>JAVJGI010000045.1:5098783-5117684 GCA_035590275.1 Ibycter americanus | reverse complement strand
CCCCCCCCCCCCTCCCCCCCCCCCCCCCCTTTATTTTATTCGGTGGTATTTTGTTTTATTTTGTTGCGTTCCCTTTTTTTTTTTTTTTTCCCCCCTCTATCGGCTTGGGACGTTGAGCGTGAGAAATTGGCCCTTGGCAGGGGGCGGCTGCGGGCTCGGTGCCGGGGAGCCACCCCGTAGCCCCCGCCCCGGGCGGCAGCCCCCTTTAAATCAATACTGGAGCTTTATTTATCCCGGGTCCAGACGCCTTTGTGCGATTGTCGCCCTTTAATAATCAGATGTCAGGAGGAGATGGGGTGGCTGAGGGCTGCCGGGTCGCTCTGGCCAAGCCCTCGTGCTGGGGACACTGCCCCGACCCCCGAGCTCTGCCTTCCCGGCCCCGGGGGGGACCCTGGCTCTGGGGTGGGGTTTCGGACCCGAAATATGACCCTGGATCAGAGCCTCAGACCCCAGTTAAGAGACCAGAATAGAAGCTCAGAACCCGATTAATAGTTCCACACCTCCACGAAGAGACCCAGACCCAGGAGAGCACTCCGTATCAGAGAGAGGACCCCAAAACTCAGGAGGAGAGCCTCCAACCTTGGAGGGGATCTCAGACCCGAGAGGGGACCCCAGACCCAGGATAAGGACCCAGACCCGGGAGGAGACCCCAGACCCAGGCTGGGAGCCGGGTCGGGCGGTGGAAGGCAGAGCGCTCCCCATCCCGGTCCCTGCCCGGGGGCTGTGGGAGGGGGCCGGGCCGGAGGGGCCCTTGGGTGATGCAGAACGTCCCTCCGTGCAGGATCCGGGCCGGGAGGGCATCGTTATCCCCCCACCCCCGAGCGCTGCCTCGCTCAGATCCTCAGGGCTCTGCTCCCCCCGCCGCGTTAGCTCCATCCTCCCCAAAACTCAAGTCTCTCCCCTCTGCGCTTGGCGGTCACCCCAGGGAAAGGGCTTGGTTTCGGCCAGGGCTGGGAAGGGAAAGTCCGGAGCAGAAGCTCCTGCCCCGCGCATCCCCCGCGCATCCTCCGCGCAGCGCCGCCGCTCACCACCGCCTCTCCCACCTCACCGCCCGACAGCTTCGCTGCTCTCCCAGTCCCGCTAAAAATGGCGAGCAAGTAGTTCCTTACCATTTCTAAGCTGCATTTCTTTATTAACTCGTTGAAATCGAGTTTTTCGAGAAACCAGCTACTGTGCCTTATAGTTACAAATGGCAGAAATAACATTCAAGAGGCGGGAGGAAATAATAAGCGATTTCAAGTAGCTCGAGCAAGTGCTATTTCATTAATTTCTGTGCAATAAGCCTTTCTCTTTGCCTGTCATCTCGTCAGAAGTTCCTGGTCTATCAGCGCTGCGAATCCGTCTTTATCACATCTCATCCCCAAAGAAATCTCCCTCCCTTCCCGTCTCGGCCAGACATTCCCTATCTTTTCCCAAAGAGGAAGCTATTAACGTTGTAAATACGAGTCAACAGCACCTTAATTCATAATTTATTGCAGGCGGTAGGAGAGAGTTATTTAAGATCAAAGCATCGCGGAGGGCGAGAGCTGGAAGGCGTAGAGATGGGGGAGCGGAGCAGAGCAATGAAGGAGGCTAGCGCGGAGACCTGTGGCTTAGGCGCGGAGAGGCGCGGAGCGCAGCGGCGGCAGGGCGGGCAGGACGTGGCAACAGTCCCGTTCCCCCCTCCCGCCCCATTTTTTTTTATTATTTTCTCCTGGAAGGGGGCTTCAGGCAGGGTTTGCCCTGCCCGGCCCCCAGCATCACCCCCGGCTGCTCAAGCGAAGCGGCTCAGGCCAGAGCGAACCCGGCGTCACCCCAAATCCGCCCCGCCGAGGCCCGAGGGGCCAGGGGGGGCAGGGGGGGCCCGCAGCCGATGCCAATGATGCTGCTTCATTTTCATATTTAACGACGAACACCAGTCACAGGCAGTCAAGACAAAGGGAAGAGCTCGGTCGCTTTTTAGTTAAATAGGCAAAAGTTTGAAACGGTGACGGTTTTCTTTGAAGTTTTCTCTCCCCCCCCCCTTTTTTTTTTTTTGGTGGGGAGGAGGGAGAGGAGAAGGGGGAGGCGAAAGAAATAAAGGGCAACAATCACATTTCAACACTTCCCTGCGCATAACCCTTCCAGTCGAAAAGGGAAGGCTATAAATCAGAGGGGATGGTGGAGATTTGACTCTTTTTTTTTTTTAAGCGTAGCTATGAGGGGAGGGCTCCAGGAGAAATCCCCACTCGTTGCTGTTTCGTCTCCTTTTGATGTCCGACTCAATGCGAAATATATCAGCGCTTTATTGGCAGCGGTATCTAGAGGTCAGGAGAGAAGCCTGAAAAACTTCGGGTCAGATTCTCTCCGAGCATGTCCCGGTGAAATCAATGGGGAATGGCAATCCGCAGCCTCTAGGCTGGGGGGGGACACGACGAGGAGAGGGCTCGGCCGCCCCCCCGAGCCCCTCTCCCACCGCCCCGGGGACGCTGGTACCAGTGCTGCCCCGAGCCCATCACCTGCCTCCCGGGCTCCAGCCGATCGCCGCTGCCCAGCTAGGGTGTGTGTGGGGGCTTTTTTTCGGTGGGGAGAGTTCCCCGGGCTTGTTTTCTGTAGGGAGGGTTTCCCCGCTGCTTCCCTCCCGGTTTTTGGGACTCCATGGCACGCTTCGCCCTTTCACCAGCATCCAGATCCATATTTCCTCTCCCCGCGCTGAGGTCAGCTCCAGCAAAGCCGAGGCTAAAAATAACCTCCAGGATCTGGCTTGCTGCTACTGGTACCTCTCCCTCTCTGGGCTGCAAACGCGAGGGTCCAAAATATTCGCTGAAAAAGGGCAAGTTTTAATGACAGGGTATTTACCCGGGGCTACCGGGAAGGGTGGGGGTTGAAAGAAAGTAAGAAACCTGGTGGGCTTTGCATAACTTTTATTCCTCCCCTTCCTTTCTCTCTTTCCTTCTTTCCTTCGTTTTTTTCCCCTTTCCCCGGACGAGACATATGGAATCAATTTTGAATCCTGACATTGAAGGCTGGCCAATTCCTACTGGCTCTAAAAACCAGAATCCATTTGGTTCTCTTCTCTCCAGCACCCCTTGTCACTCAGTATTATAACCGTCTTGCAACATTTTAAGTCTTTATAAAGAGAAACAGCTTTCCAGATAGATACCAAGGAGTCGGGAGTGGGGGAGGTTTTTGGGGGCTTTTTTTTTTTTAAAGGGGAACTTGGCGTAGCCCCCCCATCCCGACACCCCCCACCTCCATCCCCCTCCGCTGGGTATCTCTCTGCAAAGGGGGCCGCATCCTTGCAATACTTTAAGCTGTTTTGGAAGAGTTTCTATTCTTCTCCACGTCAAGTCAGTTCCATTTGAATCGAGGGAGTCAAAAAAAAAATCAAAGCATCTTTTGGGGAAAAAAAAATTAATCCAAACCGTCCGGGAAAGCTGTCAGCAAGATCCATCGGGGTGCAATAAAGTAGTTTCTTCTCCTTAATTTGCCTGCTCCAGTTGCGAACTCGCACCACCCCGATCCGGCTTCGCTCCTTCTTCTTGAAGTCCTGGGTCGGACAGTATCGCAGGTAAGAAGTTAAAAAAAATAAACAAAAGAATGATGCAGCTCTGCTTTTCCTACCTTCTCAGCTCCGACGCTGTGAGATGTAATTAATTGCTCCGAAAGCTTTGACAGGCTTCTCCACCGGTCCCCGTGAGCTATAGCTGACTTTCTCCTGGTAACAAATTAAGACTGATGCCTCGGGAGCAGGATGGGGGAAGCTGAAGATGAGCAAAAATTATCTCGCAGGGTCCATAACCGAGACTGGCCGCAAACCGCTTCTTTCCAAGTGCGTGTTTCCCCGCGAAGTCTGTCTGGGACACATTTGTTAAAGGTTTAGCACCTCTCTCTTGTTTGAAAAAGAAACTACAAAAGCCCATTGGAAAAGCGGGGTGTTAAACTGAAGAATGTATGTGATGGTGATTTATGGCCCTACAAAGTTTTTTGTTTACTTGAAGCAGACCCTAATTACAAGGGCTTATTAAAAAAAAAAAAAAAAAAAAAAAAAGGATTTCCCAAGCTCTGGGTATGTCCATAGCGGGTTTTCCCTCCCCAGGTCTGGGTGTAGTGGCCAGATGTGACTAACAAACATCTGGTTAGTTGAGCTGCTTTTCCTTTTAGCCGGCCAGTGCATTTAACCGAAATGGGTAAGACTGAGACTCTCTTAAACATTTGGCATAAAAGTGGTGGCTACTGGGGGGGTCTGAGCCTGAAAATATCAGGCTTTTTAAAAGGTTCAAGGTTTGTTTGGGGTGGGGGGGCGGGCGGGGAGGGGGGATGTCCTCGAAAATGGGTCATTTCGCTCAAATGCTGTTTCTGGGATTGAAAGGGAAGCGGCCGGGAGGGTGAGATTTCGCGTGGGAATATCGGATGCATTATTTTCTATGGAGTTATGCTATTCATTTCTGGCTAAAAAAAAAAAATAAAAAAATAATCGCCCTTCCACCCTCCCCCTCCCCCCGTGAATGCCCGATGTGTATTTTAAAAGCGAGACAGGAAAATCGTTTGTATGGAGGAAAAAAGCCTCCGAGAAATCAAATTAAACCTGGAAAGCTTTTCTAAATATATAAATATATTTGTGCTCTCTGTTCTCCTTTAGTTCCTTTCCCTTTAGAGCGACATAATAACTCAGTCCCCGGGACAAACTGCCAGTTCTAAAAATGTCCTCATAGACTGTGAAACTGGAAAAGTTTTGACTCAGTGTCTAATATTTCCCGAGGCGAACTGGTATATTGGTAGAGAACAGGAGCTCGGATACACAGGCGCCTGGGTTGTTTTTTTCTTTTCTTTCTTTTTTTTTTTTTTCTTTTTTTCTGAAAATTGCTTTGCATTAAATTTCCCCAGCTTCAGAATTATCTTTACTCGCCTCCAGCTAAACTTGAATTTTTTTACCAAGCGCTTGATCTGTTGGCGAATGAAATCTGAGAAGAAACCGCAGGCCCTAAGTGGCCGTAATTTAATTGATTTTATCATAAATCATCAACTTCATGAAGAACCAAAGTTTTCATTGAAGTAAATTGATATTAATGGACACTTTCTGAAATTTAACCGTATAGATCTATATGGTCATGGTGCGCTCACTTCTGCTCTTTTGGACAGGAGATTTTAGTGGGGGGATGTGTGTATTTTTCCACCCTTCTAGTTTTCGTTTCTCCCACCCTCCCTAAAAAACTACTTCCCCCCCCCCCCGCCCCCATGGTGGGGAATCTGATCCCTGGTGTGGAGGTGGTGATCTGAAAGCTCAGCTCCTCTTTGTGGCACCGCAGCGGTGGGTAAACCCAGGAGCACGGAGATGAGCCTTTTTTTTGCGGGGTGAGCTCCGAACAGTCGGGTTTGTTCGGGTTATTCCCCTAGGTAGGTTATCCCCTCTGCCCAGGGCTTTGGTGGGCGTAGGGATGGGATATTTCTGTCAAAATCACGCGTGTTGCAGCGAAGGGCGTCCCGGCTCGGCCAGCGCCAGCACCGCCTTGCTGGCATCCGTGTTAAAAATAGAAATAGGATTTAAAACCTCCGCTTCCATCTACGCGTCCTCTGTTGCGTTAAACATTGCCGTTCCCAAAGCTTTCCCGCCTAATTAAAAATTAACTAAGAGCCCGGGATGGAGAGGAGCCCTTTGATATGGTGATGAGGATGGCAGACAGAGCACCCTTACAGTAACAGAGGATTTTAGGGACGGGCAGTGGCTCGGGTGTGTGCGGGGTGTTGGCAGAGATGCGCTGTGCGGGGAGGATGCAGGACGCAGTGGCATCCGCACAGTTCCCTACAGGCGACAAATACTCAGTGTAAACATCCCAAAGCAGAGAAATACAATTCCTTGACACCACTTCTTTCTCCCTCTCCCGAGCCTTCCTCCTCCGAAATTTGTTTGTCTTTATGAATTGTCAGAAGGAAGTAGGTAAAATGGAACTCATTTCTTCTCCCAGGTCCCTTCTCCCCCATGCCCAGTTCGTTCTCCAGCACCAGCCGGGTCCCGGATTCAGGCGAGTATCACTGCAAAAAATAACCGAATTCCTTCCTTTTCTCACAGAAACGGCCACGGCGGTAGCGTGAGTGCCTGGTCCTCCCGGGAGGCGAAGGAAGGGCAGTGGTAGAAAAGCTTTTAATCCTCATTTTCTCTCTGACTCTCTCTCTCTCTCTCTCTTTTTTTTTTTTTTTTTTTTTTTTTTCAAGAGGAGGAGGGTGGGGGCCAAGACGGGAAGACGCGGGGAGCCTGGACGTGAGCGTAGGAGCCGCGTCCCCGGTGCCGGGGCCAGCGGTGGGAGCCCGGGCGCAGCCACCGGGGGGGCGAGGAGCCCGTCCCCAGGGCCTGTGGAGGCTGCCCCGCCGCCGGGGAGGCAGAGAAGCCCCTCTCCGGTTTTCCTGTCCCCCAACCCCGTTATTTTCCTCTCCGTTTCCGTCGTCTTAGCCGTTTGGCTGGATGCTGAGGCTTTGGGAGCGGCGGCTGGTGCCGTGCCTTTCCTTAGTATTTGTTCGCCTCCTTCGCCTTCAGGTTAAAAGATTAAAAGGAAAAGGAAAAACAAAAGAAAGAATGGGAAGAAAAAAAAAAAAAGGCAAAAGCGGCCCAGAACGCCCCAAAGGCCGTGGCAGCCCCAGCTGCGGCAGGACGGAGCGAGGGGCATCGCCTGCCCGGCTGCCCGGGGAGTTTGGGGAATTTGCTGATGGGGGAATTAGTGGGACTGGAGGGGGGAGCCGGTCATTTACCAATTCTGTATAAAATGGGTAAAAAGCTTGACGTGTCCCAGTCACGTGAGTGCATAATTCAAGCTATTATTTTGGCATTTGGAAACAAGGGGGTGGGGGTTTGGGGGGAAAAGGAAAGCGGGGATGGTGATTCGCAGCCCGTCTCTGGTGAGCTGCTCCCAAAATAGCTATTCGCAGCGCTCTGATACCGCAAAGTGCCGTCTCCTCTCAACCTCCATGCGCCCCCTCCCTGCCCCCACCTCACCCCCCGTTGGGGCGAGGAGAGGCTTTTGGCCACGGCGGACCCATGAGAGAGGGGTGCTGCGGGTGCCGGGAGGACCCAGCCCCGGCAGGAGCCTGGGAGTTGGGTGTCTGCCCGGTTGTTGTTTTTGGTTTGGGTTTGGGTTTGTTGTTTTGGGGATTTTTTCCCTTTTTTGAGACAATTCCAAAGCACTTCCGCTGATTGATCATTAACCTGGTGAGTTATTGCTCTTCTAAGCAAAGGTCAGGGGGAGAAAAAGGTCTAATCTGTCAAGGCAAACCCACTGCTCACTCAGTTTCATTTTGATTTCTTATCCGGGCTGGCTTCTGTTTGGGGTTTCAGGAGGTCCTGGACCCTCCATAACTCTCCCCTCCTCCTCGGAGCTCTCCCCTCCCTCAGGCTCCCTGTTTGTGGAGTAGGAAAACCCAAACCCCTTCCCTTTAGACAAAAAAAAAAAATAATGGTGAGCAGCCCCGCGGGAGGAGGCAGTGGGTGCTGCGCTGCTTCCCGCCCTGCCCGGGGGCTGAGCCCCTCGACGGCTGCGGGACGAGCAGGGGCCGGGCTGGACCGGCACCACCTCTGAGAGAAATGAATGCAAACCAAATAGAGCAAAAAACCCCCAAATCAAAACAAAGAACACCGGGACGGGGGGGAGGTACGACGACGACGACGGACCTCGCTCTATCCCTCTTCTGCCTGTACTGCGAGGGAATAAATTAAAAACAAAGAAAAACAATCACCCCCCTCGCCTTCCTTGCTGGAGCCGTTATTTATGCCAGCTTCTTTTTGGTTGTTTGTTTCTCTTTTCCCCTCCTCCCTCCTGCATCCACTCCAAATAAACGCGATTCTCCCTCTTTTCTCCACCTCCCCTCGGGCTGCCCACTTCTCCCCTTCCTCCCCGGCCCGGCGTGGGAGGAACTTGCCGAGGCTCAGCTTGGGTTTGCTGGCTTTCCAGCGCAGAAAGGGTGTTTTCTTTTATTATTCTTCTTTTTTTTTTTTTCCTTCTCTCTTTACAAATCTCTGTGTGTACTCTATAGAGGGAACTGAAAAGCCCCAGTTAACCGGGGAAGGCTGTGATGTAAGTGGAATATTGCCAAAGCTGTGTATTAAAGGGTGCGCATGTAATAATAATACTAATAAAAAATACAGCTATAGGCCGCCGACTAGAGAAGGTCACGAAGCATCCGCGGGTGATTTATGAACTCGGGGATGTTGTCACAAGCAGAGTAGGGGTGTGAGGGGAACATTTTTATTTGAGATTAATAACATCAACATACAGAACGGAAACAGGATTATTAAAGCGACTGAATGTTTCCCAAAACGAAAATATTTTTAAATGAGATTGCTTTTTCTCTCTCCCCTTCTTTCTCCCTTTCTGAGTCCTTCGTGCCAAAGTTGGGGTGATAAATCTCGGCGTGGCTTTAAAAATGTTTACGGCTCGAAACCGTTAATTCTGATACCAAATCACTGCTGTGTGAATGGTGTCCTCGTATACCATAAAGCATCTCCGTCCTCCCCCCGCTTCGTGGCGATCCTCCGACCACACTGGAGAAACACGAAAAAGCATATTCTGAATCCTTAAGGCTTTTCTGCCTTTCAGGAAAACGGCCTCGTTATTTTCCCTACAGTTATACTGTTGTTGAACCCAGAGCTAATTAACTGCATGTATTTAATCTCTTAAACGCATTTAACTCTGAAATTACCACCAGAATTTAACGAAAACCCTTCCCGACGTATATATATTTTATATTGGACATTCAGGGTTCACCACCAGCCGTGGACAAACCGCCCACGGTTCATGCCAAACCGTTCCCATCACTAACGCGAAGCCCAGCCTGGGGGAAGCGTTTCCCTCGCCGGGGGCTTTCCACGGGGGAAGGTGGAAGGAAACACCGGGGTGTCGGGGGATCGCATCAGGTTTACAGAAATAAACCCAGTGGCCACCGCCTCTGGTGGAACACTGGGTTATCCATGGATGGAGACTGGTGCAGTCCCTGGAAATGCTGTGGTTACTTGGAGGGAGATACTCTCCGAGGAAATGTTGGGGCTTTTGTTCATTAGAGCCTGTCTTCTCCCCATTTCCACCCAAAGATTTCTCTCTGTGATGCATTCCCTTGTCCACGCTTTTCTGACCGAAGTTTCATACTTTTTTATTGTTGTTTTTTTTTCTCCTTTTTGCCCCCCCAGTTCTTCTCCATTCTCAAAGTCCACCGCTGCCTCGTATTTGCTGGACCAGACATCCGAGAATTGGTGAGTTTTCCTGAATATCCTACCTGGTCCCCTGTCCGTGTGTGTGTCCATATCTCCCTCTGCATCAGGCTTGGAAGCCATTTCTTCTCTAAAGTCACCCAACGTGACTTTTTTTTTTTCTTCCTTCTTTTTTTTCCCTCCCCTCCACCAACCCCAGAATAAGCACGGCTGCCCTGGATTTCAGCTGAGTATTTTCATTTTGCTACTGGCTTGTCTTTAAACTTTGTGATTTATGGCCGTAACTTTGAGGGAGTGTTTTAAATGGAAGATATTTCCTGTACTCCCTTTGAAGGGAAATCCAGTCAGATTGCAACATTTGCTGCTGATTTCGTGACGAGTGCGAGGGAGTTACATTTTAAAGAAAAATAAGCTGCAACCAAAGCAGAGATGGCAATACACAGGGAGCCTAAAAAAACTACTTACACGAGCTCAACATCTAAACGTGCAACGACCTTCCTAACAGTTTTTTTTTTTTCCGGCTGTCAGTTAAGGTTAAAACAGAATTTTGCACTTCAGAGGAGTTATTTGCAGAATCCGAGGTACTTCTGATCGCCTAGGTACTCCAAATCAGCCAGTGGATATCCACATTCGGAAATCTACAGAGTACTTCACTTACAGGGAAGTCTTTAAAAGAATAGTCCACTGCTGGTTTTTTCCTCTTTCCTTCCCTGGATTTTCAACGCCGGGGCTCCAAAATAGGCACTATCTTGTAGCAGAAGATTTATGATGGAGCAGTTCATAAAAAGTCAGATGAAGGGGAGGAAAAAAAATAATAGCAATAATGGTGTCCCCTGGTCAAAACCCTCACATCTGGGATCTGAATGCTGCGGCCAGAACAATAGCTGGAAGCACCGTAGTCCTTGGGATAAGACTTTATCCATCACCTAGAAAACCTTGGCTGTCCAACCCTGAGTAAGTCCTCTCAAGAGTCCAATGTTTACTCAGACACCCTTCTTTTTCTTTCCAGAGTTATCAGCCTAAAGGTGCACACACACCGAAAAAAAAAAAAAAAAAATAGCGATCCAACCCCCCCGACGGGTCATACCTTCCCAGCGAAGTCCAAAGAGCCTTTGTGGTCCCGCTTTTTCTTGCTTTGCTAAACGTAAATTCCCCCCCGTCAGCACTTAACTCAAAGGAGCGAGCGCCAGAATTAAAGGAGGGAAGATAATTGCGATGTGAAACAAAAGTAGCACTTAAAAAAAAAAAAAAAAAGTGCAGACACCTAAATTCCTTGCCCTGCCTTCCTCCCACTCGCCAGCCCCTCCTCGCACGGACTTTCCCCAAAACGCATCTTGGCGAGTTTCTGCTTTCGGCAGCCGTGTGGGAACGGGGAAAGGCATAAATCTCCCGTGGCGACAGCAGCAGCGCCTTGCATAGCCATAACGGCGTTATTAATAATAGCAATAATAATCATCTTTATTGTTCAACACATCGCTGCCTTGGTCTCCCCCCGGGGTGATTTGCGCCTTGAAACCCCCCCGCCAAACCCCGCACCTACGCCCCGAGGGGCGAGCGGAGCCCCCAGACATTGGGACGCACAAACTTAACGCCGAAGTTACGCGGGGCTGCGGAGTTGCATCCACACAAGCGATTCCTCCCCCCCTGCAAACACCGGGGCCGGCGGCTACCGAGTCCCACGTCCCCCCCCTTTCCCAGGAAAGTGGGTTTCATATGGGGAGGGGGGCTCTGCTAGGAGCCAAAGGCAGCCCAAGGGCCGGGGGAGGAAAAGCAGCGGCTATTGAAAGAGCCGCGATTGCCGCCGCGGAGGGGAGGGGGGAGACTATGACTATGTTGAAACGGTTTATTAGCATAAATTGACACCTAATTGTTAAACACGTGAATCAAAGGCAAGCTTTGCTATCTTTCTGCCTAGGCCTCTGTCCACCACGTCTGCAATTAGCATAATTTTTCACTAGTGACGCTGTTTGGGAGGCTCGTTGGCTTTGCCCGGCAATCCAAACCAAATCTGTATTTTTAAATATCCCCTTTGCTTTATTTCCCCCCTCGCCCACCCCCCCTCCCGTAGCCTGGATTCTTTTCGTTATTATTTTAATCCCAGCCAAGCATTGCATAGTTAAAAGGGGGGGTGGGGGGGTGTTGTGTTCAGCTTTTCTTTCTTTCTTTTTTTTTTTTCCCTTCTCCTTTCCCTTCTTCCCCTTTGCTGTGGTAAAGCAGAGGCCATTGTTATCAGTGAGCAGCGCGTACCAGTCTATAGGGCAACTAGAATCTCAGGGTTTGTCCATTCAAAGCCCTCAGCTTTTCTGCACATCTTGGAAGCTGGAAAGCATCTTGATTTTTTTTTTTTCTCCTTTTCTCTTCCCAAACGGAGACAGAGAGACAATTTGAGCTGCCGTAACCGAAAGCTCCATTGGCTGAGCCCCCTCCCCCTCTGTTTTGGCTTTTTTTTTATACATATATACATGCATATGCTGGATTTTTTGCCTCTCTCTCGTATATTCCTTTAACGTTTTTAAAGGAAGGGGGTCATTCCTTGCTTATTGATTGCGTGGATGCTGGATGTGAAAATATATTATGTCTGCCTGTGCTTTGCTCGTCAGAGACTAAGGTAAGCCGGACTCAAATAGGCTATCACTTTGTGAATGGCGGAGTATATGTCCCAATGATTTATGACCATATGACTCCAATCTCGGTTCAAGAAGAGTTCACAAGCTTTAAGCTTCCTTCCACGCAGAGACTCTTTTGCAGCCCTCATCCAGGGCCCTTTTTTTCCCCCCTGCTTTACAACTGGGGAGTTCTGGTTGGGGTGAAGCTCGGTGGTGGGGGAGGGAAAAGGGAAATTTTAGGAATGTGTCTCTATTTTGTAAGCATATCCACCGCAAGGCAGTCGCTGGGATTTGAGCTCTTTCTGAGCAGCCGACCTATTGTTAAGGGCATGTTTAGAATATTTATTATTAATAATAATTTAAATTAAAAGCGGGGGTATGCCTGGTTTCGCTGGCTCTGGGAAATATACCTTCGGAGGGGGCGGGGGGAGGGGAAAGGCGCTGCTCTTCTTCATAAACACAGTCAGGTTGTGAATTTAGGATTTCCAACATGGAGGGGATGGCTTTACAGCAGAATACCTCTCCTTTAGGTTTCTTTTATCTTTTTCCCCCGACCGCCTGATTTTTTCCCCCTCGAGCATCCTCCTCCCCGCAGCCCTTTTCCTCTCGCACCTTCCCCCGATTTTTTTTTTTTTAATTTTTTTTTCCAAGATGTCTCTAAATCCTCGCACTCAAAAGTTGCAGGCAAAGAGTTTGTGGTTAAATGTTACTGCTCGCAAAGTGAAACTTGGAGCATGATGAAACAACCACCGCGGATCCTGCCTGGGTTTAATTGGAACAGGAGATAATCGAATATTTATTATTCTGCCTGAGATTTTTTTTTTTAAGCAATTCCTTGGAGTAAATAATTAGGATTGTGGCCGTCCTTGGCGAAGATAAATGAGCGGCATTTGTGAGGCGCTGAGAGATGAGGTACAAAGCAAATCTTCTGTGGAAGCCACAAGCGAGCAAGCTTTTGGGCGAAGGGGATTGTAAATTTATTTTATGGACATTTTAAAAAAAATCATCGCTGTTATTTTTAGCTGCTTTAGCTCAGCCTCTCTGCTCGGTTCTGGTTTGGGTTTGTTTTTGTTTTTTTGTTGTTTTTTTTTTAAAGAAACCTATGCCAGACAGGAAGGCCTTGGAGAAATTCCCACCTCTGCCCTCGTAGATATTTTCAGCAAACCTATTCATAATAAAGGCGCTGCTGTTTGTTAATTAATTCACAGCTTCTCAGCTCGGGTAGTGGAGTCTACTTTTTAATAAGACATATTTATCATGGCGAGGAAACCAAATGAGAATAACTCCCAGCAAGGATATCATCCTCTCTGTAGACAATAATACATCTCCGTGGAAGATACAATACAGATTTGGGAATGCATAAAGGATTTAATCAGTGTAAAAAAGCGAAGCAGTCCCTTCGTGGACACGTTGTCTGAGGCTGTGTTAGGAGTATACAGAGGCTTCACATGACATGACATAAGAACACAGCAGTCAGGGAAGGGAAAAAAAGATGTTATTTATTGTCGAGCTGTGGCTTCTGTTAAAGCCCGGTACTTAGAAATATCGCATTAGACTTTATCTCCACAGAGTTTATTTTATTTTATTTTAGAGAATGAAAGAGCCTAGATAAAATTGAATATACAAGAGATACAATTAAATATACAATGGATATCAATTTCAAAGCAAAATGCACGGTGGCTCTTCGCAAACTCTGAGCTGCAGAGAGAAGTCTCTGCCTTTTTAAAATACGTGTGCTGCTTGATTGATCCTCACACATCAGATTATTTTCAGGTCAAGATAGTTTTCATATTTCTCAAGGTATTTCTACTCTGTGGTAGGGAAAGTTTATGCTTTGAGGAAAGGAAAAGAGAGAGAAAGAAAAACAAAAATCTCAGAGAGAGAAAGAAAAAAGGAAGGTTTTATTTTGTAATTTGAGGGTTTGGACTGGGTTTTTAGACTTTTTGAGCTTGGATCAAGGGAGGGAGAAACGATGAAAAATCAAAGGGGTAGAAAGTTAAGAGCAAATGGCCTGGTGACGTGTTTGTTTTCCAAGGAAAAAAACAACAGCAATTAAACTGGTTTTGGAATCACATCTTGCCAAGGGTAGTTCCAGATTCAGGACCGATGAGTACAAAGCCATGCAGGCAATGAAGGGGTATGTTTTCTAAATACAACCTGTACTACCAGAGAGGGAGAGACCAACAAACAGGCCAAAGGAAGCACATTCTTGAATTCATGCCCCTGCTTAAATCTGCTTAAAATATTTGCACTGAATTCCAAAGACATTGTGAGTCCCTGTGTAAACAGCAAATTAAGCCAACTGTATCTAGACACTGTTACCTGGATAAAACTTATTGATCATTTACTATTTCCAGTTTAAAAACAAATATAGCGGACAGAAGCCTTACAATAAACTTAACAAGACTTTTAATTTCTGATGGTATAGCGTCTAGCTGGTTTTTATGTCTGTGAATGGCTGATTTGAATAGGTCAGGGGTAAGAAAGCAAGACTTTCATTCCTTTCATGCTTGTGTCTAGCAATTACCCACTCTGTATTCTTATATTTAGGTTAATGTGTGTGCTGTCTGGACATGGATGTGTATACGTGCACGTGACACACATCTACATGCATACACACACACATTTATACTGGAGTATGTGTGTATGCATGGGTGTGTGTATATATCTATATAGATAAATATAGAAGTAAATGGATGTATACAGATGAAACCATGTGTACTTATAGAACATGTGTGTAGTTATACATCCTGGGTACTACCCACCCAGGGGAAAAAAAGGGTGCAAACCACCAACCAACCAGGAAAACTATCTCCCAAAATCAGCTCAACGCTTTTGCGCTGTAACATTTGTTGAGCCTCCTTGGGCTGCACACAGGACAAAATCTGCTCAAAGCATCTGTTCGCCCTGTTCTGCAGGACCCTATTCATGTCATGGGCCTTTCAGGCCCCAAGATGGATTCATAGGACGGGTACTATTATTGTGTGTTTTCTCCTAACCTTTCAGGTCAGCTTCCAATAGACAGCTGGAAACGGCCTGTCACGTGGCCTTGGGGTGCCAATGTTCTGCCATAGGGGTGTCAAGACCCTGGTAGCTGGAAAAATAATTTTGGGGAGTCCCAGAGATGCAGAAGACAACGTACTACGACAGCTCCACGCTCTTTGGGGGTTACTCCTACGGGAGTGCCAATGGGTTCAGCTACGACGGTCCCCAGCAGTCCTTCCAGCCAGCCTCTCACATGGAGAACGACTACCAGAGGTCCGCCTGCTCCCTCCAGTCTCTTGGCAACACAACCCCGCACACAAAAAGTAAAGACCTGAACGGGAGCTGCATGCGTCCAAGTTTGCCCCAGGAGCACCATCCACCTCCCCCCGTCTCGCCGCCCCCAAACCCTGCCACCAACAGCACCAGTAGCAACAGCAATAACCAGTCAGGGAGCAGCAAAACTGCCCCCAGCAAAGCCAACCTCAGTGCAAACGCCAGTCTCACCAAGCAGATTTTCCCCTGGATGAAAGAATCGAGGCAAAACTCCAAACAGAAAACCAGCTCCCCTAGCACAGGTACACTGCTCTGCTTTTGTAACCCTCCACTTTCCTAAACAGCGAGGTAATGAAGCCACAGGCCAGAGTGGTCTTGTTTGAAGGGAGGGAAGAGAGGGAGAGGATCCAGCAAGGATCTACTGAGGATCCTGGTGCTGGACATGATCCCAAGACTGCCAGCCATATGCCCCAGCCAGGCTGAGCAAGCCTTGGCCCATCCTGCAGCACTGGCTGCGCACACTTGGTTTATTTTAAACATATCCAGAGCACCACAGAGAAATACAACCAGGTGGTTGTACACAGCCAATGTCTGACTGTGTAGATACAGATACATGCAAATGTACACCCACTGCTCAACCTAGCGATGCTAAAGCAGAGTGCTTGTTCTCTCCTCACCTCCCTGCCTCCAGACACAGCAGTAAACATGGTGCTCTGAGTCTGTGTGTGCATATAGAGAGCATATGCATAAACACATGCATATTCTTGCATGTGTACATGCACATCTCTAGCACACTTAAGAGAAAAAATCAGTATAGAAATATCACTGTTTTGACAAATATACCATATAAACTTTGTGGCACGCACTTCACTACATTAATATAATTTATCTGTTATATACATGTTTATATCACAAAAAGGTAGCAAATGCGATTTGGTGTTTAACAATGTACATGCAAATATCTGTGCTACACAAATAGAAGACACATACAAGATGTGTGTGTATGTGCATTCATACCTTGGAAAACAAAATACCTCTTAACACTGACCTGTGTTGGTATTAATTGACTTTGCAGTGACTGCCCCCCTGCCAAATATTATTTTCTCAACATTATCTGTTGGAAATAATCGACTCCTAAATAAATGGCCCTGGAATCCTTTTCTACATGACATGATCAAATTTTCATAAACCAAGGGCAGCTTTGGAGAACAGAACTCTTAATAAATGACATGATTATGGAGTGCAGGCTAATGCAAAGGGGTGAGAGAAGGGGGGGTCGAACTCTTGTGCCTGTTCCAGGATTTATTAAGAAACGATGCATTCAATTTCTTCATGTAAGTAATTATCTTTTATTTCATTTTGCGGCCAGCAGAAACCTGCAGCGGCGAGAAAAGCCCTCCAGGCTCCTCGGCCTCCAAGAGAGCCCGCACAGCCTACACCAGTGCTCAGCTGGTGGAGCTGGAGAAGGAATTCCACTTCAACCGCTACCTGTGCAGGCCCCGGCGCGTGGAGATGGCCAATCTGCTGAACCTCAGCGAGAGGCAGATCAAGATCTGGTTCCAGAACAGGAGGATGAAGTATAAGAAAGATCAGAAGTCGAAAGGCATGGGGTCTTCCTCTGGAGGACCTTCCCCCACCGGCAGCCCACCCCAGCCCATGCAGTCCTCCGCCGGATTTATGAATGCCTTGCACACCATGAGCAGTAACTATGATGCCCCCTCGCCGCCTTCCTTCAATAAACCCCACCAAAATGCCTATGCCATGTCAACTAATTACCAAAACCCCATCAAAGGCTGCCCCTCCCAACCGAAATACTCCAACACGGCCCCCGAGTACGACCCCCACGTCTTACAAGGGAACGGGGTGGCCTATGGGACTCCCAGTATGCAGGGAAGCCCCGTCTATGTTGGAGGTAACTATGTGGATTCTATGCCCACCTCTGGCCCGTCTCTTTATGGCCTCAATCACCTGCCACATCACCAGGCTGCCAACATGGACTACAATGGGCCTCCACAGATGCCTCCGAGCCAGCACCACGGACCATGCGAGACCCACCCCACCTACACAGACCTTTCCACGCACCACGCTTCTTCTCAGGGCAGAATCCAAGAGGCGCCCAAGCTGACCCACCTGTGATAGGGAGCAGGGACAGGCTCAGGCAAAGCCGATGGGATCCCGTCACGGGGCATGGGAGAGGGGAAGAGGGCAGGATCAGCTTCAGGAACATTTGTGTTGAGCTCTTTTCTTCCTTTCTTTGACGGGACATTTTCTACCAGGTTGTTGTGCTTGCTATTATTATTTCTGAGTTTTATTAAACACAATTTCCAACATTTCAGTATTTACTGCCAAAAGCAGCTCTGTCTCCGAAGAGATATACCTCCTGTGTTTCAACACAAATGCTTCTGAAATGGATGTGGGGTAGTTTTGTGGGAATCTAGCAGATTTTAAGCAGCGACATCATTTCCAAACCAAGTACAGTTCATCACTGATAGTTCTCGAACACTGGAAAGGAGAATAGTCAGCCAGCCAAGTCTTTACAGTCGGTGTCTCTGCGTCTACGTAAACATGCACAGGTGTATACATATGCAATCAAAAGAGATTCGCAAGAAAACTACCCTCCTCTTCAACTCCTTCTCAAAAGGAACCTTGCGCTTTCCTTTCCAGCCTTCAGAGGAAGGGCACCCTTTTTCGCTGAGTTACTTCCTGCCAGTCCCCACATAAACTGCAAATATACATACCTGCCAACGCGTGGGAGTCACACTCTTCCCCTCCGGTCCCTGTCTCCCCTCTCAATAATAATAATAATAATTAAAAAAATTAGAATATGAGAGGTCTAAGAATTGCAAAAGGTTTGGGAAAAAAGGTTTTGAAATGCCTGAATGCCCCTACCAACAATAACAGCAGTCCAAAGAGAGGAAGAAATAGTTGACGGGTCTGAATATTTTCCCAGCTTTGCCTCTGATGACATGAAGTCTCCATTCAACAATGCCGGGGCTCTTTTTGGGGGGTTTGGGGTATTTTTCTTAGGGTTCATTACCAGAAAAGCAATCTTAAGACTTAGAAGTCCTACGCTTCTTTCCTCCTCTTCTCTTGACCTTATGTGAAAACAGGGTATATTTGAACAAATGGAATGTCCTCCAATCGAAGCAGAAGTGAATGGATCTCTAGTATTTGCTAATGCTTTCTTGTCTGGACATCTTTGTTGCACTTAGAGTTTACATATAATGGGTATAAAAACAACTTTGAAGGGCTTTCGTCCAAGTCAGTCGAGACGTCCTTCAATGGGTGTGTGTTCTGGTGAACATTCATATATATTTATTGGTTATAGCCAGTTTAAAATATTTTCCTTTTTTTGTATTATTTATCCCCAATATTATGTATTTATATGAGGAAAAAAGAATCAAATTGTACTTTTTTAGTATTTACTTGTTATAAAGGACATTGTGTTTCCTTGTCATTGTACAACAAGCTTATTTTAGTTATTGTAATTTAGAAAGACCAGTAGTTTTATGTTACCTTCGTACTTATGAATAATGTAATTAGTTCTACTGGAGGCATGAGAGCAGAACCAGACTGTAATTGTATAGTCCTGAATTAGGAGAACTATAGCGAATCCCTCCCTCCCACCTCACCCCTCCTCTTTGGAGATCTTTCTTTGTTCTTATAGTAGTTATTTTATTTCCTTGCTTAAGGGTTGTCTGTTGAACAATTCTTGAATAAACTTTCTGTTATCAATTTTATCTTGTCCTATCCGTCAGATTTAAAGGCAAAAATGAAGAATGTGTGCGGAAAAATAACGAAGAGAAGGCAGGAAAGGGGCCGCTCAAAGTGTTGCGGAGTCCAGACCGCGGGAGTCACGCCTGCCTCCCCTTCTGGGGTGAAAGCC
>JAVJGI010000045.1:5080360-5090405 GCA_035590275.1 Ibycter americanus | reverse complement strand
GTGGCAGCGCGGGGCTGGCAGCGGCGGGGACCGCTCGGCCCTGCCCGGTCCCCGTTCTGGTTCGGGATCACGGATCTGCACGGATCCCCGTCGCTTCTCCAGGGAAAGCAGCTCCCCCGTTCAACTTTAAAATACGTGCGCATAGAGACATCTCTGCGCAAATCGATCTTGCAGCGGATTTCCACAAACACACACGCCCTTTCCGTGGGGAAGGGAGGAGGGGAAGGGAGAGGCGGAGGGGAGGGGACAAGAGGGACACGATCCTCTGCAGGGTCCCCCCTTGCTGGGGGCTGGGAGCGGGCGACCTCCCCCTGCAGCACCGAGGTGGGATGGTGGCGCGGAAGGGGTTTCCACGAGCCCCCCAACGTAAACCCTGACACCTTATCAATACATATCTCTAACAAGGGCTCTTCTGCAGATCATAATGACTTCTCAAAGTTGCTGCAGGTCTAGAAAGCATGCCAGTCACAGCCACAGATCAATTCTACACCCACGGAAAGTGACTTAATAAATGGAACCTCGCCAGTTATTATCCTTGCTAACAGCAGGCCCCTTCTTATTTGTCCTAATTAGCAAGACTGAAATGTCGGAGGAAAGAAGGGGAATATTCAATAAAATCTAAATTATTGAATGACTGTAAGATTTCACCATTAGTTCAGCCATTCTTTACCTTCTTCAAAATGTCAAACAAATGGGGAACGCGTATTTGCAACCCTGCCCTTCTGTTCTGTGCAACTGGAGGGCATATATTAAGCATATTAAGCGTATTCAGCTCTTGATCGTTGTCAAAACACTGCAATTGCCTCGCGATTATTAACCTAGGAATATGCAAATGAGATAGGCTCGCACGTGTGGTAGGGATGCTAAAGTAATATTTATCTTGTGCTGATCTAGTCTGGGGATGTGTTTGCTAAGAGCTACTCGAAGCCCTGAAGATGTTGAACCAACCCATTAGAGCCCATGGGAAGGCTCAAGGCGGAAAACCTTCTGTGAAGGCAAGGCGGGCGGCGAGGCTCTGAGGTGTGAGGTGGGAAGAGTTAACTCCTCCTGGGGAATCACCCCGACCTTCCTTCAGAGCCGCCGGTGGGCAGGGAGGTGCCGGGAATATTCCTTCAGTGACCGTTTTCTCAGCCGAGTTGTAGCATCCCTTTCCTGCGCTTCACCGCATCCCTGTCCTCGACGGCCAGAGCTTGAAGAATGCTCCTAATATGCTTACTATATGCTCCACCACCATCAAAGGAGGAGCTGGCAGAGGAGACCTTCTGCTCGCCATCCTGGCACCTCCCGCATTTATCCCGGCTTTGCTGGCTGGTTTTTTTCTCTGTATATACATCGAAGGGGAAAATACAGAGTGCCGCGTCCGGAGAAAATAATTTAAGAATCGCTGCAGTCAGGCCGGGTGAATCTAGCCCTCAACCCCAGTGGGATGCTCTTTAAACTAACGCTGGTTGACATTAATAATGCTGACCTACTAATATTAGCAACACTGATGAAGCTGTTAATAAATTCATGCACTTATTAAAGGGCGGGTTTAGGTGGAGCTAGCCCACGTCGGGCCTGCCGGGAGCTGGATCTGAATGAAACCCGAGGGGGTTTTAGGCCCGCCCCCCCGGGTTCAGCCCCGGCCCTGCACATCCCCCCGGAGCTGCCCACGCCAGCCGGGCCCGGGCAGGGGTCCCTCGGGGTGGCCAAGCTGTCCTGGGGGGAGGCGAGGGCTGCCTGGAGCGGGGCTCGGCCGGGGAGAGGGGCCCGTGGGGGTCTGCCCGCTATGAGAAGGCGCACGGCTGCAGCTCCTCAGAGCCATCGGAGGAGGAAGTTGATCTTTTGGCGCAAGAGGAGGCAGGATTTGAGGGGTTTGTGCCACCCTGAAAAGGAAAAAAAATATCCTAAGAGGCACTTCTCACCCAAATCTTCCACTCAAAGTGTTGTTCAGGAATCCGAGAACATAAAACAAACATGTCCCTCTCCCTGGCTAATAAGGCTCCCATCCCCTTCGGGGGATGCTGACCACCTGTGGACGGTCCCCGCCCGGGGACCCACACGACATCGCGCTGGAGGCGGCCCCGGTGCCGGTCCCCAGTCCGACCCGGCCTCCGCGGGGAGGCCCCGGGCCGGCCGGTCCCCGCCGCTCTGCCCGCCCGGCTCCCGAGAGCAGCAGATAAGAATTATTATATCTTATCTTAATTGTCGCGCATTTATTCTGCAGGGTGGAGATAGCCCGCTGCTTGTAACTCGTTAAAAGGATTCCTTCTGCATTTCTTTGGACTCTCAAACTCTGCAGAATTTTTTCATGTACTATTTCATTTTCCCTCTTCAGTTTTTAGCCCCAAATATAGCTTAGCAGGCGATGATCTAACCAAGACACATGCCGGGGCCATAAATTTCTCTGACAATTTCTAGGGACAAGTCCTTTTTGGTGATAACGAAGTCCGCAGCCAAACACGCACCCCCAGCGTCAGCAATGCTTCTTATAAATCACCCCGCCAGGAGCCAGAAGTGACATTTCTTACGCACGACACAAACTTTCTCTGCAGAGAGTTATATTTAACTCCAAAACGAAGCATCTGAAGACTCCGAGCACTCTGGAGCCTTCGAAAATGCTTCATTCCTTCTGTATCGCCTGCATGGAAAACTCCTCGGTCTGCCTGGGGTGAAGATTTTTTACAGGAGGTGCACCCACAAACTGCCTCGAGAAGGGCCCTGTCTTCCGTGTCAGGAGAGTTGTTTGAAAGCAAAGGAATCGTCTTTTGAGGAAGCGCAAAATCTCCCCTTCACCCCGCTCCCGCCCCCCCACCCCCACCCCCCCGGCTCCAGCCCCACGGAGCCGGTTTATGCCACTAAAAGGGAGAAAATGCTCTCAGGAAAAGGTTTATTTTAATAAGATGTCTCCATCGGGTTGGAACAAAAGGCGTGGTTTTCCCCAGGCGACCAAAAGCCCCATCTTGTTCATTTAGTGGGGAGGGGGTGTGGGGGTGTTTCCACGCCGGGACAGCGAGCTGCCACGCGTTTTGTCACGCCAAGTCCCTCTGCCTCGGGGTGGGTGAAGGGGCTAAGGACACGGGATGCCCTTGGTGGGCATCGGAGGTCCTCCGCCACCAACAGCTCCGCGAAAAAACTGTATTATGTTGCTGCTGACCTCCTCATTTCTTATCTGCCCATCAAGCGGAGCCTGAGGTATAAGGGCGGCAGCTCCTGAGGTGCTTCAGGCCCGCATCCGCTGCCGCGGAGTGGGAAGGCCGCTCTGCGCGCAGCGCTGCGCGCTCGGGGCCGTGCGAACCATCCGCAGCAGCGGGCAGGGAAGTGATTGCCGCTGCCTCCCGAGGGCTAACCGGCCCTGCTCCTGGGCAGCACGGCTTCTTTTGCCAGGAATCAAAGAGCTAAACATGCCCCGCGCACATTCTATCCTCTTCCATCTCCAGGTATTTTGTTTTAATCCTGTTGAGTGAAAGACAACAGCAGCCCCAAAACGGTGCCGTCTGTGGTATAGGGAATAGGAATAATTACTGTCTCCCTCAATATATAAGTGAAAATCAAGTAATAAATATAATGAAAGGCTAAGTAACTGTTGGGGGGGGGAGGGCAGGGGGTAGGACACAGCTCTGATAATTTGAGAATCTCCACTTACACCTTTTCTTTGACCGCTTTCCCTCTCTCAATTCCCCATAAAGGAGGTTTTAAAGAAATATATGTGTCATTTATAGAACTGGGCTCACCCGGCGACTGGTTGTTAGCAATAATCTGGTATTTCTTTTTCCTGCGGGTTATGAAGTTCTGTACTGAAACTGGGTCTCACACCTTCTCCACACGGGGAATTAAACCCAGAAATAATAACGGCGGTGATTTGATCTCTGACCCAGGGCAAGGGGCTAAGAAGGAAGTTTGGAAAAGCCATTCCCAGTGTGTCTGCATGCGCATTGGCGCTGCGGCTTTCGAAAATACCGCGCAGTCGCCACAAGCCATGCATTTTGGGGAAGGCCATGCCACTTTGGGGAAGTAAGCCGGGGCCGGGAGTGGGGGCAGCGTGGCTCGAAGCGCAGCTCCCCCTCTCGCCTCGGCCGGGGCTGTCCGCCTGGCAGCTCCGGGAAGGGGCGACCGGGGGAGCCCAGGGGGTGCCGGTCCCGGGCAGGCAGCGGGAAGCCGGTACCTCCCGTCCCGCCGCACCCCAAGAGCTGCGCGGGGTTTTGGTGTCTGGGCTCCCGCAGCAGGTAAGGAGTGAGGGGCCTGAGCAGGCTGCGGGGAGGAGCAGATGGCGAGCGGCCCGCAGTCCCCGGGGGGCAGGGAGGAGCGGGACGGCGGCGGCTCCTTTCTGTGAGGAAACCGGCTCCAACACCCCGTCTTTCGCGATCTGACAGTTGCCTCCACAGAGCCTTTGCCAAAGTGACTTAAGCTCCGCGCATCCCCTCCCCGGCTCCGTCTCCACGTCCAGCCCCGAACCCCCCCGGCAGCTTCCTTCCCCCCAAAGGCCGGGGGTGGAGGGGCTCCCGGGAGCCCGGGGACGGCATTCCGCCCCCTGCTCGGGTCGGGATCTTGGCTGCATTTCACGGCTACAGTTTTCATCCCGTCCCATCCGATTTTTCCATTTACCGGAGGTACTCTGTTTTCATCTCAGAACTGCCTCAGGTCCAAGCTTTGGTTTAGCCTTCGCTGAGAGGAGATGTATAGCAAAACTTTTCCCTCCATAACTCCACAGCAGTGAGCTCTCTCGGAGCTAATTCTGAAACTCCAGAAGACAGCTGTATTTTAATGACATAAAGCATCCCCTTAATGTAACAGTGGAGTGAGATCACGGTGGAAAATTATCAGACAATACGGAACAATTGATTCAAGGATGAAATAAACATCTATCCTTTTCTTTTTTCATTTTACATCCATAAATCATCTATTGTAAGCATCGTTTAAATAGAATACAGTCATTTAAACGCGAGTGCAACATAATATAAAAATCACTCCTGGAATCAAATTAGAAACCGATTTCTCTTGCGAGGGGAATGACATGAGAGTTGCTTTGAATCTTTATAATCACTTTCGGTTGTTTTATGCAGAAAAGGAGGTAGCGAGTTTCATAGAACATTTGTAACCTGAAAGATTTCCTTCTTGAATATCTCAGCATCAGCAAAGTCGGCAGAATAAATGAATAAATAGGCACACAGCTCTGGAAGTAGTTTTCTCCTTATTCTTTTTGTTAAAGGACGAGAGAAGTAATTGGCTAAAACTCACTTTTTCTCTCAGGGGGGATTTAAAGGAGGGAGGGAGGTTGGTGTCATGGCTGCCTGTGTTGCACTTTCTTAACAAATGTTACCCCAACGTGTTGCATCAGCCAAACCTACCAACTAAAGGATGTGTTTATGCCTTTCAAAGTGAACTTTTGGCCTGGGGGGAAAAAAAAGAAAAAAGAAAAAAAAGAGCCCTCCTGGTTCTTCTTAGAGGCTGAATAACCAGTAAATATCCTGACAAGTAACAAATGACTGTGGGCGTCATATTGTTGGATGCTCTTGTCTCCCTTCTGCTAACAAGTAAATAAATGTTGCCTACCTATGTTTCCATTCTCCAAGCAGTGGAGTGGCTGGCCTGAAGTCAGTGTCTTTCCACCTACTCATCAGCTGGACTCTGCTAGGGGAAAGCTCCAGTCTGACACCAGATTCGGGGAAAGATCAAACCAGCTTTGCCATGGGAAAGCAGAGCTTAATGTCCCAGATTTGGTTAAAGCCCTTAAAACATTCCCTGTTTTCAGTAGCAAACGTGTAGGTGCATGGGTGCATGCACGGATAGGAAGATATGCAGATAGACGCATGGATCATTTCTGATTCCATTCCTCTAATTGCTAAGCTGGGCATGGTATTTCTCCAACAAAAGACATTCTGTCTTCCTAACTTTATTTCATCGCCTCATTAGAATATTGATTTAATTACATTGCTTTTACCCACACTGGCTCTAGACACAAAGCCGGTGTGGCAAAATTAAAACACATGGAGCGTATTTTTCTTAGGAGCTTTTATTAGACTCCTCAGCCCAGAAAATGCCAGATATGTTCAAGCCACTTTCGAGGGAAAAGTTTCGAAATGAAGACAAGAGCATCCTTTTGTGCTTGGAGGAGCAGTCAGACCTCCCTATCTCTTTTCCCTCTGCCTTTCTTTTTCTCACATAGAACCAGGGCTGGGGAAAACCTTTTTAAGTTGGGGCAAGGGGAAGTTCTGCTGGAATTGGCTAGTCACATAACTTGGGGGCCTTTTTAGCACTTAAAACAGTCGTGGATAATTCTAATTCTTCCCCTCCACCTCCCCGCACCCCACCTCCCTCCTCTCTTTTAAAGTCTTTGAGGAAAGATTTTGACTTATTCGTGTTGTTATCAGATTGATGGGCAGGGTTTGATTGAAACCCCTTTGTCATGCAAATGTCAGGGCCTTGATGGATGAGCTCAGAGATGTGACAAACTTCAGGAGCCCCTCGCTCATTGGGCTGGGGTGTACCACGTGGCCGCCTCCCCCGGCCCCCACCCCGGCCCCGCCGAAGGCTGCGGGGTTCGAGGGCCAGCGATGCATGGAAGGAAGTTTTACAGCTTTGACATACTATCTAAAGGTTGTAGGGCAGGCGGAATCCCCCCCAAAACAGGCTGACCCTCCTCCATCAGTGGCAGATGGACAATACTAGGATGAACTCCTTCTTAGAGTATGCAATTTGTAACCGTGGGACGGGCGCCTACCACCACTTAGAGCAAAGCTCCCCTTCCTTCCCCTCTTGCTCAGGTAGCCCCGCCAGTGACACTTTGAACGGAGACGGGCGCTTTGGCGTGGGAGGGAGCGCGGCCGCGGCCGCCCACCTCCCCCAGCAGAGCCCCGGCTACCACCCTCCCTCCTCCGGGCGCCCCAGCCCCTTCCCGGGCGCTGGCCCGGCCGCCGGGTACCCGGCCCAAGCCTGCAGCCCCAGCTACGGGCACCACCAGCTCTACCTCGGCCAGCAAGACGCGGATGGCGTGTACTTCCAAGCGGCCGGGTACTCCGCCAACGCGGGATCCCACCTCAGCTCCTTAGCAGAGAGCTACTGCGGGGCGGTGGCGGCCGCTGGGCAGTACCAGCAACAACACCTTTACGGGCAGGAGCAGCCCAGCTACTTGCCCGGCGTTTACAGCAACCTCTCGCCTTCTTTAAACGAGGACAAAGACTCTGCGTGCCCCTCCGAGCCGTGCCCCAGCGCTACGCAGACCTTCGACTGGATGAAAGTGAAGAGGAACCCGCCCAAGACAGGTGAGTTTGGGGGGAGCAGAGCTTGGCGAGGACGGTCCCCATCAGAGGGAGGAGGGAGGCGGGGAGCAGTTCCCCAGCCCTGCCAGGAGAGGTTTGGCTTCCCCGGGGTTTGTACCCAAGGTAGCTGGGCTCATCTTCCAGGGGAACAGGGATGTGGCTTGCTTTGGGTTTTTGGCTCAGCTCTGCGGAAAAGCCCGCTAGATATTTTCCAGACACGTCTGATGGAGCGTCCCTGAGCTCAGGTTCCCGCAGGCCCAATGCGATTGGAATAGGAAACGCTCCGGGCTTCCTGCTTCTTCCACAGTCGTGGCTTCCATCTCCCCTATTGTTCAACTTCCTTCTCTACAATCTTCCTTAAACTACAATCTTACTCCCCGCGCCCCACCATCACCCTTCCTTTCCACTCCTTCCCACGTATGTTTGAGTCTCATGGCAGTTTGCAGGGAACTGGAAGAAATGGTTGCAAGGGAAGAGGGGGCAGCTCTGCAGAGCCCGGGCTGGTGTGTCCCTGCGGGTTGTATCCCTGGGCTGGGCAGCCAGGGGTAGCTGAGGGTCAAGGAGGGAGCCCGAAGCTCTGGGCAATGGAGGGACCAAGCGCTCAGGAGAGGAGGGGAGCAGGGGCGAGCCCGCACCCACAGCTCCCCCATCCCAGCGAGGGAGTTGCTCTGGCTGCTCCTGGCCTGTTGGTGTTTGCTCGTTAACAGCTAAAGTGTCGGAGTATGGACTGCTGGGCCAGCCCAACACCATCCGCACCAACTTCACCACCAAGCAGCTGACAGAGCTGGAGAAGGAGTTTCACTTTAACAAGTACCTCACCCGGGCCCGGAGGGTGGAGATCGCTGCTACCCTGGAGCTCAACGAAGCCCAAGTCAAGATCTGGTTCCAGAACAGGCGGATGAAGCAGAAGAAGAGGGAAAAGGAAGGTCTTGCCCCCGCGTCTGCCTGCAGGTCTGCGAAGGAAGCGAGTGAAGCCTCGGATCAGTCCAACTGCACCTCACCTGAGGCCTCCCCTAGCTCGGTGTCTTCCTGAAACACATCCCCGCAGGGGACAGAGATGAGCCCCTCGGGGGGCAGCTGCTCCCTGCAGACCCCGACAGACACGCACGCACCTCCTACGCACAGCCCCATCCGCACACAACCATGGAAGCAAGGCCACGCTTCCTTCCGAGCAGTCCCCTTGCTCTGACCGTCTCCACATGTGTGATACCAATTCTCCCGCTTGCATTTCTCTCTTAATTTATAGACCCTCTGTAAAACACTGGACTCCAAAGGAGCAGCCGTGTCCTCGTATATCCTTAGCAATAGGCATTTGTCTCAGGGACGTGTCTTCCTCTTCCCTCTCCCTCCCCTATAGGAACTGCACTTTCAACTACAGAAACTTTAAAACGAATTTAGTTATCTCCCGTTTAAAAAATGTGCACAACGACTTTTCCCTGCAAGAATCCTACGTTTAAAGTATTTTTCCTCCCCGCGAGGTTGTAAAGAAGTTTTGGGTATTTTTTTGTTTCCTTTTTTATTTACTGTATGTATATCTTGGAATGAGATCTGAGGCGCCCAAGATGCTAAAGGCCTCCGCAAAGACCCAGACACCAAGCAAACAATGCAACTCCTCTGCTACCATTTTGCACTATTACTGCTTTACAGGGTTTTCCACACGCTCCGCGACTACGACTGTTACCGCTCCTGGGGGAGGGAGGGTTGTGCTATCAGAGGAAACGAGATGAGGCGAAGGCTGACCCCGGGGTACTTTGAGCAACGGTCACTGTCGTAGGAGGTGTGAAGGTGGACAGGAACAAGGCTGCGGGGGGGTCGCGGGGCTTGGCTCCCCCAGGCACTGATGCACTGGCTGCTATTTATTGTACTTCTCGATAGCCTGAAGTCTTGGAGCGAAGTAGCACGGTTCCTTGTACCCTCACCCTCTTAGGCTTATCGGAGTCCGATAAAAACATTATTAAACCATGGCTAAATTGTTTCCCTTCCCCACGAGAAACTTTAGGGTAGGACGAACTGAAAACCACGGCAAATTTTGTTAACGATTGTTTTAAAAGGAAAAACGTCATCGAGAAAAACTAGCGGTTTCTTAATCGGAATCTCCCATTTCCCTTCCACTCCCTTCCTCGTGCTCTGTATCTCGGAATGAAACTACCTCAGTCTAATAAAGTTTACTTTTTCCACATGCAAGTCCTCTCGACTTTAAGCGAAATGGAAATCTCTCCTTTCCAGGGAAAGGAGCGACACGGGGCGGGGGGACCCCGGGCTCGGAGAGAGGAGGAGGAGGAGGAAGGAAAGGTCTCCGACTGCTGCCAAAGCTCCCAAACAAACCGGCAGGTCCTGCTTCCTGCGGGTACCCTACAACACCCCCCCTGGCACCAGCAGGATCGGGCCCGGCGCTCGGCTCCGCTTCGGGGGCGTTCACAGCGAGTCGCCCAGATGGGACGGGATAGGAACGCGGCGCTCCCCACGTGGGGTTATTTCACAGTGCTACGAGGCCTGATGAGAACAGAGAATCATCATCATTCTCAGTGTTAACATCCCGGCACGGAAGCAGATCTGCATTACTGAAGCAGATCTGCATTACTGAAGCAACAACATCACCTGGAACGGGCTTGGGGGGGGGGTGGGGGCAAAGAGAATTTCTCGTTTATATGGAACAGTTAGTACCGTGAGGCTGATCCAACTCAAAACCAAAACGAAGTGTCAGTTTGGTTTCCTCCCTCCAGCTTCCCAAGGGGAGCCCTGAAAGGGTGTTTTCCACGGTATAAGTCGCACACGAAACCAGTTGGCGGCGGGATGGGACCGGCGGC
>JAVJGI010000045.1:5016175-5074412 GCA_035590275.1 Ibycter americanus | reverse complement strand
AAGCTGAATGGCAAAAAAAAAAAAAAAAAAAGAAAAAAAAAAGAAAGAAGTTATTTTTGTGCATTGAAAATTATCCTAAATTATTCTTCAATCAAAGATCAAAAGTCGTGGCAGCATTTGTTTCCCATAATTATTTTTGAAGGGGATCTGGTAAAGAAAAAGAAGTTTATGAGAATCATTCCCCACTTTCCCTTTGTCCATTTGCTCTGTGAAGGCTCTCTTCTCTTTATTATTAATGGATTTGGTGAAGGTTTTCCTGCAGTTTGGAGGAATATGCTAGCAAATGAAAGCATCTCATTGATGGATGAGGAGCTGGGCTTTAAATCAGTCCCTACTGATACAAATTATTTTAATATGCCCCTTTTATGATTTATTTCAAATTTATGAAGTAGCGAGCTATGTTGTAAGACTTGATTATGGAGGCTGGTTGCCTACAAAGTTATAAAGTCTTCTAGGGGAGCTTTTTTTGAACAGCTTATTACAAATTCGGTACATTCACAACTGTGTTGCCAAGGCTGTGTGTATCAAGAAAAAGTAAATCTTTTTTCCCTTGACCCATACCCTGCCTCTCCTCCATGCTGGAGAGGAAATTGATAGTGCCATCAAAATCAGCAGGCATTCTTTGTGCATTTAATATTGTTTCTCCTGGTCTATCAAAAAAAGCTCAGAAATAGTACAATCCAAACACAAGATCTTTCTTTTCTCTCAAGATAATAAGAGAAGGAAGGCAGGGAAAGACTGGGATAAGGTTTTGTACTGTACACGCTATTTCCCAGGAGAGCGAGGCTCTCTGCTAGGTGCTGTGAAGGGGAGACACTTTCTGCTTTGTGCACCTTGTGAGCAAAGACATCAGAGATGCTGCAGTGGCTGGGCTGTCTTAAGTGGCTTCTGCCCTTTGCTGTAACTCCTGCAGCTGGGAGAGAAGTGACGTTGCTCAGGTATGTTGGTCCAAGCCCGTTTAACTGTTCCTGAGGATGCAATAGAGCTAACCGATTCCCAGCTGCCTGTGAGCACACTGGTGCTGCAAGCAAGCATGCAGGAAGTTTTGCCTGCAGGAAGGGTGCGCTGAGCACTCCCCAAGGCCAGTTTGAGCAAGGTCCATCTGAGCAGCTGATGAAGGCAGCCTGAGGTCAGCTGGCTGATGCTGTACAGAATGGACAGAGCCCAAGGGCAGGAATCTGCAGGTTGCAGGCAGTGCCAAGCTTGTGAGGATGATACCCTCTGCAGCCTTTCAGTGAGACGCAGATGTGGGTATTTAATAAAGACCTGAATTTTTGCAATGTCTTTGACCTGCTGTCTTAAGCTTTGTCCAGTCATACATGAAATACACCAAGAGCTCTGTTTTAACTAGCCTGCACTTTTCTGTCATCATCAGCACTGGACATAAATCAATTGCACAGTCTTGGCTATGAAAGGTATGACTGGAACCTCATCTGGCTTGCTTAACTGTCTCTGTGCCAAGGCCTCAGTACCCTGCTGTGCTGGACTGTATTCCAGATGAAGCACACTGTATTAACTGTCTTTGGTGGTCGACACCTCTCAGTGAGGAGAAATATTCATGGAAGTACAAGAAGAGGATACATGTCACTAAACTAATGCATTTGATGCAGGCAAAGCATCTGAGTGCTTTTTGGGCTCTGTGTCTGCAAGATCAGAGTACCTCAGGTCAGTATCTGCATCATTTCAACAGCTTGACAGTCTAAATTTTGTTTCTTCTGAAGACTGTTGTACAAGTTTAAAACTAAATTCATAAAATTGGCCTTGTACCACCTACTTGAACGTAAAAGCTTAAGGTGGTGATCAGAGGTCAACAGCATCAAGCTGAAACTGCTGGTCTTTCTGCCAGTAAATTCAGATCTGCGTGTCCCCCTGGTTTCCTTGTTCTTGTCCACTAAATGGAGAGCTCGTGAAAGGTGCCAGTGAGAAGGCCTGGGAGAATGAACCCTTGTGTTTGTTCATAAGTTGGGAATGGCGGGGGAAGCTTCACCCTGTCAAGTTTCTTTCCCTTCCTGATCTCGAGGAACAGGAATCCAGCATCAGTAATTCACTTGATCTCTAGTCTGTGCTAGACAGTATCACTTGCAATGGGTTTTTCTTATTTGTTTATTTTTTTATTTCAAACCTGCACTTCTGCTTGTCCTTAGATCTGCTGAACCGATTTCGTATATCGTCAGAGCAAGTTTATTCTCGATATCTACCAGCTCAGTGAAAGCCAAGCAGTAGCAGAAGCTTCCCCTGCCTTCCTGCTCTCAGATATGTCCAACACTGCTAAAGTTCTACTTTTTTGCTAAATCTTCTTCTGTGGTGTGGCCACATGACTGCATAAAAAGGGGGGTGGGGAGAGGCATTCCAAAGACATTTACTCGCTAGTTTATTTAAAACATTAAAAACATGGAGGTTTTTTGTCTGTTCAGTTCCTACAAAACAAAACAGACAGAGATGGTTGCAAAACTTCTGATATTACTGCAAAAGCATTTTAATAAAAAATAACAGCCCACATGCAAAATGCTCCCAGCAAGATAAAAATTCTCCTTGATCTGCTGATAGGAAGGAATCTACGAGAGTGGCAGATCAAAGGGAGAACAAAGGCCAAACCTTTGAATAACAAAAGCAGTTATGTCTCCTCTTCTCCATCAGTCCTCAAAGCTATATCTCCTTCCTATGTTCTTTAGGGCAAAAGATTTCCTACAGTAAATAATTTCCAGAAATTCAGTGTTTCAAGCCACACAATAACCCAAGGAAGTTGGGGAAAAAGAGTAGGATTGTTTTTCATAAATGTTTCTTGGAGGCTCCACATCTTTCAATTTCTTATCAGTTTTGAAATACAAGGCACGGAGTCTCTAGCACCATTGGGACCAAAAGGTTATCAGCATGTAAATACCTGAGCTGGAAAGACATGTTTGAGAAAGAACAGATAACATTTTAAACATACTTATAGCCCTCATCTTTTCCAGCTTTTAACCCAATTTCACCTGAACTTTCACAAGTAAAGGTGTGTTTCTAATAACCCAGCAGATAAAATCGGCTTTATCTCAGATCAAGAGCAATAGAACCAGCACCATGATCACCTCTGTTATTTACTTTTTGTTAGAAAGTGATAGCCAGCTCTTTCTTTTAATAGAGTTTTTAAACATGAATCTGAGAATGTGAAACTACTGGGCAACCTGTGTATCAGGGGTTTTACGGTATTGCTGACAAACGAGGAAATTGAGGCAAAAGATGTGAATGTGGCTCTCTTTTTCCTGCACAGAGGCAAAATCAGAAAGAAAACCCAGGAGTTCTGCTTTTCAGAAGTAACCACCAGGAAATGTCAATTCTTAGAAGACCATAGTTCTTTCTGTCTGGAAAGGAGACACGCCAGCCCAGAGGCCAAGACTTCCTGTCCAAATAGGTAAATGACTGCTAATAAGGCTAAACGATATTTTCAAATGAGGTAGAGAAAGAAACCAGCTCACACAGTATTTTCTCTATGTGTGGTAAATGCCCTGATATTAAAAACTGGGGAGGAAGGGCTTAGTTTGTAAAGGAAGACAGAAGAGAAAGCTGTACTTCTCATTAAATGCTGGGTAGGCCTTGCAGGATTTTGGAGTACTTTAGGAGACTGGAGGCCTCGCTGTTCAAACCGGTCTCAGAGCTGGTAGGGAGAAAGATCCTCTGGCAACTAGTCCATAAAGGCCTCTTAAATTAAGAACTAGTCACCTTACAAACCCAGTGGCAAACCTATCCTTTGCACTGTTGTCTCCAGCAGCCTCAGACAGCAAGGGCAGGATGGACTTTATTAAATGTGGCTGTTTGTAACCACATCACCTCTGTCTGAGCTGTCTTCCTTTTCTAACCCCTGGAACTGTAGTGTGTAGAGAGAGTGAGTCCAGGGCACCGTCCATCTCTTTCTAGAGAAGGTCATGTCTGGTCAGGTGAATCACCTTCTAGATTTCACTGTCTGTATTGACTAGATCTTTGCTGACTGTAAAGAGTTTGTGGGCAACCAGCTTAGATGAGGATGGCTACAACCTAGGCAGTGTTTCCCCCTTGGAACGTGGGGTGCCCTGATTCTTAGTGTAAGCTAGCATCACCTGACCAACTACAAACTCACACAAGGAGAGAGCAGAGTCTTCAATGGACAACCCAGAAACCATGACTGTATCGCAACGATTTTGACTTACAGTGCAGTGGTATAGAACTGTGTCAGACGCAGGGAAGTGAGACTGACTTAAATTCACCTTTTCGTCCTCCCCTTTCATCTATGCAGAGGTGGAGAAACTGATACCCAGGTGAGGCCGATTGAAATCCTGGTACTAAATCGTGGGTCACCTGTGTGTGTCATGATTTGCACAGGTTTCTTACAAAGGGAAGATTTGGGAGATCACATGCTGCTGATGGCATTTAGGCTGATGCAGAACTGGTCCCTACAGCAAATTCCCTACTTTTTTGCCTAGTCAGCTTCATAGTATGTCTCATAAATCTCTGTTTAAAAAAGATCACACGTTAGTGTTTTATCTCTGGTATGTGCTACCCCATGTTTTCCCCACTCACAGCATATTAGCCTCACACAGGTGGGGAGAAAGCAAAATAAACATTATCAAACAAGGGCATCAAATATTTAGTGTAGAGGTTTCTGAGTGCTTCAGTGAGTGGGACTGTTTAGATATCAGATGTTCTCCTGCCAGGTCAAATGAACCACTGCTGAGTAATGGCTAAGTTCCCCCAACCACCTTTGGCCATCAGTGCATTATCACCCCTGCCCTTTAACTTTCTGTCCAGGGCAAGAATCACTTTCTTAATCCAGCATCTCAGCCTAAAGCTGTTTCAGCTGAGACAGGGGATTGTTTACAGAAGGTGCTGGCTCCCTCCCCTCCACCTGGTTTCTGTCTGGGCCACACTGTTAGGGATGGGGGCAATACATCATTTATCTTGGCCTCATTTCACAGGCAGGTCCTGCTGTCATTGTGCTGTTGGTGTCTGGAGGTGCAGCATCCTGATAAGCACGCTCTGCTCGCCGGTGGGTGAGTAGCCGCCCAGCAGTCAGCAGATGATCTGTGCTTTGCTTGATACCGCCCGGTGTACAGAGTGCTGCAGGACATGGGATCCAGCTGGCAGGGGCTAACAGGAGTTTATGCAAAAGGGTCAAGTGGTTCTTGTGTTCAAGGGACCAGTAGATACTAAATAGGGGGGATTTTCTTTTCTTTTCTTTTTCTTTTTTCCCCACCCATCCTAGGAAAATGGCTAGAGAATGATGGGAGATTGTTCATGTCTTGAGGCTGATTTAACTCTGGCATAACCCCAATAGAAGGTGCCCTTTGCTTTTTCAGGGGCTTAGGGTTTCAAAAAGCAAACGGATAAGCATATGGGTCAACTTTTTAGTATGGATGTTTAAAGTGACTGCTGTTAGAAGCAGTCCAAGTAAGAAAAACCATCCATATCTGATAATACAGACAAGAAGGGAGAGAGAAAGGAAATGTTCAGACACAGAGTTTTGTAAAGTTTACAACCTTTGTGCTGACGGGTATAAACTGGCTTTTAACTAACGGGTGTCGGGGACAAAGTTTCCTTGTGGGTAGGTGGTTTGGTAATTGTATTTGCAGAGGTTTCTTGTACTGTCCAGTACAGCAGCTGGTGCTGTGTCTCCTGGAGAGAGTCTTAAACCAGAAGAAACAGTGGTCTGATCCTTTTCCAGTTTTATGACACTGTAAATCCTGTACATCAGTTAAGATGTTTGCTCTTTTCTATGCTCTGTTGTAAGAAAACCAGTGAACAGATGGTGGTGGAAGAGCTCAGTTTAAACTGGGGATTTGTTCTGTGGGATATTGTCCAGGGTATTGCATGAATTTGTAGCCACACAGTAGGGTGCTGGCCTCAGATATATCTATTTTAAATTACTGGGAGTTCACTGTTTGTTATGGGGCAGGGGCAGCAGCACTATGTACAAGGGACAATTATCCATATCCAATACATGGGTTGGAATGGGGTGGAGAGGGTGTGATCACATCTTTTTAGCAATAAAACCCACTCACATACACCTTAGGACTCAGCCCTCTGCTGTCTTTTCCTCTCTGGCAGCATTTTCACCTGTGCAACTCTCATTCACCATTGTGCAAACATAGAATATGCAGCTCACAGAGAAAGGACAAGACAACAAAAAGCTGGGCTCAATGACTTTAAAATGGTCTATTTTAAATCACACATGCCTGCTTTTCTCGTCATGTTGATTTCCCTTTTCTCAACAAGTGTTCTCGGCTGCTGAGAAGCTGGCTGAGACTTTGAAATCTCTAACCAATATGTTGTGTCAGTTTGCAGCGTTTCATAGAGAAAAAAATGGCAAATCAGGAAAATAAGTCCAGACTGTTTGTTTAGATTGAAAAAAAAAGAAGCTGTGTCAGTAGGATGACAAACATGGTCATCTTTCTATCCCAAAAATGCAGGCTCATCTAGTTCACAAATATGAATGTTATGGTTTCAACCAGCTGTTGAGTCACCTCACAAGGCACTGAGCAGTCGGGCTTCACTTGTATGAAGGGGCAGAGCAGGATTTACTTGGGTTAAGAGAGCTGGAAAGAAGGGCTGGATCAGAGAAGAGTTACTGGTGTGAGGAAGGACTGCTGCTAGCTGTCAGACTTGGCTGTAGACACAGGTGGGGAAAGCAGAGTTGTGCAGAAAAAGGTCATTGCCATTGTCAGATCTGGGGTTGTGACATGACTGGAGTGGCTGGGATTGCTGCAGGTTCAGCTGCAGCTACCCTGGCAACTGCAGAGAAAACCTGAGAGCCATCGGAGCAGCAGTCACAACTGAAGGGCTGCACGGTGTTCTTACATGGCTACAGGCAAAGGACCAAGTGTTCTGACAGCTAGAGTGGAGTTTTGTGGAACTTAAATCCTCTCATTCCTATTTTTAGTGTGAGCTCATTTCTCCAAGTCAAAAACATAATTTAAAAGATTAAAAAAAAATCAATTAGCCATGGGGCTCTTTGGTCCACCTGCTACTCTGTCTTTAGTGTCTGCTTATTTTTTCCGTGGCATGCCTGAAGAGCGAAAAGCAACAGGGCGATCAGGTATTGGTTTAGGGTTTTAAATTGCTGCCTATCATAGTAATAGCTGAATGTCTTTTACATAAGAACAAGAAGCAACAGCAAATTGACCAGCAGATTTCACCAGAGGGACTCATCTCTGCAAACTTTAGATGCTTACAATGTGTATGTTTTTATCCAATCCAGCCATCCAGACTCCTTTTATAGCTGGTGGAGAGCAACTGGCACTTTGCCTGCACAGTTCAGTTAGACTCTGGCTCGGGAGGAGATGAGCCGCACCTTAAAAGTGCCTGATTCCCTTGAGTTATTATAAAGAAAGCATAAACCACCAGCTCAGAGGCAGACATCTACCACATCCACGATGACTGATGTGTAATACTATTCATATCGCTCCCCGTATGGATGTACCAGTCTGCCTGCAGCAATATTTTAAAAGTTGTTACAAGGCTTTAAATATTTTCTGATTTTTCCTGGATGGAGTTTTGGGTGAAAAGGTAGATTTTCTTTTCAACTTGGGATGGTTTCCCTTACGCCACCAAAGCTTTTGTAAGGAGGATCAGCGTCTCCCAAAAATGGCCAGCTTCAGAGCCTGGGTGAGTGCTTCTGAAAATCTACCCCTATCCACACTAACACCACAGCATGCTGACAACATTAAGAATTTGTTTTCTGAACACCTGATTTTGCAGACAAGACGCAGACAAACAGCAACAGCTCCTCTTAATGAACACAGCAGCATCTCCAGATAAACTGTCACCACTTATGTCATGCCCAGCTTCAGTATCACCAGGGGAGGAAATGCCTCAAAGCTTGTAAAAACACACGCCCCTCTTACTCTCCTCTCTCCAAAGTTAAGACACCATGGAAGTAATTCTCTATGATGTTTTTTGAACATGAAAAGTAGAGATGAGGTTGCTTCCACCTAATCTACCCATGTATGAGCAGGACGCACAAGGTTCTAAATTATTCCAGTTTCTGGAAATGTAAGTTGGCTCTAAGATCAACCAAGAGGTTTACAGTTCATGGTTTACTACTCTGTGGGACTCCTGGACACCAGACTGTAGGCATAAGGGTGTTATGTTGGAAGTTTACTATCATAAGCATCTACAAAGAGAACTGTTATGCTTCAAGTGAGTTGAACATTTTAAAATCAACCCACAAAAGCTTTAGAGCAGTATATGTAAAAACGTGCTTGAATCACTGCCTCCACACAAGAAAAGACAAGATGAGGTTGAAAACATCATGCATCCTACACTGCCTCCTGCTTCATAAGTCTCGGAGCTTGAAGCTGCTACTGTCACAGCTGATGTTTTACCATAGATGAAAGGGGAAGAAGAAAATCTCAATATGGTCTTTGGGTGACAAGGCTGTACTGCCCTGCAAAACAGGAAACATTCTGGATTAAACATCTTCTTGCTGTTCTGTGCTTTAACATAAGGTCCTGACTCAGGAAAACGGCTTGTAGATGCTATCACAGCACACATTAGCCATCAGGATAATCAGGAATCTGGAGACAGAGTCTGTGGCTGTCACAAAGGCTACTGGTGAAAGAACTTGACATTTATAATAGACTGATACAGATAAATTAATATCAGGGGTTTTGGACTACAATCAAGAAAGCTAAGCTAACTATATTTATAATCCTCATCTGCCTGGGGAGACTGGCAGCCTGATTTTCATTCCTGTTAAGGTCCCTTTACGTGCATTGCTTTTGCACATATTTTAGAGGCACTTTCTTCCAAGGCAGAGGATTGTAAAGGCAGTTTCATGTAAATGAGAATCAGGCCATCAGTATGAACTTTATCCATGTCTGCAAATGTTTGCCAAGCTTCAGTCCCCCTATAACATCTGCTGAGGAGAAAAAATTCGTGAGCCTCAGCAGTTAAGGGTCTGGGGTTTTTTAAAAGCCACATCAAGGTCCTGTTAAGCTTTGTGGTGACTGTTAAGCTTATTGCCAATGAGTGTGTTTCTTTGGACAACATCACAAGGAAATGTGAAATGGAGCAGAGATTAAAGCACGGGTGGATTTTGAAAAATGTAAAGACTGGTTTAATGCAACCAGGTGGAGACTGTCCAGTGCTTGGAGCCTTTCTAGGCCCCTTTGTTAAACATCTCAGTCTTCCCCCTTCTTACTTGAAAAGAAACTTTTCCCCATTATTCTCTGTGGTTTACAAGAGGTTGGTGGAGCTGGTCCAATTCACACAAGTTCAGAATCTGGTTAATTTAAGTGCAGTTTTCTCAGCAATGTTGTGACATGCACCTGAGCTTCACGCAGTTTTATAGCCTCTGAAGGTCTGTCTGAAAGCTATATGTACCTTTGTTAGTCCTTTGTCTCCTCTTTACATGATTTCCTGCTCATTCTGTTTCTTCTTTTTGTCTCTGTTGCATTTATGTTGGTCTGTAGCCAGAGCTCCTGGCTGCTCCATTCATGGCTAAGTTTAGATGCCCAGAAAAACACACTTGAAAGAGGAAGAACATGCCCCACAGCCATAGTAGGTTTACCACCCATCTAGAAAGAAATCTAAGGCCTCTTTTAGCAGCATCTTTCACAGGCAGATTGCTCATTCCCTTTCCTTCCCTCTACCCAAATCCCTGTTGGACTAATCTAGGCCCCTATCCACAGTTCTTTGCCATTCTGCCCCAGCGAGTGTTTTGAGATTGGGGGGCAGGCTTATACTGGTAATGCTGCTGCCAAGAGAGTGCCATTCCTTGATCATGTAGCATATATCCATATATGCTTTCCTACCCTCACTCCCCAGGCCAATCTGGAGACCCTGGTTTAACTGGACAGCTGGCAAGTCTTGACTACTGCATTATTTGTGGTATTTACTTCCACCTGCCCATGTGCCATCCCACTGTGTGGACCCATGGTGACAATGGGAAGGGAGTCTTGGAAGGAGGTATCTAAGGCAGGATTCCATTCAGGCTCGTTTTTTGTGACCATTGTCGGCAAAATTGCCCTCTTCCCTGTTCCAATAGCTAGGGCAAGTGCCCTTTCTGTTGTGTTCCTCTGATTGTCTGAGCATCTGTATCACCTGCTGGGGCAGAATGGGTGCTTCAGTTGATTGTCCTCAGATGCCTATGTAAAGCAGGATTAGACCAACAGTGTTGTCTTCCTCTGCTGTAAGAATAGTGTTTAGTCTGTAATTCAGTTTCAAAATGAAAGAACAACTCTCTTCAGATTGCAGAGACCTGTAATCTGGGATCCTAAAATACCACCACTGCAGATTTTGTCAGTACTGTTCTGACAATCCAAAGGCTTCAGTCACGTTTTGCACCATACCCAACCCTTGTACACAGACAAAATATTATTCCAGGCTTGGCGAGAGGTGGGAGAACAGTCCAGAGCCTTTCTAAGTGTGCATGGTGTTCGAGTTCAAATGCTATTCCCTTCTGCCCACAGAGACTGCATGCCTGTCAACAACCTCTCGGCAGGAATCTTGTCTCACTCTGGAGAAAGGGGATGCTGGGTCCTTGGCACAAATAATCCCATGAGCTGTGCAGGAATCAAAGGAACTCAGCTAACGAAAAAGAACACCAGTAAATCTCTGGATGTGTTGAGTGAGAGAACAAAAAGAGGCATTACATGAAATCAGAAAAATGTCTGTCATGGCAGCTGAGGATGTGTCAGTCAGTCTGCTGGGTGTCTCTGCCCTTTGCAAATTCTCAGTGAAGATGCCTTCTAATGGCTTTACATTCAGGAATTGCAATGAGGCAATGGGCTAAGATTTTGAACACCTTAAGTCTTTCAAGGATGAAGTCATTTCCCCTCCCGGTTCCACACATACACATATGCCTCATCACAGCTATTTCTCTGGAATATTTTTTCCTTTTGGATATACCATCTTTCCAAAGTTGGGAGGAAAAAAAAAAAAAAAAGCAAAGAAAAAAACCAGGAGACATTTCAGAGGTGAAACTGGCCAGCTGGCAGTTGATTTATGAAGTGCTGAAAAGCATCTTCGGAGCTGTCATTTATCTTAAAGCTCTCAGCCTAAATAAACAAAGAGCCCCCCTTCCTAATTATAGTTACAGTAGAAACAACTCCAAAGCCTAATAGCTGGCATCTGAAAACAGCACCCTTCAGACACCCAGCCCACAGATGCACTCTAGTGGATCAACGCTTCCAGCCCTTCCTGGATCCAGAGAACCTGGCCTTTCTCTCCCTGGCCTTCTGAAAGGGAAATCAGATCGAAAGCAACAGGGAAACCAAATCAAAAGCAACAGAGCCATCTCAGTCCTGCTGAGGAATTGCAGATCCACAGCATGCTGGCAAAGAAAATTTGCTCCACCACTAGCATTAGATCCCACTCAAACAGCAAAAGTGCTCCCCATGACTTCGTTTTTAATGTTGACTGATGCTGCATTTTTCCTGGGTTTTGCTGCATTCACCAGCCTAAGGGATCTTATCCTCCTGTTTAAGCTAAGAAAGGATAATAACTCGTCTGTAATTGCTGGTTGTCCTATTGGGTTTGGGTTTTTAGTTTCTATTGCATTGAAGTCTACATAGATGGAGTAAAAATCCACACTAGAAGGAGCTCTACCTACTGCCTAGGAATAAATGGGATATGGAAGTACCATGGCAGCTGATGACTCAGTGGCAGAAAAACTCCAGCTGTATGGGCCTCAGCATCAATCTAATGGAGACACATAGAGCAGAAACCACTCGGAATTCCTTTCAGGACCTGGCTTTCCTCTTGCTCTTGTTATAGTAGCAAGAGTTCACTGTAGGAACTGGACTCTCTTGTCGGCTATTGCAAATAATCAGAATTCCACTGAAGGAAACAAAATTGCCCTAGCTGTACCAGCCAAAGACGTGCCAGGATAGAAATATACCATTATAAATATAGTGTGATAAAAAACCTCTACTGTGTCCATACTCTTTATCCCTCTACCTTCTCTACTGTCATTTCACTTATAATCCCTGCCACACCACTAACTTTCTTACATGACACTGGTCATAAATAATGTTTACTTAACTAACCTTCATCAGCAAATACCACATAATACAAAGATAGAGCGTAATCAGAAGATAAGCTAAAGACTAGTCCTGGTTTTCTATGGCAGATTTCAGAAATGATATCAGCATTTTCATGATTTTATAATTGGGAATGTTGGGCCAGGCAAACTGAGTTGCTCATAACCATCCAGCAAGGTGACCTGGGATCAAAATTCAGATCTTCTGAGCCCCAGCCCAGTGCTGTATCCACTAGGCTGCACTGTCAACACAAACTTCTTGCTGAAGTATTAATATAGCAAATATTTAAATCACTTGAAAATAAAAAAATAGATCATTTTTGTAAGAAACCACCTCTCCCTGAACAGCTTGAGCAAACCCTTCCAATTTGGATAACTAAGGTGACAGAGAACTTGATTACTGGTTGAATGCAGCTGACTGCGCTTAGAGAATTAGCATGAAAGGAATGAGGCCAGAAATTATGGGTGAACAGAAAAATTTTGCATCATCAGAACAATTGCCCAGAAGAGCAATAACGGAGAGGCATATGAAGCTGTTCAGAAACTTTTCTCACCAAGAGCAGTCTAATTCAAATTAATGGCAGGCTGGTTCTAATTCCCAACTGTCTGAATCACCTCTGTGCCAATATTCCCAAACCTCCCCTGTCAGGAACAGTCCCCAAAGTATGCTGGCAGAAGCCAACATTGGAGACATTCACAGCAGAGAGGCCAAGAATAGAAGGGGTCACAGATATACTATTTTCTTCCTGGATAAGGACAAACTGTTTCAAGTGCTTAGCCACAACCACAAGGATGCTCAGAGAGAGGCCCAACTCCTAGGAGCAAGTGCTGGAAGAGAGGTTTCCTCTTGTATTAGGGTCACTGTCAATCAGTAGTTCTTCTGGCACTACCAGGAGGGAGTGTAGACCGTCAGATCTTCCTCCAGGGGAACTAAATACACCATTAAATTAGATCTTTTTTAAGTCAGAAAGGTTGTTCTTACTGGTAGAAGGGATCAGCTGCAGTGCCACTTTCATAGCATTGGGTGAGGGATAAAAAATCCAAAATCACTAGACTGTCATGCCTATAGTACTACTACTGTCTGTACAATACAAACAGACCTGGGATTCCCTCTGACACACTGGATAATTAGCGTTACTTTCCGTCTTCCTCAAGGGCAGAAAACAATGCATTAGCAAGCCTACATTCTGAGAAAAAATACTTGACAGCATCACTTTAAGCTCTTAAGGCAGCTGCATTTTTCTCTGCTCCTGCTCAGTTTGAACACATTCTTATCCACATCTCTCAGGAGAGCAAAAGCAGTCTTTTCTCCCCCATACCCTTCTCTACAGCCAACATCCCACTCTGTAATCTCAGCTTCTCCAAACTGCATGAGATTAAACACTCTAGTCTATCAGTATTGCTAAGACTCTCCATACCTTTGATCAATTTATAGCTCTTTGTACCTTCTCCAGAATTTGTAAATCAGATAATTCCTTATATCTAACAGATAAGTGAGTGAGTCCAGATGCACCAGACTCACCAAGAAAGCATGGGAGATAATGTTAGGCATTACACATGCATGAAATCTGGATCCTTGTCTAGTGGAAGATACCAGTGTTTGGGACTTGTTAATTGTTGTTTTTTAAACACAGCATCCTAGATCAGATTATTGTCGACCAGAAGTCACAACTGCATATCTGATGGAAAAATAAAGGGGAGAAGAGAGACAGACATGAGAATGAGGAATGGGAGGTATTTCATGGAGATAGGATAAACTGAAGTTGTCACTCTTCTGAGGGGGATTTATTGCACAACTTGCTTCAGAATATGTGGAGTTCTGCAAGTACTGAATCGCACCTGCTCATTGTGGGTGCAAAAATATGAAAGAAAGACAGAAAGGAAAGGAAGGGGGAAAGGAAAGGGGGAAAAAAAAGGAAAGGAGAGGCAAGGCAAGGTGAGGAGAGGAGAGGAGAGGAGGGGGGTTAGAAAAAGAAAAAGAAGACTAAAAGAAAGGCAAAAGAGTTATTCTATTCTGCAAAGTCGTTCTGGACTTTTTTGATTGCTCCAGTCTGTAACTGTTTTTGCCCCAACTTAGCCTACCTATTACTGCTTACAGGAAGAGAAAGAACTGCATCACTTCACCCAGAAGAAACAGAAGGAGGGAATTATCCTGGGCTCAATTGAAACTGCAGCCAGCAGAAATTTGTGTCTGTTTTTTCCTCCAGCTGCGAGCCATCTGTAGTTATCCCTATCTTTTTTTAATCCGTAATAAATTGATAGCTCCAAGGGGTGAGCACACTGCAAGGCAGAGAAACAGATTTCCAGGTTGCCATCAAGAAGTGGTTCGAATGGATCAAATGAGAAAGGAGGAAGCTGGCTACTCCTCACAGCCATCGTAACAAGTCATATGGCAACGAGGCAGTGACATGTCATCTCCTGGTAGCAATATGAGCTATGGGGAGGGGGACAGGAAAAGAAATACATTTGAAAGCAGTTTCTGCAAGTCTGGAGCAAACAGATTCCAGTGAATGTGTGTACATGCAGGGTGTGAAGACAGGGGTGTAGGAGAAACGCCTGCCTACTGGAAGGTTTTACATACTCCTCTAGGCATCTGCTTTCGGCTTCTGAAACAAATGGGATCAAATTCAGCCTAGCCACCTTGGTCTGCCAGTGTTCTCATGCAGCCCTGGTGGCCTGTCTCTTGGCTGTTGCCACTAACAAGCAGAGCTAGTAGAAACAAAGAATTTGCACCAGTGTGAACATAAGAATTAATAACCAAGTAATGGATTTGAAAGTAATTGAGTGAAATGATACCTCAGCTTTTAGCTACAGGGTAGATTTCATGTTCCACTGGGCCTGTTGTACTGGCAGTGCAGCACAGCTCTGGGCATTTCTCAAGGCTGGCCATGCCTGCTAGCTGTAGTGTAAGTCCTCAAGGTCATGCTGTGAGGCTGCCTGAACCTGGGCTCTAAAGCTCATAGGAAAGGGAAAGCCCCAGCTTAGCATGCAACCAGGTTCTCATTTACACAGTGCGAAAGAATCGGAAACTTCAGATAAAGCCAACTGTCCCATGGCCCAGCCCATCAGCAGATAGTCTAAGGTCAGCTCTTTCTATGTACCCTGCAGATCTCTGAGTCTGAGTGAAAGCTGGCCTAACAGATGGCCATGTGGACAGAAAGCATGTGAGTCACATCTGCTGTCAAGCTCATCCTTCATTTCCCAGAAGAGATGAAGCCACTTCTGTCTCACCTTATCACCAGATACCTTGTAAAGATGGAGAATGCTGAGGCTGCAAGTCCTCCTTAGCATTACACTTCATATTGCCACAATCTTTTGTACAGCATGCTGATCTGACAGCACTTTACATCTGCATCATGCAGGTGTAAACTGGGCTACTAGAAATCAGGTCCTGCAGCTTTGCTTTGGTACCTGGAAGCAATGATACATAAAGGATTGCAACACTGCTCCAAGGTATGGCCATCCTTGAAAATGGACACTTTTTTTCAAGGGAATACCAAGCATTTCTGAACCCAAAACCCCAGAAGCTTCCCTTTAGATCAAATGATGGCTGAGCATTTCCAGGAGGCTGACTCAGTAACTTTGTGAAATCGTTAATGCCAAGCTCTCCTGTGTTGACAGGCAGAGGAATAGCAGTTTATGGTCTTGCTTGTTCACCAAAAGAAACCTTATCTCTGATCCTATAGTCACCCTGAACAAATGCAAGGCCTTTCTGGGGAAGATGTGTGTGTTGTGTTAATTGCATATTTTACTGAGATGAAAGGTCTCAGCATCTCTCAGTAACTTCCTCTGCTTCCTTTTGTTCTCTAGAAGCCTCATTTTTTCCCTCCTAATATTTATTCATGAGGATTTTTGCTTTCAGAAGCTTTAGAGCAGCTGCTCCTGGTCTGATGGAATTCACTCAGCAGCAGAGATGTCTTTTCATCTGTTCAGCACAGCCAGCTTCACCATCGACAAGCATCTGCTTCTCTGGACAGGACTCCAGCTTCAGCACCATTAATATGCATTTTATGGAGTGCAATGGAACACATGTGCAATCTGCAGGCTAAAGCGTCCGCATAGTTTTGCACATATGCACACCTGCATGCAAAGGGCATCTTGTCGAGCCAAGATCTTGGTTGTCACAAGATGGACATGGATTCATGAACCGCAGTGACACATGAATATGGTATATGTATGAATATATCTTAATATCCATATTCAGACTCCTGACTTTTTCTGGTACGTGTTACAACTGGCCAAATTTATCTTTGGTATTGCTCCAAAGTTCAGATTTTTAAAGTCATTAGTCTGGTTGTGAGTCGAATTTTGATGGCTCAACCCCAGAAAGTGGAACAGGCTTCAGTTTTATCATGGTGAAGCAAAAAGTGTTTTACCTATAATTTTCTGGCAGAAACTTTTCTTGCAAGAAGGGACAGACTAGAAGTTCTGTTTTCATTAGAGTATTAGTAATGCAATGATAGAAGATATCACCTTCTATACTGTTGTGCTCGTTTCAGCACACACCACTGAATTCATCTATACATTGTGGATGTGCAGCTGATTTTGAACACACGAAACATCTGGTCTCATGGGCACATCTGGCAGCTGGAGAACCAACCACCTGCTGTGCAAAACAGCAGCTGCATGTAGGGAATGGGGATGTACAACTCAAAGAGGAGCGAGTGCACATGTAAACCGGAAGATGGATTCAGGGTCAATATGTGCCATCTAATATCACACCATTTTCTGGAGATGTTAAGCACATCTCCTTAGCTCAGGCACACATCAGTGTTGTCATTTCCCCACACTTTAGACCTCCTAATTGAAAACAGCCAAAGTTCGGAAATTCAGAGTTAGCAAACAAAAAATTTTTCTGAATGCCCTCCACTCTCAGACTGTTATCTGTGTTCACACAAGGAATGTAACAGTATTTCTCCTAGAAGAGTGAATTTTGCTATTTCCAGGCACAAAAGAAGGTGAGGGATGAGGTTGGAGTTGCATTAGTACCCATAGCCGTGAATCGTTGATCCAGGATAATATATGACTTATGTGAAAAACATCATTTTTTTGGTATGTGTCCAAATACCCTGAGATTTCTTTGACTTTATTTTAAAAATCTCAGCTCTGAAAATATAAAGAAGAAAAAGAAAAAGAAAGAAAAATATAAAGAAAGAGAAAGGGAAAAAGAGAAAAAGAAAACGAAAAAGAAAAAAAGAAGGGTAAGACAAACATATGGAACAGGTTCTGCTCTGGGGCAGAGTTAATCTCACAGGGATGAGTGGAACTGGTGTAATTGCCTCATTGTCCTCCCACTTCCACTATTAGCTTCAAGAGAGGAACCTCTTGGTAATAACTAGAGCGGGATGACTTTATCTGTTGCATCTTGCAGAAACGCAACCCCCTAATGCCTTTGTGATTCAGTTTCCTCTCTGGTACTAAAAGGAAATAAAACTTGTCTCCTGCCCCCAAAATTTTGGAGATCCTCAGATGAGTCACACTGTGGAAGTCTGAATCACTGCTTTTTAATTAATTCACTAGAGAATTTCAGTGGAGTCCAGAGAACCAGGATGGGGGTTCCTATATCCCTGCCAGCATGGAAATGTCCCCTAGGGAATCTCGAGCTCTGCATCAACTACTTCCAGAAGGAAATCTGTGGAGCTGCAGGGCTTGCACTGGAGCAATGGCCAGAGCCTCTGCCTTGCCTGCCAGGCCTTCCATCTGGATGTGTCAGAGAGCACTGGGGAGCCACCGAGCCAGAGACAGATGCAGTGGAGAGGGAGCAATGTTTCACTAGTCTGTCAACATGTCATTAGGCTCTCATGAGGGAACATAGAGCAGAGGGGTGTGGGGAGGAGGGGGGAGATGGCGAGAGGAGAGAGAAAGAAAGAGGGGCAGAGAAAATGACTGAGTATTGGAGAGATGGAGAGGTTGGTGCCAATGCCATGTAAATCACTGCCAAGGGGAGAGCTCCATCAAACACAAGGCCAGTACTATAAATCAGCCCATAATTAGGTGCAAAGAGAAAGCTTTAACATCCTCATCAAATTGATTAATACATCTCATGGCTCAGGACAGATGTAGATGGTGTTTATGAACAACTGCAAAGCAGCCAAGGCTGTGTCTGGGGCAGGAGGAAAAGGGGATGGAGGAAGGAATGATGGATCTGAAAACAGAAGCTCCCCTTTTCTTTATCACCACATTCTCCTGGGCAAGGGCTGAGGGTCTCCCCTGCCTCTCAGCTCATCTGCCTGCAAGCTTTGTGGGAATGAAGTAGTTAACGTTAGCACAGCATGAGTGCAGTAGAAAGCCTTTATTTTAGGGGCTGATCCAAACCCATCAGTGCTAATGAGCATCTTCCCGTTGATTTTGGTGCAATTTGGTTTAGATCGTTAATAAGCACGATTGCAGGTAGTCTTGGGTGAAGATAATAAAAAGCAAGCTGCTGGCTATGAGAAAGCAGAGACGAAGGAACAGAAGATGAGAGGTCTGAACTCTGCTTGCATTCAACTCAGCAAATCTACCACTGTTTTGAATGGGTCAAGGGTTCAGTCCAGACTGCATGTCCCAGAGGGGACAAACTGCAGGAAAGAATGAGAAGGGTGTTCCCAGCGCTGAGATCCTGATGTCAGTGGTGGCTGTGAGGCAAAGTCAAACTAGAAATGAAGACCTCCAAGCCACCCTCATGGCTGCTTATCCAAAGCTTTCTACAAACCACCTGCAATTTTTCAGTTTCTAGGAGAAAGGCCCCTCACTGAAGGAATATGTTTTTGGTACTTATCACCTGGTCAGCTTGAAAGCACTCAAAAGTTTGGGGCAATGAATGTTCCATGAATTATGTGCCATTATTTTCACTGTTGATGTATTTCAAACCCAGTCTGTGGCTCGTTATGAGTTGCTAATGCTCATACTCATTCACAATTACAAGCACACAGAGACAGTCCCTACCGCAAAGCGCTTACAATCAAATGATAAGAAAGCAGGTGGATACAGATAGGTGGGAGAACCTAAGAAAATGATGATACAATGTTGGTCAGCAGGGTAAGGCCACAGTGTTCATGCACTTGTTGCCTAGACTTTGGCAAATGAGCGTGCAGAGTGCACAGGTGAGATGGTCAAAAGTGCACAAGGCAAACAATTTATCACACAGCTCTGCAATTTAGCTGTTATCTGTCACTTCTAAGTGTGTGTGCAGCATGCATGCATGGTCAGGGCAACTGAACACGGGGCAGGAGGAACAGCTCTGTGGAGGGAAAGTTGCAACAGAATCTCAAATCTGCAGCTTTTCTACCCATTTTGCTGAAATAAATACTGCAATGCCAAACTCTTACAGACTGCTTTTGGTCACTTTGGCCATAAAATGCTTCATAAAGGAGGTCAGCATCACTCCCATTCTTTTAACAAATGGAGAAACAGAGGCATAGGGAAAGGAAGTGACCGATTTGCCCACTATCATCCAGTAGGTCAGAGACAGAAGCTAGAGTAGACCCTGACTCTTTGGACCCCCTGCTCAGTGCTCTCCCACTCCCCTTTACCCTTAGACTACACCCCTGACTATTCTGGGGTGCTGGGAGAGCCCTCACCTTTCGCTCTGGCTTGACAGCAGGGATCCCCCACTCCTGCTGAGGAAGGTTGGTAAAAAGTCTGGGATTTGCAAGTGAGGTGTCTGTACTGGAGTGACAAGATACTTAACCCCTCAGCCCTTAGGAGTTACAGACACGATGTGGTGTCCATGTGTCAGCAAATAATTCAGAGGTGAAGGGGTTACAAGAAACACAGCTTCTCTGGATCCTTCCCTTTGAGAAGACGCAGGTTGGCTTGATTCCTGTTCCAAAACACTGCTTGCCTTAAGCCCCACATCAAACTGCAGTGACTGTTTCATAGGATATATTAAAAAATTTAAAAAAAATAATAAATTCCTTCCATAGAAACAACACAAGCCTTTACTGGTAAGAAACACCCAAGAAAGGAACTCTATTTTATAGACAGGTTTTAAACACCACTGGTTCCAAGGACCTTTAACCTCTCTGTATTAATCCTGGCAGACAAAGACCTTGCCCATGTGTCATTATGGCAGAGGAATAAGGCCCCAGTAGACATGACTTACAGGCTCTGAAAGTCACTCCCTGCGCTCACCAACAGACCACAGACTCCAGAAATCCCAGCAACAGCCATCCAGCCCCAAGGGATGAGCCACCAAAGGGATTTTGTCATCCTCTGTCTGCCTTGGAGGAGAGTTTGAGAGGGGAATACAGTCTTAGAAATTATTCCACCTCCTATCACTACCCACAAAATGTTATGAGCAAGTCTGTGAAGAGAAGTACTGAAAACTCCTCACTTTTAAAATGAAGAAGTCTTCAGATGTAGAGGATGGTACTCCCTTTGAAGCTCGCTGGCTTGTTCTCCACTCTTCTGTTGGAATTATATATTCTTGAAACACAGGAAACACTGAAAAAGCAGAATATCCTTTTCAGCTGCAAAATCTCTCCCGTCCACTTAGGCTCCCTGTCCACACCAAAGGATAAACATCTAATCCTTAGCTAAAGCAGTCATCCTTGCTGCAGAAAATAAATGCTTCCAAGGAAAAATAAATCAATGGAAATTAGCAAAGCTCAGGATAAAAAATCCATGCCCTGCCAGTGTGATATTTGAGACAACATTTTTTTGCATGATTTAATGTCATATAAATACAGATATCAGTTCCCATTTTTTAATTGATTCTTTCCCTCCATTTATTAAAGTTTCTTAGGGCTGAACTTGCTCTTCTTGTAGTCTGTGGCAAAAGGCTTTTGATTTAACAAGGACAGAATCTGTCCACACTGTAAACTCCATGGACAGAGATGGCTTATTTCCCAGTGCTTGTTGTAAGAGAGACCACTTTCTAATGGGAGTTCTTAGGTACTACTGTGATACGTTCAAACAGCTATGCTTCTTTTTTCTTTTAACACATACACGTGCACCTGAAGAAAAACAGCCTGTAAACATTATAGCCTGATTCCTCTCATGCTTGGGGAAATATTGAACAACTCTTTGCAGTCTGTAGAACTGCATTAGTAAAATAAGAGAATCAAACCTTAGGGTGTCAGGTACACTGTTGGCTGACTACAGGATACACTATTGATTGCCGTGAAGTTTTGCCTCGAGGAAGGTCTGAATGCAATTTTTAGGATTTAACTCTGTACATTCATACAGGATCATATAAAATTTACTTTTCAGGAATCAGACCTGTTTTTTTCACCTTTATCCTGATTTTACTGGAGTTACTTTTGATTTCGTTTTTGAAGTTATAGAAGATCTGGGATTTAGAAACAGTAACTACCTCATCGAAGCATAGCTTTGAAGTTGCTGCCAAATAAACTCTCCCACAGAGCAGACACTGAAGCTTCCTTTCTGTCCCAGTCATTGTATTGAATTGGACATTGAAGCTTATGATGTTTCCCAAGTTATCTGACTTTTCCAATAACAATTTTAAAACTCCATAATAAAGAAGAAAATCACGTGTCTATCCCTCACTCCCCCAACTCTGACTTCACTACAGAGTTTTCAGTCAAATTACTCCTCACTTACACCACGTGAAGTCAGGCAGGAGAAAAGAAGAATTGCTTAAAAGAAGAAAGGGCATGTCTGGATGTGAACTGCAAGAGGGAATTTGCCATCTCCCATCTACCCATCCTGCAGAGCTCTGGATAAAACTGGTGGTCAGGATCTCTGATGGCCAGCTCATCAGCTGGTGTAAATCAGCATTGCTTCACTGACTTAAAGAGAGCTTCAGTCCTTCATCTGAAGGCTCTACCTGCTCTGAGTCCACAGCATAACTGAGCCTGCCAATGCCCTCATGTTCCAGTGGTACAACTCATCCTCATAAAAACCAAAAGGTGACTAGCAATGTCCTGTTCTCCAAAGAGACAACACCTGAGAAATATAGGAGTTTGAACGTTCAAAAGGCAAGAAAAAATTTCTGTGGTGCTTTGGACAGCAAAGTCCAGTGAGCAAGGGCCCCGCTGTGGATTGTGCCCCAGCTGGAGTGACAACACAACAGACAAGCCACTTTGTGTATCCTTTAGCCCTGTCAGGGAGCAGTTATTGATGAGTAAAGGCCATTCTTAAGGTCTCTGCTCCAGCCCCTTCCTCTGGCTAAGGCCCCATTGTGGGTCCAGCCCAGGGAACAGTTCACGAACTCTGATAAGCCAAAAAAAAAAAAAAAAAAAAAAAAGCAAGGCCTGGTTGTAGTGCAGGCACGAAGCCATTCCCAGTGGCTTTACTGGAGGAAGGCAAATGTGCATCATGCACAACAAGCCGGAGACATGATCTGCAAGAGCAAAGTACATGTTCAGTGATGCAAAGTTCTGGTAATCTGTGAATAGTTACGTGATCAAAACAGAAGGTTTGGTCCTGCAGAGTGCTACTAGTCCTCAGTTTTTGTCTGAACGCTGCTCCTGAATTCAACACTATTCAATATTTTTATTAATAACTCAGGCAATGGAACAGAGCATATGTGCAGATGATTTCAAGATGGGGAAGAGGGACAGAGATGCAAGTCCTTCTGAGAGTAGGGCTTGAATTCAGAAAGCATTAAGATAATAAAGATGAATGCTAAATTCCAAACTTGTGAAGGAATAATCAGCTACACGAATGTGAGCTGGGAATAGGTGCCAAGAAAAAAGTTTTTCAGGAAAAGATCTGGGACAATCATTGAGCCAAAACTGAAGAGGCATGAACAGAATTATGCTGGCCTACATAAAAAGGATGCCAAATTTAAGATACACAAAGAACATCCTCACTTTCCTCAGTCCTAACAAGGGCCTCAGCTGGCCTAGCTTTGGATACCACAAGAGAAGAGTCTAGAGGGAGAATAACAATGAAATTTCAGATCTAGAAAACATGACCTACATGAAGAGACCAAAAGCAGTGAGTGTAGGGAGAATACTGAGGGGAGATTTATCAACCTTCAAGCATGTTACAAGCTGCCACAAAAAGGAAGGTAATAAACCATGCTCCATGTTCACTGAGTATTTGACAAGGGGTAATGAGTTTAAACTGCATCAAGGGAGGTTTAGATTAGACAGTAGGGAAAACTTTCTGACAGTGAGGATGGTGCAGCACCAGTGTACTACCCAAGGGGGCTGTGGGACCCCCATCACCAGACATTTTTAAATCTAAGAAAAGTTAGATATTTGACTGAAGTAACTGTTCCCACTTTTGAAGGAGAGATTGGCTGATATAGCTCTATCTACTGTGTTTCTACAACTGTGGTTTCCAAGTGCCCTTGAAATACATAAATGAAAATGCATATAAGCACAAACAAAGAAACATAAACTCTACCTGTTGTAAAAGCAGACAATATTGAGGCACTGAATTTTCCAGTGAAACTTTCAACAGTCATTTGCTTAATGTTTCTCTCACACCCAGGTAATAAAAGCAGAGAAATTCCTTCAGCAGCTCAAAATCAGGCACCCTCATCCATGTGTTGCTCTCTTCAGTTTTTCCCCTACTACCAAATCTTGTTGACTTAAATAATAATAAATCAAAGGGAATGGCTGCAGCTCATACAACACAGGCAAAATCACAAGCCTCTAACCTTCACCTTCAAGATTTCCCTACAAGGGTTTCAACATCTGGAGCCCATTCAGCTTGAAGTGATGACAATTTCCAATAAGCGTTAATGGGTGATCCTGCCCAGTCTATACTCTATGACTATAATTCAGTCTGTCTGTCCATCTGTCAGGGTTTATGACAGCCAGAGCTCACACACACAGGAACAAACTACAGCTACAGATTTCTTAATGAGCACATAATGAAGTCAACCTGCTTTGTTTTTTTCAGCTCGGCTGATCATTTCCACCGGGCAGACTTCTCTTTGCTCTACCAGCTCTTGGTGCCAGGAGCGTGTCAGGCTGTGGATGAGTTGATGGGGGCAAAAAGCCATAAACGGGAATCTTGGGAACACAAGGCTCTCACACTTTTCCACAGACAGCCTCCCAAGCCCATGTAAATCATCAGGATGACTTTTACTGCTTTTGGATTAGTCCCATAAGAAGTGGAACCATGGTGTAGCCACACACATTACCCTTGGGCTGATGAAACACCCCAGAAAGTCCAGGCCGAGCTGGTGATAGCACTTACCAAGCAGCACTGCTCCCTGTTCCTGCATCTTGTGCTGTATGAATGGCAAAGTCCCTCATAGTCTCCTCCAGGCGTGCACTCAGAGCGAAGTCTCAGCATGGGAAGGTTCCAGGTGAGCTGGCCGTGGCTCTTCTCCCCTCAGGCTGCAGCCATGTTGTCCCTGCACTGCGGGGAGCCTTGCAGAGCCTGAGACCTGGCCAGGGCAGGTGCCGCAAGATGGTGGTCTAGGCCTTGCTCTCCAGACACAGCATTGTGCCTCAGTCCGAGTCACCTCACAGACAGGCTGCTGGAGCTGCCTCACAGTCAGCATCACCACACCGCTGGCATTGCCTCACAGACGGTGTCACCTTGCTGCTGGCATCACCTTGGAGCCTTCATTGCCTCAGAGCCCGAGCTGCCTCACAGCCTGCGTCGCCTCACAGCCCAGGTTACCTCAGCGCCTGTCACCTCAGAGCCTGAATTGCCTCACAGCCTGCATCGCCTCACGGCCTGTGTTGCCTCACAGCCCAAGTTACCTCAGTGCCCATCACCTCACAGCCTGCGTCACCTCACAGGCCAAGTCACCTCACAGCCTGTGTCGCCTCACAGCCCAGGTTACCTCAGTGCCTGTCACCTCACAGCCTGAATTGCCTCACAGCCCAAGTTGCCTCACAGCCTGCGTCGCCTCACAGCCCGTTACCTCAGCGCCTGTCACCTCACAGTCTGTGTCGCCTCACAGCCCGTGTTGCCTCACAGCCCAAGTTACCTCAGTGCCCATCACCTCACAGCCTGCGTCACCTCACAGGCCAAGTCACCTCACAGCCTGCATTGACTCACAGCCCAGGTTACCTCAGCGCCTGTCACCTCACAGCCTGAATCACCTCACAGCCCAGATTACCTCAGCGCCTGTCACCTCACAGCCCGAATCACCTCACAGCCCAGATTACCTCAGCGCCTGTCACCTCACAGCCTGAATTGCCTCACAGGCCAAGTCACCACACAGCCTGCATCGCCTCACAGCCCAGGTTACCTCAGCGCCTGTCACCTCACAGCCTGAATCACCACACAGCCTGCATCGCCTCACAGCCCGTTACCTCAGCGCCTGTCACCTCACAGCCTGAATCACCTCACAGCCTGCATCGCCTCACAGCCCAAGTCGTCTGGGAGCCCAGGCTGCCTCACAGCCTGCGTCACCTCACAGCCTCACTGATTCACAGCCTCGTCACCTCACAGTCCATGTCACCTCGCAGCCTCGTCACCTCCCAGACTGCGCCTTCCAGCTTCCCCTCAGCTCTGTGCTGGGACTCGTGCCCTGCGCCATGGCAGTCCTCCCTGCGCTCCACCTCTGACGGCGGACCCAAGCACCACAGCACCAGCGATGTGACAGCTCGCTTTTTGCCTTGTAAGTACACTCAGAAACAGACTCACAGCCTCCGCACAGGTGATGGTGTTTTCAGGTGTAGGAATAACTTGCTCTCCTCCAGTGGCCTCCATTTGGGACCCGAGAGGCCTTGGGGGGAAAGTACGTCCCGCAGCACCATGGCCTCGCTGCTGTTGGGAGGCTCAGGAAATCTTGGTGGAACCACCATGCCAGGAACATTCACTCTTCTTCTTTTGGGAAGTGTTCACCCAGGTTTTGCTTGGAGTTTGAATTTGATCCCGTTTGTTCACCACATCACCTGCTCAGACAGCCTGATCTGCGCCTGTCGGAGTCAATGGAAAAGTTCACCCTGGTCTTGGTGGTTTAGCATTAAAATAGTGGGCACTAAATCTGTTCTGGTTGGGCTTAAAACTCTTTAAAAATGCCTTGGCAGATTGAGACATTGTCAAACTATTTGCTCCAAGCAAAGAAAAAAAAAAAAGGACATATGGTTCAAACTGCAACTTCAGACTTTATTTCGGTGTAGATGATTTTTACCCTTTTCTTAAGTAAAATTAAAAGAAACTTGAAAATGAAAAGAAATAACTCCCTCTGGATGAGAGTTCTGGGAAGCTGAGCTTTGTCTTCAGCTGCTGCCCTGAGGGCAGGAGTGGTAAAAGCTGCTGGCAGAACCAGTCTGCAATAGCTGCTGCGCTCAAGACCCTCATCAGCCACAACTGCAGAAGTGGTTGTAACCTGGTGAGCAACAAGCAGAGAGATCCCCAATTCTTGCAGCACAGGCAGACAGGACTTGTCTTCTCCACCATAGGCAAAGCAGCTGGCAAGGGCATGGGCATCCCTTACGGGCCATTTTACTGCTGTTCTAAGTACCTGCCTGTTTTGTGGGGGTCCTGCTGCCAGGCTTTGCTCCTACAGCTTCTCCTGACACTAGCAACAGGCAGAACAGATATCTGTCCAAATCTGACTGTTTCTGTGCTCCCAGAAAGTGCTGCTTTCCAGCTTAGGGCTCTCTGCAGTGGTGAGGACTCGAGGTGCCCATTTTAGGTATCTCTTGATATCTCTATAGCACAAGCAGGGCTGAGATACCAAGATACCTTCAAAATAAGCTAAGCTCACAAACCCACAAGGCACTTTGCTCTGCTCTTTGGTCCCACTGCTGTGCACCTGCTGCTGTAGATATTTGCAAATCCATTCTACAAAGCTCCGGATTTGATTTTTTAAAGGCCCATTTACAAGGACTAGTTCTGCCTTGGGAAAGACAGTCCCAGTTCTACTCGTATAATGATGAACGCCCATTGAAAGTCTCCACTTACATGAATACTAAAGTAGCAAGATCTGAACTGGACCCCATTTCCTTATGTTTTCCTCTGTCTCCCTTTGAAAACAGTTTCTAAGTTGTCACTTGCTCTGAGATCTTAATGGATCTATGTAAGGCTTCTCATTTCTGTTAAATAATCTGTTTTTATTCTGATTGCAGAAAGAATAGGTCTAGAGCATCCTACACAAATCCCCCTACCCACCTAAACAGACACTGAAGGCTGTTCATCAGCCCTAAGCCTGTCTGGCAGATGTAACAGAGAAAGGCTTTCTGCTTTTGAATTTAACTTACAGCACCTGAGCTAAGGAGTTCAACGGGAGTTTCTTTCCTGCCCAGTTAAAATGACAAATTGGTACATGAGTGTTTAATGAAAGATGCTGAAAACGTCCGTGAAGATCAGAAAAATCACCTCTTGGAATTGACAGGCAGGCCATCTGCATTCCTGCGTTCCTATTAATTCCCTAACAATAAACGACAGGAGAGCCTAGAGGGTTAAAAGCTTAATTCAATCTCCTAGATTCCTTCCAGGGGCCTGTCTGCATATAGAATGAGAAAGGCATTTATAAAACTGTTATTTGCACACTAGATTTTTCATATGGCTCCATGCACCAAATATCAATCACGCCCCTCTCAGCCATGGTGTCACCATGCATCACGCAGCTCTGCAGAGACTAATGATGCGCCTGCCTGTGACATCTGCCACACAGATTGATGACATCACACCCACTGCACACCATGTGACTGTCGCCACAGCTCACATGCCTAAATTTGACCTGATTCAGGGTTCAATAATATTCCTCCCAAACTCTGATACTGAATTTGGGGGGGGCATTTTATTTACTAAATTGTAAATGACCTAACACCTGCATTTTGAGGAAGTTCATAGCCAGGTTAGGATTTTATTTCTCTACTGCCTTCACATTGATCATTGTTCCAGAGTAATTTCCATCAGTAAAATGGCAATCTTCTTAGTCACATGTTCTGTAATCTCTATATGGATCAGGCCTTGATGGGAGCTTAATTAAAACAACAGTCAAGTTCATTCTGTTACACACTAAGCTTTGAGGAAGCCTCAGACACAGATTTTCTTCACGCTTCAGTGAAGGATGACAGTCTCTCTGTTCTCTTTGCTGTGTGTTTATCTGTTCTACTGAAATGGTAAATTTGCAGGAAGCTGAAATGTCAAAAATGCCTTGGTCTACTCTCTATTCAGCTCTCCTTTCCATTGCTGTATTACACAGAGACACACACGCACACATCCCTACCTGTGGGAACACTTAGACCTGGTACTATTTGCAGCCTAAAGTTCACAACATGGATTGAATTCTAATTTTAATATGAGAAATGACTTTTCCACTTTCTTCTATCCTTGCTTATCAGTTTTACTTTCTTACAGCTTGGACCAATGACCGCTAAAGTCAACGTAGTCCTTCTGTAGACTCCTGTGCGCACTGGAACATGGTCAGAAAATGCCCAAGAGCTTTTAAAGTTTAGGTAATTGGTCCCCTAATGACATGATGACTCTTTCTTCTATATCTGAAACTTCTTCTGCAATAAAGTAAGGTACAAATTTAAAGCAGAATACCTCACTGGGATAACTCATGTGTAGACAAGCCCTTACACAGTGGCATTAATTTCTGTGAAGGAGTGTTACAAGCATTGATCCTGCAGGCTCTTCTTGGATAGAGGAGAGAAGATTCATGTTAAAACATCTTGCCTCCCAGGGCTGGCCTTTAAAAAAGCACTCTCTGGTAGCATTAGGGATAAATACTTAAACCATGGAAAAACCTTTTATCCGTTGCTGTATTAGTCAAACTGTCCCTCATGAGCAGGCAGCTTCAGCAGAAACCCGAGGACTTGGTTACTTGAGGAAAGATGGATGGAAGGAGTCTGCATATTTTAAATATTCAGCCAGCTACAACATGGTAGAGCTGGTGCTCAGAAGGCTGGTTTGTGTTCTGATTCAGTTTACTGACTGCAGTTCTGTTACTGCTGCAATACAAGAAAGAGGAATGTGGCTATTCCTTCGAATGAAGGGTCCCCATATGCTTCTGCCCTTCTGAAACTAACAATTATATCTTGCTCTGTGTGTGTGTGTGTTCGGACTGCTTTCACTGCAGGAATCAGAAAAGGTGCTGAAAACCCAGAGGAGCAAGCTCTTATCTCCAGCAAAGGTTGTGTGAGGGCAAGGATGGCCACTCTCTAGCTCTAAAGCTACACACAGCTTTTCAGCACTTTAAGTGCTGCTCCTGAGTAAGATGCCTTGCAGTGTGACCCAGGAATTGCTGGGTAATGTTCCCACAGTGCATAGGAAGTTAAGGCTGGCACTGCTGGATTGCCCGGTTTCCAGTGAGCTTTGGAACATCTTTTACACCAGCCCTTCCACCTTAGCCCTGTATAATGGACAGGTTTACATGTATTGTCAAATCCTGCAACACGGAAAAACCTTTTGCTGAAGTCAGAGTGCTGTGTAATAGGTTTTTACCAAGTCTCAGATTCTGCGTACTGGTGGAAAGATTCTCTCTCTCTGCTGGTATAAACAAATCTGTAACTCCTGTTGGAAAGCAAGATTTCTGACAGAAGTTTTCCCCTTCTAATAACACAAGACTTGCATGACTAGATATCACTGTCAGGTGGTCACCATCATCACTTCTCTCCAAGCCTACTCACACAGACTGAAGTGGACCAGCTTCCGCAGCCAACATTTCCCCGAGGGAGCATCACGACTACCTTCCTAATCAGGAAACTTCAACTCCCCGGCCCAAATGATACGCTACATGTGCTCAGCTGCCATAGCTTTAAGTCTCCTGCAAAGCTGAGACTCACCACAGCAAGTTTCCTCAGTCGCCCTGCTACTGCGGCTCGTTCGCTGAAGATTGAGGGAATATTGTGCTGCTATTTCTCAAGCTAGTTGAGTTGCACAGCTGTGCATTTTAACAAGAGCCTGGGAGGTAGCCATTAGCCTGAGGGCTGCCTCCCCAGATTCACAGTCCCTTTTCCTAAAGTGCAAACTCAGACAGTTTCTAAGCTGTGATTGGCATATGGGAATATAGAAATCAGCTTCATAAAGGCCCATGCTAGCTAACACTTCCCACTGGTGAGGAAGATGGATGATATCCTGTAGTGTTAACATGTGGAAAGTGCTAATATTTCATCCGATTGTTCAGTCTGTAGGAAGGTGAGACACAGGCCCAGAGCTTCCTACTCATGGACATCTTGAATAAAGCTTTTCTTAAATTATTTCCATTGGAACTAATTCTCCTGCCCCTTTTGTCAGTGGCCCATCCATCTCTCGTTGCAGCTCTGCACACTTACCAAAACGTCTGGGACACAAAATACAAAGTATTCAGAGGAAAAATAGGGTTTCTAGGGCTGGAATCAGGCTGAGAGCAGCTTAGGAAGTCTCTGATGAAATATTGTGTTAGAGTTGTTTGTGCAGGTAGGAAGATGGCAGTGGATGATGTTTGACAAAACAGATTTTTTTACAGATACCAAAAGAATTGCAGCAGACACTAATTTGTTCAAAATGTATAGTACCTGGCCACCAGCTGACTTGCTTAGTGTGGAGTGATCCTGATTTACATGAGCAAAAGACCTACCCTATTGAATGTTATGTGTGTCCACCTTTCCTGAAAACACAAAGGCGGAGAGTAATTATCACCCTCCAAAATCTTGCCCTGAAAGAGCTGATTCCTCAGGGCTTCCTTCATCCTAAACCAAGTTTCAGCTGTATACAAACAATTATAGACCTCACAACTTTGCCCTGGGTTACTATAAGACATGAGACAACTGGATAGCAGCAAAAATACACAAACGGTTAATGAGGACCAGCTTTTAAGGAAACAGGAAAAACAGACTTCAAGGGGGAGGCTGAAGACAGGTAATATTGGCTCTGTAGGACAAAAATGTTGGCTTGGAAGGAGATGTGTAGTTATAGAGGGAGAAAGGAGAAAGGTCTGAAAGGAGAGAAGTGGTATCAGAAAATGGGGATGTTGTGAAAGCAGAGGAAGGGCAGGTTTATGTAAATTCTGGGTGAGAAGAAAGGCCAAGCACCTATGACTGATTCTTGAGGGAACCAAGAGACAGAAAAGGCAACGCCAGAGACAGCTAACTGGTATCGACAGGGTTGGAACGCACATCAGAGGCTGGCAAGATGCTGAGAATACTGTTTGAATCAAACAGGTGCCCCCCCACCCCCACCCCCCCACCCCCTTCCTCTGCATAGCTCCAGGAAGGCAGTCTTGCTTGCAGTAGCTTTGGTATTTTAGTACTGTTGGTCTCACACAGCTCTGCGAGGGATCTGTTTCTGACCCTGAATGTCGCTGCCTTTCCATTACCAGCCTTCTCCCACAGCCGTTCCAATTCATCTCAACCCTGATTTCCAACACAGCTGCCATTGCAGGACTTGGGTTGCCCCTGACTCCTTGGAGGCTGCCAAGCACACTGAATTGTGCTGAACTGTGTGGCAAGTTCTGCTTTGTTTTTTATGATGTTGAAAAATGTCTGCTAGAGACTGGGGACCGGAACAGCTGTCTTTCAGAGCCAGTACTGTTTAAGAACAGCACCTCTGCTAAGCGTTCTCTAGGCCACATTGATGCCTTGTGAGATTTATTCACTGACCTTTTCAGGTACAAACTCAGGAAGGTGGCAGCAGGACGGGAAGAAAAGGGGAAATCAGCTCTGAAGCGGTTAATTTTACTGGCTCCAAAATTGATAAGCAGTGGTACGTCAGCCTGAAATGAACTTGCCTTGTTCAGTGGGGTTCTAAGACAGCGGAACTCAATCAGCAACGGGCCACATGGTTCAAAGCCGCAATTCATCCCACCGCGCCTCTGAAAAATGGGAGGTGACAGTTCATTTTGCCAGTGACAGTCTGTCGGTCTCGCTCACTGCTTCTCCCGTCGATTGCACTGCTGAGGTGAAGTGTGAGCTCTGAGACACCCTTGCTTTGTATTCCACTCAGCTGAACAGGACAATCCGAGGATCAAAGGTGGAAAAAACCTCCCCTAGCCCAACCCTATCCACTTCTATTTCTCCCTCCTTACTTTCAAAAGGCTTTTGCAAGCCAGATACCAATAGCCCACGGAAGCTCTATTCCTCCCATTGGTTCCACCTCACTTTTTTGGATTAACATTTGTCCCAAGCATGTATGCCTCTTCCCGTCAACACCTATGTGTGCACAGTGCAATCCACATGACAGACCAGTAACTCAGGCCCACTGCTTTGAAATGCTAAATCTGCTGCGCACAGCTAGACAGGATAATATTCCGGGTGACAGGGTTCTCTGAGATGCACAGGATCCTGGCAGAGTTTCCATTCTCTGTCCATGCACAGTGTGGAGGCAGACGAAGCAAAAAAGGTAATAGAGATGACAGGCAGAGAGATTTCTTTCTGCTCCTGAGCTTTGTCTTTAGCAATCGATTAGTTCCTCTCAAAGAGCACTTGCATGAATGTACTCAGCAAATTCCCTCCCGAGCACAGTGATGGCACTTTGGAAAGACTGGCACGACACAGCATAGTGAGAGTAAAGGACTGACATATTAGCTGGTACTGCTGCCAGTGTAAGGTAAGCATGAACTTGCTTACATACTGAAAAATCTTGAGAGCTTTCAAAGCATTCTCTCAGCCAAAGATTCAAAGGCATGGTTTCAAGGAATCTATGCATGCCACATTAGCTGCCCAGTCAAATATGGGTTTGACTACACGTGAAAGTTAATCTGAAATTAAAGGCTGTAAAGCTACAGTGGAACGGCAATTTTGGATGAACTCTGAATGAACAAATCCTTTAACTCTTCTTTTCCAGTATCTGTCAAACTTGCTGCTGTTGTACTGCTGTTGATCTGATAGCATTCAGGGACCGACCCTGAATGCATATGTCTCCTGCTAGAGAGAAGCTTTTAACTTCTCTTCCCTGCAAATGCACAAATACACAGGAGAGAAAGCAGTAATTGCTATTTGACTTCCAAAGTCATCTGTGCAAACTGTTGACTCAGAAAATGGAGCTCTCCAGTACTATTACAAGCTGGGCTTAAAATATTCTTGGTTTAACTTAATAAGAGAGGAGAAGCCAGTCATTAAAGCTTATTAAACACTGTACAGCACTAAAACAGTTTGGCACATGCAGCTGCTTTTGCCTTTGAAGATGGTAACTATTCAGTTCTTATGCATCTTAGAAGCATACAAACTGAGGCTTGCAATGCAGGACAGATATATAGCCAGAAAAAAAAATGATGAGGAAAAGCATAAAGCTGAGAACTATTGGAAATACTCAACATATGGCACAGTCAGTAAATATCCAGCTTGTGTGTATGTCATAAATAGCCAGAAATTCTGTGTCTCATAGAGTACAACCTCAGCCTAGATCCTATAAAAACTCAGCACGTGCCCTTCTTGTAAATCTCCAGTATATTCAGTAAAGGGCCCTGGCTACATTCCCACACTGCAACACGTTTCATAAGAAATGCTCCGGCCCTGCTGAAGAGTTGTCTGACTCAGACAGCATCGAGGTGCACTGTTCTGCTGTATTGCACTTGGCGTGTAGGCACTGTGGAGACAGGCACATTACAATGCAATACCTGTGTATCCAGACGGAGAAGGAATGAGAGACCTGATAGATGTGGAGTGGAGAGGACTAAGCTATGCCTCCAACCTTCCGCCTGCACAGGCAGCCAGCGTGGGATAGGGAACAGAAACATGAAAAGGCGATGGGCAGCTGGAATCATGTGAACAGGCTTTTGCAAAGCCCCGAGCAGTGAAATTTGGGTGATGCTGGATCCCAGGTGGAGTTGCTCCACTGGTGCTTAAAAATTAAGGTGAGATGGCAGGTGCGCGAGAGGACTGGCAATAGGCAATGCCATCCTGAAGATAACAGGTTGTCTGTCAATGTGAGGAGCTTATGTACATGTTGGACCACAGAGCTCCCACTAACGGAGAAATTAAACCTGTCTCCACACACCAGTCCCAGTGCTCTGATTACATTTACAGAGGTTGTGACCTGCATCCTGTCACCATGGAAACCTCTCCTGCTGCCGATGTACAGTCAGGTTGTTTCTGTGGGTGGCTGATATTTAAAGGTAGAGGCTATGGCGCTGTAATATCGAAAGCCAAGGCACCAAGTTTACGAGCAGCCGAGTGGCAAAATTCATTTCACTCCCTGTGACACCTGGTAATCTCGACTGGCAATTCCAGAAGATGCTGAGAAGGTGGTAGAGAAAGAAGAGGAGAAAAGAAGCAGAAACAAAGAAGAAAAGAGGAAAGAGGGGGGAAGAAAGACAATTCATTCATCTTTATCACGCAATTCTCAGGCATAGGGAAAGATATTTGTGTATTAAACTCATTATGAAACACAGCACTTTTACAGATCCACCAAAATAGCCTTCCCCTTCCACTCCCCACTTCCAAAACAGGCTTTGCATCCAGTCCATGTCTCTCCTGTGCCAAAAATAGTTGTAGTCTGCCTTGATGTGAAATGATGTTTTAATTTTCTTCTGCATCTCTTTCTTTTATATATTTAGAACTGAATGTGCCCTTGGTATAATCCTGTGATATTGCCTGAAATCAGGAATGTTGCTCTGGAGATAGGTGGGATCATTTAGTCCCTGGCTGTTTGAGAAACTATAGACTTCCTCTAGCACTGGGCTCTGTATCTCAGCAGTTTCATCTTGTTAGCTAACTTCCCGTGTGTGCAGTGCACATGGGTGTCAATGGAAACTGCAGCATGCTGCTGTACAAGTGGCACTGTTACAGATACCAGCATGAAATAGCATGAACAGGAGGACTCTGGAGCCACGACTGATGCTCAGCACGGAGATGGCTGACAGTGTAGCTGACTACGATGTCAGCTTCTCACACAGGCGACAGACACTACCTGACAGGCAACTACTTAGCTTCCAATTTTCTCTGGTATAAAACTATTCTGTTAAGCAATGGAAGGCAGTGCAATGAAGGTAAATAAAACTGACACAGGACCCAGGCGCTGCTCCCTCTCTGCTCTTCTCACAGATGTGATTCTCTGATCATTTGGTGGAAGACAGAGGAGAGCTGGGAGCTGGGGACTAGCTGATGGAGGGAGGATGAAAGGAGATAAACTACAGGAGAAAGGCACTTGTGATGATAAGGGCAGCTGGCTGGGAACCAGAGCAGTGCCCCACAGAATGGGAAGTTTGTAGCTAAAGCATTTGTTGGGAACTGAGGTGAGCTTGGTTCCGTTCCAGATTCTTCCATGATTCCCTGTGTGATCTCAGGTGGATCAGTTAAAGTGAGCTTCCTCTTCCTGAATGTTAGTTTCTGTAAGTTCAGTTTGCATATAGTTATCCAGGCTCCCTCCACAGACAGCAGGGAGCGAGAACTGGAAATGTACATTGTAACGGATAGGGTACAAAGAAAAGAACCATCATGAGGGAGTGTCATGGATTTATCTAGCCAGAAGAGTGTGACGAAATGCGAATTGTGGCAAAGAGAGTTAAAACAAGGGGACGGACTCAGGAGCTAGAAGCAAGAAAGAGAGTTATGCTTGTGGTGTGAGGAGTCAGAGATGCTTCCAGGGAGCTGAACAGGCTGGGGACCAGTCAAGCTGAATTTTCCATGAGACTCTCATCCCTGCACCTCTTAAGGTCCTACCTCTTTGTTTCCCTCTCTTGTCTCCTGCCTTATGCATCGACTGTAAGCCCTCTGGGGCATCTCTTAGCCTCGCTTGCCTATCCCAGCAGAAAACTGCACCATGAAAGAATTCAACAAAGAATAAGAGTTTGCATACCAGCTCAGGAGCCCCTGGAGCCCAGCTCAGTGTAAGAGATCCATTGTTTAGGCACCACAAGAGTGATTACTGAGTGCTGTAGACAGAGGATGCAGAGCCATGACTAAGAGATCAGTTGGTTCAGGAGGAGGTGAGAAAGAAAAGGCATCAGCTGGAATCCCAGATCAGCTTGCTCTGGGTTGGATATCTGACCTTTGTAATGCTTTGATTTGAAAGTGTAAACCCTTGTAATCCTGGTGGATTACAGCTCCATAGCCTTTAATATGTGCATCCCTCAAAGCCATGCAAATGCAGAGCGAGAGAGAATGGGGCAACAGAGCAGCACCACAGACATCCCTACCGATGAAGGGTACTTCTCCACTGCCCTCTCTTTCACCTTGAATAATCTCCATTTGCTCTGGGGCAGAAACAGAAAGAGACTGGAGGTTAAAAGTAGGGGGTTGCAGAAGTTTAGAGAAGTGTGATACAAAGTAGCAGATAATTACATCAAAGGAGAAAAAAGTAGAGAAAGAAAAGAGATTTTCAGACTTAGTGGGATAGTCAGGCACTTAGCTGGATAAAGATCTGTAGCACGAATAACCACTCCAAAAGAAAGGCCAAACTTTTCACATGTTACCACCATCCCTTTGTAAACTGAAACAGGCAACAGAGACGCACTGTTACTGCCTGCCTGGATCTGTTTGGAAGTGATAAGGGGATGAAAGAGAGGAAGTTCTGCTGTAGGAGTGATGCACTGAAGCTGTATTTAGGAGACTCAAGTTTGATTGCAAGCTCTTCTGCAGACTTTGACCAAATCACTGGAGTAGGCTGGATCCAGACAATGAGTTGTAAAATTCATCTAGGTTGTTCTACTGCAGTGGAAGATGATGCTTCTCTGGTTTGGGTGCTATACTCTGCCATGGGGAACTCGGTTAACTTTACTGAGATCTGCTGTGTAATTTCACCCACAAACATTCAGCAGGAAGCAGGTCAGATCTGCAGGACTGCCAGGTTCTTCTTCATGGCTGGAACCATAGTTCAGCGTGGGTGTTTATCGAAGTAGGGAATGGAAAAAGCTGTGGGTAAGAATGCCAGAAATGTGCTCCTTATCTAGCAACACAAGAGATCATCCACATGTGAGACAGCAGCAATCTCTGAGCACAGTTTGCTGGTGATCCAGTTCTAGGTCTGGGCCATTGACTGAGAAACCCAGTTCAATACTCACCCCGAAAGCGCTTGTGCTTTGCCTGCATAGCATCCAGAGAGGCTGTGCTTGCTCCTCCGTACACAGTCAAGCATGGATGGCCTCTACAGCCAGTGGAAGAACTGAGCAGCTCTGGAGGATAGTTCAGATTATGGGTGGAGTGAGGCTATGGAAGTGTCACACTCTGTTTCTCCACTGCCAAGGGACAGAGCCCAGTGTGACATGGCTCCTAGCGCATATGCTTTTGTTGTCTGCCTTTTCCTGAGGTGGGAAGCACTAATTAGGGAAACTTCTATTTTCCTTTTAAAGTACCGTTTCCACTGTTTTCAATTAGGCAATTCATAAGCTTGGAGTTAATCACATACTTAAGTGCTTCACTGGAAGAAGGCCAGAGTGCCCAGCATTTTGCAGAATTGCACCCTTGGAGGATACCCATTGCAGTAGGAGTTGCTGGAAGAGGACTCCAGTTTTAAACTTCAAACGAATTGAGCTAGTGGGAAGGGCACTAGGTTGAAATTCAAGAGGACATGGGCCCTGCTCCTTGCTCTTTCACTGGCTTGAGGTGTTGTTTAGGCAAGACACTTCCTTTCCTTCAGCCTTGGTTTCCCTCTTTCCTGAAATGGGGATTGCATTTATGCACTAGAAATGTCCTGAAATCTGTTCGTGAAGAGTGTAAAAGCCAGGCCTTAGTGCCGTTAGTTCAAACATGTCTCCAGGGTTTCACCTTGAGAGCAGCTCTGAGATGTTTGAATTTGTCCCTTACATGGTAGTGTTTAAAGCATCTGGCAGAAGGGGGCAACATAATAACAGCTGTGCACAAATGTTTGGGGTATTTTTCAAGCTGAATTCTTCTGCATCTGCAAGTTTTATCCTTTAATTTCATAATGAATGAACTGTAGTAACACTTTGCATTTATAAACTGTAACATCATTCATTGGAAGATCTCAAAGCCATTTACAAACATTCATTGATTGCTCGACAAGCATGAAACGGAAGGGTAACTGTTTTACAAAATGACAGGAATGAAACAATAAGCTCTTGAATTTAGGGAATACTTCTGCCTTCCAGTTCTTTTAGCAGATAAGATCGCCGACTAACGGTAGTAATTTTTGTGTTTAATTAATAATGTAATGTATCCAATATCCAAGCTCGCAGATAATGGGCTTGTAATACAGCCTAACATGCCTCCCATATCATTAAGTTTAACTGTCACACTAAATACCAGATTGTCATGCAGCCTTGTCAGTTTTTCGTTCTTTCTTTCTCATGAGTATGAAACAAGAGCAGCTGTGGGGAAGGAGAAGCTGAAGAGCTGAGATGATGCAGTGTGGCAGTAAAAAACCCTTGAGGGACGAAAATCATGGCTTATTCACCACCACAGCTTTGAAGGAACAGTGAGGCAGTGAACACTTGCAGCCAGCCCCTGGTGTTGCATCTGTCACATTGCAGGGCTGTTTCCAAGACTGTCTGGATTTCTTTTTGCTGTTTTTTAAATGCAAAAAAGAATGAAGTGATTTTTTTTCCAAGAAAAATATTTGCTTTCTAAAGATTTTTTTTTTCTTCAACAACGAAATACCCTCAATTACCTGGAATGGACTGTGTTTCAACTTGCAAATATTATTACATAGCACATTATATTGGACATAATCCCAGTAGTCCATGTAATCATTTACATAGGCCTCGCACTCCCCTTTCCACCCCTGGGCTGTTTCTCCAGGATGTGCTCTGGCCCCTGAGGACATAGTCTTTTTGCCAAGACAGGTTGAGCACCACAGGAAAGGCAGCCTGACTGAGGACAGTCTGGAACATCCAAATTCCTACCTCCACGCAGCAGAACAACCATAGTCCCCAGGCAGAATACTTCAGATGAATATTTTGGTCTTAAGTCAAATTAGTTTGATTTTACAATTCGACCAAAATAATCAGTTTCTTCAGGACATTATTTTTGACCAGATCTATTGCTGTGCTGCTTGCAGTGCTGAGCTTCCATTCCCCAGGCCTCTGGCTCTCATTTTTCTTCATGAAGATTTATAGTAATTTCTCCCATATCACTGATTTCTTCATAAGAGAAAAGATCACTTCAGGGACCTACTTCTGTCTCCAGCTACCCTGTTTAACACCTCCAAATACTCCTATTTATGAACTAACATCTGGGTCAGTCTACATAGCATAGTTTGAAAGCCATTAAGACAGATGCCTGCATTTCATTAAGCAAGATTTGATAAGGTGGGTAGGGTTACAGGGCAAGATTACTATGGGAATTCAGTGAGTTTAAACCTTCACTCCAGTTAATAAAATCAAACAATACATCATAAAAGTGTCTGGAAATTGGCTCAATAATTGAAATAGAACTGTGTGATGGATGGAGATTTATGGATGTTAATGCAGAAGCAGGGCTACATTAGAACATCATAACTGAGTCTTTTCTGAATCCAGACCCTTGAGCCCAGATCTGTCTTTTGTGCTGGTTTTAGGTAGGAGATTCTTTTCCAGAATGAAGAAAACCTCACAGAATGCTTGGTCCAGTTTTAACCTGAAATGTCACTGAACTGTCCATGAGATCTCAGGACTATCGAGCGTAATGATGGTGTTTACACAGATGTCTCTGAAATGGCTTTACACTGAGCTGTGGCAGCCTGGATCTCAGTACAGGTGAGCCAACCACGTAACACTAGTTTGGCAGACTGTACCAAGCCAGTGCTACCTTTGTGTCTGTGTTCCTGTTCACAGGTGTCTGACACATGCTGCCATCACCACCTTTCACAGCAGTGTAGACATACTGTGATGTTATTATACTGAAAATAAAATCAAGGTTAATTTTAGCCATTAGCCACCCAACATTTCTTTGTCTCTCATCTTCATCCTGAACTGAAATATTCGAGGAGCTCTCATGTAATGTCCTTTGTGTCCACCAACACCTTTCTCCAGGACTGATCTCTCCTTCCTCAATCTACTGCTTCTCAGATCATGTGGACTTTTTTCCTAAATCTTTGTTCTCTCTCAGGAGCAGTCAGGGAGCTCTCCCTTCTCTAGAGAACTATGGATCCTCCCTCAGCTCCATCCTTTTCCCTCAGCATTGATGGCAGCCCTTGGTCCTAGCTGTTTATAGGAAGTGTCCCCTCTGCAGCCTTAATGAAGTGTGTGGCAGTCCTCCTCATTAAGACTCAGTGTTGTCAATAAAAGAGTCATTAAAGTAGTTTGATGAGGATTGGGAGAAAGAGAAGAGGTGCTACAACACATCTACAGGGCAGAGGGCAGCTCCATCACACATTGTAACCGAACAGCAAGGGATCAATATCACCTTTGCATTAAACTGAAGCCCATCCGTCAGCCTGAGGAACAGCAGCCTCCACAGGAGCTCAGCTCACAGCTCATTTCTGGCTTCCTATCCTTCTAATCCTTCTCTTTACAATGTCCTTCCTTTCTTGATGCTGGCCAGCTTTTGCCAGAGGCTGTAGAAATGCTGTCTCAGAGCCATGTCCTGCTTAGGATTCCAGTGGTGTTACCTATTCCCCACATCTAGCTTCAGGATCACATGTTTTCTGAGAACATGCTGTCGGGAGATACCTCCTCCATGTTGTCACCTCACAGATCGCCTCCACCCCACCGATCACTGTGGGTATTCCCAGAGACAGACCTCCTTGCCAGATGCCACCTCCACAAGGGAGATGTAGGAGTGGATGGACCAGTGGAGTCCGTTCACCTTAAAGGTGAGAGGATGTTTGTGCCGTATGAAAAAGGAACGTGTGCCCAGTCTTCCCTGTCTCATGTCCATAGGATTACAGTGAGGGGCCATGTGGAGAGCACAGATGAATCTGGACTCCAGACTGAGGCCTGGACTTGAACTTGAGCTTGACATACAGTCAAGTGTTGCACAGGAGGAATGAAGCAGAGGAGGAAAACTGGGCCTCTCCACTCCTAGGTTAAGACTCTAAGCTTCCTTCCTCGCTTTCAGCTAACAACTGCTCTGATGCTGCATTTCCATTTCTGGGGTGCTGAGCACAAAGCACTGCTGTTGACAATGGCAGTGTGGGCATGGATAACCTGAACACCAGCCCAGACACCAACACTCTTGCTTATTTTCCCAGGGTCTTCTCTTGAGATGTGTTTCTCTTCTATCCTTCATCTTGTCCAGTCAGACTATAAACTCTTTCAGGGGTTGATGTGTGCTAGTGGAATATTTCTGTGGGGTCCTGCTGTAACTGATATGTTGGTGTGATGAAAAACAGTTACTATATGTTCACAGACCCTCTAATAAATACATCTCAACACACCTGCTTGCTTCCGAGAAGCCTTCACAGCAGAGATGTCTGGAAGGTAAATGAACCCAGAGTCTGGCAGTCTAAGCCAGGAGCAAGGTCCAGTCATTTAGTTTTGCTTTGGGACCAGATCTGTTTACCATAACTCAGAGCAGCTGACATATTTTTGTTTCTCTTTGGCCTCAGAAACTGATGAACAGTAACCTGCAAGCCCTGGTGAAGCAGAGGTGCAGAATCAAATTATGAAGACAACCGAAGACCACTTAGCTTTAAAAAATGAAAGAGGCTTTATGAGGATTTTAACCAACCTTTAAGTGAATGACTTAGTCACACAAAAAGATACACGAGCTGTTGGACAATGAAAATGACATAAGCATGTAAACTCTGGGATTACAGCAGAGCATTAGCATGGCATAGCTGATTAGTAAACCAGGAGACATTATTCAAGCAGTCAGGTGCATTACCAGATTGGAAAGTTGCCTTTTTTCTGAGTTGTTGGTCACTGTCAGAGACAGCAAATGACACCCAGTGGCCCAACAATTTGCCCTGGAATGGCAGGAGCTGTGATACAGAAATGGATGGGCTAGCATCTGCTCTGAAAAAGCAAGAATTAGAGTCTGCTCTGAATTGGCAGGAGCTACAGTACCGGGAAGAGAGGACAAAAGGGCAAGTCAGTGCACTATCCAGGGATATCGAGCAAGATGAATAAAGGGGCTGGAAATGTACTTTCAGTGCTGCAGCACCAGACTAGGTGAACAAATAACCTGATCCAGTTTAATGAAGCCTGTGATCTTCCACCTCCTTTGTGGAATGGGTGTCCCAGGGTCAGCGTGTGCCTGCACGAGCATGCACACATCCTTATCTTATCTAATTACTAGAAGTTTCAGATTAATTTCAGTGCAGCTGCTTGAAAGGGCTGTTATCAGCCAGGGCTTTGTGGTTTAACCTTGTTACCCTTTTGTTGTTAACCTTTCCGAATGGCAGCGAGAGGAAGACTGAGATCCTGATGTGCAGGAGGAGCAGGGAGGGGGCAGGTGGGAACTGGCGACTCTGCACCCCCCCGGATTTGTGCATTCAGCTCCACTTCAGGCTGCATGACAGGACAGCTGGCTGCTTACCTCCACTGACAGGCACTGGTACCCAGCCACACAGAACAACCCGTAACAGGGACACATCTCCTGCCAACCTCTCCAGATCCTGTGATATTTCCGACAACGCAGTAAAGGACTGTGACTCTCACATTTTACCTTGCATCGCTCAGCTCCTCTAAGGCTGCCCTGCTTTGTTTCCATAGCTACACCCAATCGCATCTGGCTTCCTGTGAAATTGGATTTCAAAGCAAGACAAGCCTTCAAAGGAATTTGTCCATTTAACAGAATATCATTAGGAGAGAGCCTGTCTGCTGAACTTGGGACCTAAAATGATTAAGGTGGGGCTTTTATCATGAAGGGAGGCAGCTTTACATCTAGAGCCCATAAAGCCTGATGCTACATAACAATGATGCAGTGGAAGTTGCCAGTCACTGCTAGACTCCCCCATCTCTTTCCCAGCTGACCACAAAAGTAAATTTGTAAACTATTCACACATTCAAAAATGAAAGTAGTAAGAAAAAAGGAAAGAGGAAAAAAGGATAATTTGCCTGGGAGTCAGTCTGCCTGGCTCTATCTGCAGCTGCGTAAGGTTGAGTGGAAGGCTTGACTTGGTGCTAAGGCTTCGGGTAATAGCACCTATGTCTCCATGGCAGCTGAGGCTCTATGCCTCAGTATTCCTCAGTAAAATGGATTTAATAATAACAACAGCTGCCGCACGGTCAACCTGGTCTGAACAAAATCTTCCTGTAGGACCTGAGGGGAACATTCTAAGTGCTGGGTCCTGTCTCCGCTGCCAGGACCATGGGATGGATGTGTGGTTCAGGAGAATCTGGAGTGCAACAATGACAGCCTCAACTTACAATGCTATTTTAAATGCTTTATGATAACCTTAAGATCTGTAGCAAAAGACCAAAAATCACAACTGCAATACACTTCAGAAGTTGAGCAGAAAAGATCTAGAGCTTTACTGATGCTGTAAACACTGCAACAGCAGGAAATTTGTTGGGTGAAATCCCTATATACTCTCAAGCACTGATGACACCCAAAGCAGGAAAGGAAGGCAAAACCACACACAACACCTGTGAAACTTACCTGCCATCTGCCAGCTTGACATGAGGAAAGATTTCTTCCAGACCCTAAATATCATAATTCAGTTTAACTCGGGCAAGACTCACTGACCAAGTATCTTCTTGTTCACTCTTAACAATATTATGCGTTCAGATTATTGTGTGAGCTACAGAAATGCAGAGAACACGTGAGATGACCCTTTTCTTTGCAGTTGCATGAACATTTCTTCTTCTGAGATCTGCATTGATCAGGTTTTATTGATCTTTCTGGCATATCTGAAGGCAGTTTCTTCCATCTAAGGGACCTAGTTCATTCCTTTAAAAACTCATTTTTAAAGTTAGTCACTCTCAGCAAGCAACTACTTTTATTTGTAGTCTGTAATGAATGGACTAGGATTTATACACAGACGTGTTTAAATATTTATCCTTAAACACCTCTAGGAGAGAACATGCATACAGATCCATCTACTGTACACATCCACCTATATGCACTACCGTTTCTGGCATACAGTCACAGCCACTCAAATGTGTAGGGAGCCTCAGGCAGCTTACAGAGATTCACATTTTGCTCCCACAGGAAATTCTCAATTTTCTAAATCTTGACTCATGAAACCCTACCTGACTAGGAGATGTAATGGCCAAGACTACTGCGATGTATATGCTTTCTAGCAAGGCAATCTCTCATGTGAGGCCCTCTGAACTGCAGTGACATTTCCTGTGTTTTAAGACCTCTGCATCCGCTGAAGAGCAATTTCTTGTACCTGTTCTAAAATCAGAATATGCTGCAGCAGCATTGTCAATGTGGGCAAGCCCACACGGCAGAGCACAAGGTAAAGGGGGAAGGACAGAAACTGAGTGAACTTACTCGGAGTAGGAAACCTGTGACGTCTGGATTGGTAATGTCAGATGTGAAGTCTGTCTTCGGGTTGTTCTGAAATTGCATGTGTGTGTAGAGCACAGTCAAGTGACAAATCAGAAGTGGTGGTGTGTTTCTTTTCCCAGATCCGGAAAGCAATTGAGCCTCCCAAAGCAGGAGAGCAAACACACTGTCTTCTCTTCTTTGAGACTAAACCCCAAATGGCAGCTGCCACTTCAGCATTACCACACAGAGAGATTCAACACACAGAAAACAGTGTGACATTACTTTCCTGGCAAATCAGTTGCATGCACTAAACATGTTCATGATCACAGTATCTTCACTTCTTTAAAGCCACCCCTTCTTGACAAGTGTTATTTATATGTGAGTTATTGAAGTGTTGCCCCCATGCATAAAAGTGCACATTTTAACCAATAAGTCCCAAAAGAACTTTGCTGCTGCTTCGGGGGTTTTCCCTTTCACTCCACTGTCTACAGTGGAGTCAACGCACTAGAATTGCAGGCACACACCCAAAACCAAAAAAACCCAAAGCACTCTGCTTCATCTTCTATGTGTTCTTTATCTGATTTGTACCAGTAACTAAAAGCATTACAGAGTCTGTTCCCTTGTTTCACCCACTTGCCTCAGAAAGTAGGTCACAAAGCATGTTAGCAGCTGATAGCATATGGAGGAGCATCTCTCATATATTTCCATCTCTTCCATGTCTGAGCTTTTGCCAGTATAGCTCTTACATCACACGTGAGACGCACAGATTGCCTTGACTGAACCAAGCAAGAAGCTCAGGGAAAATCTGAAATCTGCTCCAGGTTTCCTTTATCCTAGGCCCGCCATCCAACACCTAAACCTTTATTTCATCCAGGTGATGCATCCCGAGAACTGTAAGAATCTGATTCTGCAATTATTTGGGAACATGCTCAGCCTTACCACATGGCTTTGTCCCACTGAAGCCAGTGGGACTGTACTGAAGTGTTTGTGTATCTCAGCCTCTGCAAGCTGGGAGCCCCATGCACTTTTTTTTTTCTTTTCCCCTACAGATTTTGTTTTGCCAGTTTGTGACAATTCTGTGGCAGGCTGGCTTGCCCAGAGCAGGAGGATAGCAAAGCAGTAAGAGAAGCAGTTTTAGGGGGCCTCCTTAGAGAGTTCAGAGTGGCCTTGCCTCATTACATTATGATACACCTTAGTAGATGGCCCTGGCTCTTCGCTCTCTGGAGCTGTTATGCCCCTGCTGAAAGCAGCAAGCATGTGAAGCTATATGGTTCTGTATTGTGGCCAACACAGCCGGACTGCATCCTTTTTTGCCATTTCCAACATTTGCTATGTTGGGAAAATGTAAGTAAAGATCACATGCCCAGGCATAAAATACCAGAAAAGTAAAAGTGGCAAGCCTGTTCAGAGTAACCTTTTCTATGTGCTGAAAATAAATATTTGTTTGATACCAGGATATTGCAAAGTAAGGACTGGATCCTGTACATCTAACTGATGGGATATCTTAAACTGGTCTTTGAAATCATTGATGAGCTTCAGATAAAGATGACTGTCTTTAGATTTATCAATATTGAGCCTAAAATTTGGGAATGCAAGAATGAAAAATAATAGTTGTATTCTCATAGTCAGCTCATGCTAATTCATTTATATAGGAGAGAAGCAGATACAGGGCTGTGGGTTAATGTAATGCAATGCCATTTTTGTTTTGTAGAATGCAGTTTGCATTTATTGCCTGTCATAAAGCAAGTTAAGGTGTGCAACCCTGCTATTTCTCTGGGCAAGACTTAGAAATATGAATGGCTATTACAATCCAGCCCCCTTCCTATGCAGGATACAGGAAGGGGGGAAGCTTTATTGCAGAACAGCCAAGCACCATTCTCTTCCCGCACACATTAGAGGAGAGAGCCTGCCTTTGCCTGGAACAAATCCAATCCCCAGCTCCTTTTGTGCAAGGAACAGGCACAGGAGGTTAAATCAATGGCCACACAGCCTCACAGAGCTCCTGCGTCTGCTGTGCCAGCAGCTACGCTGAATTGTAATAATGAAGGAGATGCACCTGATGCTCAGTGCTAATTGAGGAGTGCAGGTTCAGGTGTGCTGTTGCTGGGGTCAGGCACTTTTGTAGCTCATTGGCTAAAGCTCTGCCTCTCAGGGTACAGATGTGCTCCGTGTCCAGAGGACCTGGGCACCCTGTCTGCAAGGAGGTAGGTTGAACTGGCTGGGGCTCTAAGAGGAGGAGAAGGAGGAGGTATCTGAGCAGAGCCTAGTGGTTTCTCCTACCTTTTTTGGGGTGTCCCCGCCCTCCCTGCTTCCTTTCTCGCTCTGTCCCTGCCCCTGAGGGAACAGTAGTAGCAGGTTTGACTCCTGTGGAAAGGAAGGTGGCAGGTACCATGATCCCAGAGGAGATTCAGAAACTCCTGGAAGGTAACCATGAATTCCTCCTTGCTCCCCTTCTGCTTAATGAGGGAAATCTGCTGTCGTTGCAGTGGAAGAAGCTGAAAAGCTCTTTACACCTCGCTGTGCTGAACCAGAGGGAGGTGGGGAAGGACTGCAGGAGCTACTCCTTCTCTAAGGCTGATGATTTTGGGGTCCTTGGGTTACGTATGCCTTTCCTGTTCCTAACCCCAGTTGAGAGCGTAGGGGATGCGGCTGCCTGTTCTGGTGTTTTTGGGGCTGTTCTCCTGTAGCTCAGGAGTTGAATGGTGTGTCCATGCCTGTGTTAGGGGTGGGGAAGCTCTCTGGTAGTCCTAAAGACTGTGTAAGGTGAAGAGAGTGTATGCAAGATGGAGGGGTTTCTTCTGGCATGGTCAAAAGGTGCCCCCACTGAGTGTTTTCTGTGAAGGTATTGAGGCTCCGCTGGTGAGCGGAGTGTGATGTGAGACAAGGGAGTGGGTACAAAGGGTAAAAAAAGATTGTGTGCTGCGGTGAGCCCTCTCAGCAGGCTTTTGTTGTAGATGTGATAGTTGTGTCTCTTGGCTTTAGATGTGATGCAAGTGTTGTATGTCACACTGGGGGTGTAGTGAGCAAGCTTGCTTGGTAGGGGTGCATCCTCAGGAAAGCTTCAACCCTATTGAAAATGGGGGTACAGCTGAGACGGCCCTACTTCTACTTGATAATTTGAATGCTACCTCCTGAGGTCTCATCTTCTGAGCGAATGAGCTGTGCTGAGAGCTGACAGCATTTACTTCTGTTTGTAAGATGGCAGGTGTGAGGCTTCTGAAGTTGTTTCTCGTGGATTTCTTCACAAACTTGAACTGCAACACCTCTACTCATTGAATTGGTGGGTCAGCCACCATGCTAAACACTTCTCTTAAAATATGCTTCACAAACATAAACAAGTTCCGTATGTACTTCTCCAACTATTGCTGACCCCATGGTGCAGTAAGCAAAGGCTGGGTGAGAGAAGTGCCGTGCAGAAGTGACCATGTTATAGCCTGTCCCTGAACAGAACTTCAGCAGCAGCATTGCAGGTGCAGTGATGTTAGCTCGTTGCCGAACACACATGTGCACATGTTACTGGTACATCCTGCTGCCACAGGTGTGGGTGGGTGGTGGGGAAGGAGTCGTTAGCATCTTGCTGCTCGGAGCAGTTGTGTTCGGGGCTGGCCCCGGCTGCCGCAAGGCTTTGTGACCTTTTGTTTCCTGTTATGATGGCTGCCGGCAGCATGGAGCACTTGCCCCTTCCCCTCCGAGACACGGGATAACTTCCAGTCCTGGGATCTGTCTGTCTGAGAGAGTGAGTGTGCAGCCTCCAAGCCCGTCAAAGCTGCCTTCCAAATGCTTTATGTCTTCCCCCAGATGTAGGTGTAAATTCTCTCCTCTGTTTTTTAATCATGGGGCTTCAGTGAAGTTCACCCTTTCACATTTTTGATGTGCAGCACTTTATTGTTCAGTGCTGACACTTTTGTAAACAACTCATTTCTGCACCTGCCACCTTCTTTTAACTTAGATTATTTTCTTGTTAGCTGACTGTTTTTAATTGAAGGCTTCAGATCTCCTTCTAAAGCACAGCCTTTGTTTGCTGACAGGTATAGCAGGCTATGAATGGAGATTAATTGCATGTCACATACCTCTGTATCAAACTTGCTGTGTCTTAACAATCTATACGGTGTTGAGGCCTTCCAGTGGCTGAGGCAGTTTCTAGCTATGCAGACTGGAAATGAAGGAGCTTGAGCTATGACAGTGTTTGCAAACTGCATTACCATAAGAATTCTTGTATTTAAAATAAAAATTACAAATAGAGGAGGAAACATACCGATGTACATTTAATAACATTTACATCCTTATATTAAAGTTTCTGCTTCCTTATATTAAAGTTTGGTCGGTGGTGCAGGGCTGTTTGCATGATGTGCAAAAGCAGGTAGTCAATGGTTTGCTAGTAGCAGTTGTGTTATTATCACGTAAGACATCTCTGAGGTTGCAGTGGTTGAACGCCAACACAATATGGCTATTGTCCCTCCACTGCGATCCTGCAACCCTTACAAATGCTTGTTCTTTTCTGTTTATGCGTAGGTGTGGTTGCAACAATTATATTACTTTAAGTTCTGCCTTGCAAACAAGCAATCGCAGTTTCATTAACGCTATGTTTTCAGTTAATTACACGGTTTCACTTCTGGCTCAGTTGGGTCCCTTTTAAAACTACTTATGTTTAAGGTTATTTCATATGTGTTTAGCACAAATTTCTTCTGAAGGCTGGAATAGTGGTTCTAAAAAATGTGATATATCTCTGACAAACCCAGGGCTTCATTTTTTGTCTGTAGAAGCAAAGGCAGGCTGGCAGTCTGATTATCTTCCCTTTGCCTGCCTTGCTTGATCCTCTTCATTTCAGGTGGTAGAGCTGGAAAGCCATTTTCTCCCTGGAGTCTGGGCACCAGGAAGGACAGAGCAGGTGCTGCACTGGGAGGCTGTGACTGCACCTGCACAGCCTAACAAAGCTGGTAGCTGCTAATTGCAAGGCGAGCAGCCTCAATGCTGTTTTAAAAATAAACAATACAATGCTCTGCTTTGTGTGGGCTAATAAGCTGCAGTCAGCATTGACATAGCATCGTGAGTAGCTCTGGAATTTAAATATCGGGGAGTCTGGGGTTGAGATTTGGAAACTGTTCTCAGTTCCCCCATTGTCTGTTGCATAGGAGAGAATGTCCCATTCAGCTCATTGCAGGAGGATGGATGAAGGTTGCTTCAGTTCTCAAGGTTTTCTCTGACTCAGCCCCACAAAAGCAGGATGGCTCATCTGAAAGATGTTGTTTCACCATGAAGCCATCCTTTCTTGAGCTTACAGAAAAGTCAAGAAACACTGTGCAATAGTTTATGGCTTTTATTTATTTTGACAAGTGGGATGGGATGATACGACTAGCCTTCCAAATCCCTGACTGCCTTGGGACGCATCCTGGAAATATTAATGCAGTCTCAGGGAATCTCAAGGTATCTGCACTCTCTGTGTTGATAGGTGTCCTAAACTTTTTTTTAAACTGATTGTTTTTCTAGCCAGCTGGGGTGATAAACTGCAGGAGGGATTGTGTGAAGCATCAAATAAGTGTTGGAGCAGACTGGTTGGCTCAACGTTATCTTGCATAGTGAAAACGTTGTGATTCTGTGGGACTAGTTCCTCTGCACATGGAGTGTAGGATTTCTGTTGGCAGCTTTCTGATGGCAGAGTAGAAAAGAGCAAAAAATAGTGAATGTGTGTATGTGCGTGGAGAGAATACACATGGCATCTTAATACCTTTCAGCTCTGCTATTGAGTGCTGATTAACTCCTAGAACTTAGTGCTGCCATTAAAAGGTTATTTACTACCTGGACTTCAGTGGTTGTGACATAATTCTTATGATGCTGTGCATCTCCTGCAGGATTAAAGTGGATAACTGCAATTGCCTCTAGAAACTCCCCTGAAACACTTGATGAAATCTCAACTTTTTTTTTATCCCCTCTTACCTTTTTAGCTGCAGGAAATGAAAAGGAGAGTCCTGTAAACTTTCAGAGTGGATCGCAGAGAGCAATCTATAAACATCAAGAATATAATGTTACCGACAAGCAGTAAAACTAACATTAGGGTGATTTACTCTAGAGCTGCTTACATATTGCTCTTCCTGATCCACTTTGAGAGTTTATGGTTAGGCTTTCTTTTTCATTTCCTGGTGCTATAAACATAGCGGCTGGCTCTGAAAGGGGCTTTGCCTGGTTTGCAGAAGTGACCCTAGTTCTACTATAACTTATCCAGCAGCTGATCTGTGCTGACATCCCAGTAAGTAAATCCCATATTAGAGCTAATCGCGTTCTCGTGGAGCTAATCTGCGTTTAAAAATGACAGAGGGATGCAACCGGTATTTGCACAAATTCTGGGACCAGCTTGTTTTTCTTGCTTGTTCTTTCACTGTGGAAATGCAGCCTGCATGTAGTTTCTCTTGCCGACCCATTTCTACTGTGCTGTTTTTATGCTGGTTTGTATATAATAAATTGTCCCTATAGCCTCATCTGTTCTTAAGCAGTAAGCTCCTTGGAGCAAGATACATCTTTTGTGCTTAGATATATGTACTTGGGTGCTTTCTATGTAATTTGTAAGCGATGTAAGCCTCAGCATTGTTAGGACTGTCATAAGCTGATACTGTATCTTGGATGTACAATTAAAACTGCTTAGAGATGTACTGAAAATGAAACTTAGCCTAAGGATTACAAGATTGGCCTGGGATTTAAAAAGCTTCACTCAGCTGCTCTGGCAAAGCCTTTGTCTTATCCCAGGCAGGCCACCTAGGGCTAAATTACCAGTAGTGAACTTGATATTAACAGGCATTTTGGCCTGACACCTCTGTGCTCCTGAGGCTCCCAAAACCGCTGCTGGATATAGGTGTGGGTTTGAGAGCAATGCTGTGAATTAGCATTACTGCCCATCTGCTGAGATGTGACAACTGTGCATCCCCGCATCAGAGGGGTTGTGCTAGGATGTTTCAGAATCTCAGTGCTGTATTCAGGCTTTAAGCAAAGTGGTGTCTGCAGGTAACGGGACACAGCAGGCTCAGACCTGGTTCCAGTGGGTCAGGAGCCCTCCTGGTAGGAGTAAAGGCAGGGAGACAGAGATAGGAAGCAGTGAGGACCTGGAGAAGTCTGCATTTGGCTGAAAGTGCTTATTATCAAGCACTCCCATGGAAACTGGTACTTTTAGCTAAATAAATCCAGAAAGGAGAACTGGACTGTTATGGAGACAGTGTTATTATCAGGATTTGCTTCCCCTTCCCAGGCTGCTGTGCGGAGAGCTGAGTCTCCCTGGTCCTGCTCATCTCCCACTCTGAAGAGGAGGTGGGAAGAGGGCCCTGTTCCTGAGGGATGCCCGAGCATCAGCCTTGTTCCCCTCCATGATCTTCCTTATGCTCTTAGCTTTAAAATTCCCTTTTTTTTCTGCCCCCTCCCCCCCCCCCAGCTCTAAGCCTTTCTTGAGTGTGTCATGAGCAGGCAACAAAAAGAAATGAGAGCTCATGATTTTAGCAGAAAAAAAGTATTAATTTCTCTTGTGGCATTTTGATCTTGAGATGTGCTTGCAGGTAGAGGAGCTGTTTTTAAGGAGCTGTGCAGATTCCTGGGGTGTGCTAAACAGTGCTGGCTGTTGTACTGGCAGCTGAAGCATAAGGAGCTGAAAGTCCTGCAAGCAGGATATTAAACTGACATTAGTGTCACAGTATGGGGCGTGAGTTAAAGGTTGGAGAGGCCTGTGGATGTACAACACCATAGCTCTGAAGCCAATCTTTTCTCTGCTAGGGGAAACTAGCAGTAATGCTGCTGAAGTACAACGATGATATTCTTCTATACAGAGCAGGTGTGATTGGAACTGGTTTGTTTTCTATGAGATTTTTTCCCCAGTTTTCTGTAAAGAGCATAAATATTTATGCAAATAAAAGACACTTAAACCTTTTATCTTCCAGCTCAGATTAAATTTCTGCATACAGATGTAGTTTCCAGGTGAGAGAATACCATATTTACTTTTGTCTAGCTGTCTCTGTTGAGCAAGCACAGGGTGTAGTATTTCAGCGGCAACCTTGCAGAACCCATGTTGTGATACAACTGCATGTGGGCTAGTGCACAACCAACCTGTTTTTCAGTGCTTGTCCTTTATGCAGATCATCCTTGTGAAAACCACAGGTTAGGGTTTCCTTGAAGTGTCAGTGGATATCTTGTGCTGACATTTTAGAAAATGCTTTGGATCCTCCTCTGAATGGGATAACACTCCTGCTGTGTCCTTATTTAATGCCAAAAGCCTTTCACAGCAGCAGATTTGTAGGGTTTGGGGCAGAAAAGAAGCAAGTGGACTTGCACTTGGTCCAATAGGCTTATCCATGTTTCACTTCACCTTCTTTCTTCTGCTTGGTGGTTTCTTTGCTTATTTGCCTTACCACTACAGAGAAGCTCTGTAATCACATGCAGTATTTAGATCCTCTTCTATCTGCAGTCACTGCAATGTCTTCTCCAAATGAAGTCTTCAGACTGACTTGTGTTTCTGGATCAAACTGCTCAGTACGGCGCCTCGAGGGCTTCCCAGGGCACAGCCAGGCCCAGGTTTCTTAGCCAAGACCAGGTATGTGAGTTTTAACCTGTAATTCTCTTTTCCAGATGCTGAAGGCTACCTGGCAGATGCACTGCAGAATGAAAACTTGAGTGCTAAAGCAAGGGAGCAGAGGAATGCAATTCTCTTTGGCTTCCAGCAAGTCAAAGCCAGGTTTGTATTATCTACATTGCTTTCTAATGAAAGTGCTTCAGAATAGTGTCATGCCTTGGGGTACCCCATGTTGTATTTAACTAGCTGGACAATTAGCCCATGATTTGAAAGTTAATGGACATTCAGGGCTTGATATAATGTGAGAGTGCACTGCACACTGGTTTGTAAGCTCTCCTATTTAACCAGTTTTATGGTTGTCTGCGAAGTTGTCATCATTTGTTTGGAATTTTTGTGTTTCAAAGCAAAAAATTATGCCTTGGGCTCTGTCTGCCCAGCTCTTTGCATATGGGGGTCTGATCCTGTCCTGTTCTTCCTTCTTCCTTGTGCTAGAGAGGATTTTGTGGAAAAAAAGAATCCATCACTTAGACTTGTGGGTAAATCAATACAGTGAGCAAATACTCTTGCTGCTGGCTTCCTGCTGAAAGTATCTATTTCACAAGTGACTCCTGAATTCAAATATGTATTGCCTGGACTTTGATATGGTAAAAAGGAATGAAGAGGACTTCTTGAATTAAAACTGGGGTCTGACCCGGGTTCCAAAATCTCATATCCTCAGGACTGCTCAAGCCCTGCATGAGAACGTGAGCTGCCTCATTTGGATAAGTGAGTGAAGCAAACAAAGGTTGTTCTATTGTGCTAGGGGAAAATCAAGGAACATAAACAGAGCCCAGGATGCTGGAGGCTTAAATAAAACTTTCAGGATCAGCTGCATTGTATTTTTGGCTAGAAATGTGATCCAGAGCTTGCTGTTAATGCTCTAGTTATAAGATATGAGTTGTGTCACTTGATGTTAAGGTCTGACAATAAAACTCAGGGTGGCTGACTGATGTAAGCATCCAGTTTAAATAAAACTGCTGTCGAGTCCCTGAGAAGCGGAGAATTTTATCCTTCGGAAGGGCACAGCCAGACTCTATTCCCTGCAGTCCCACTGAAGAACTTTGCAAGATGCCCTGCTGTATCTTAATCGATCTTTCCTGCTGGCTAATTAAGCATCAGTTTTACTCAGCAACTCGGGACTGTGTAATTATCAGCCTGGGTTGCCCTGAATAATTGAAACAAGCTGAATGCAGAAGATGGAAGCCTTTGGAAAATGGGGCCGTAGCACATCTAATGGAAGAATGGTGTGTGTGTGCGTGTGTAGCAGCGTCCTGTAATATTGTGGAAGAAAAGGCTTGATTGCATGTTTAGAACAGATTGGTGTGATTTCTCTGAAAAATTCCCACTCATTGGCAAGTATTGATTTTGGATAGAAAGGATTAAGTAAGCAGAATTCTGAACCTGAAGTATTCAGATGTCAAATCAAGCTTCCCTGCCTGCGCCTCCCCCCCTGCCTCAAACTGTCCTGAGATCATGCAACTTTAAACGTGACAATTATTTATCTTCATGTAGTGCCACTCTAGGTCTGTTTTTAATGGACTATATTAACAGCTTGGAACTTGGTAAATGTGTGAGGCAGCTGGCAGGCTTGGAAATACTGGATTGTTCTTGCTTCCCAAAGTGGGTGGTCTGTCTTCACGTGCTGTTAGCTGTGAATGGTGCTTGAGCAGTAAGGAAAGATGCTGCTATGGCCTTCATGCCATAGACCTCTGACTTCCCAGAGGTTGTGTGTAGTTTTGGTGACTTATTCAAGAAGGAGCAGCCTTTTAGGGTCCTGGGACAAACACTGATGCTGTGATGCAGAACCTGACCTTTGCTCTTAGCTGTTTCTCAGCCTAAGAATGCAATTTGGGATAAAGATTTTAGAACAAAGTAATCTCAAAACCCTCCAGATTTAGTGTGAAGCAGCCTTTGCATCAGGAGGAGAGGTGATATGCAGGTTCCTCCTGGATGCTCAGATTGAGATGGGGGCCTCAGTCCTATTGCTTATTGAAATAAATTGCAGGTACTTCTGGAGCGGAAAGTGAGACCCTTGAGCAAAGACTACAGGGCGCTGCTGATTTCCTACTTACGTTTTATTGCTCAGTGGCATTTGGAAAGGGTGAGAAGAACAGAGTATACAAATGTCCTTGTTCTGACCTGAGCCATTAATGCAATGATTTGTGGTGGGAGATTACTGTAATGATGACTGTATCCTTTTTATTTGAAAGGATCTAAGCAGGTCTTGCTCTTGGGGATGAGGCGTAGGTTTGTCTCTTTGGGGAGCTTCCTGTGGCTTTTGTGGCGGGGGTTCAGGAAATCATCAGCCATCGTCTTCAGGAAGCGCCTGCCTCCCCTGAGCAGCCCCGCTCTCTGTGTTTCCCCTCTGCAGGGTGAAACACAACACAGCGTGTAGGGTTTCATTATTTGGGTTCGTAATGGACATAAGTAAAGTGCTCAACTACTGGGGAGAGACGCATGCATCTCTGGAAAGGATGAGCTTCATCTAGTATGATTATCCTGAGCCAGTCTCAATAACTGTTCCTGTAAGTTGGCTGTCAGGTCTTCGTATCACTGCTCTCCCCATGGCCTCATAACATTCCCCCACCAGGAGGTTCACTGATGGCTATAATATGTACAAGTGGTTGGGCTTTACGTCTCCATGTGCTACCTGTGAGGATATATTGTTCCCATCTCACTGCAAGAAGTGTGGTAGGTAGGGAGTGGATTGTGCTTGCAGGTTATAATTTTTTCTGAGGCAGGCTGGGGTATTTTTGTTCGAGGAGCCATGTTGGAGGTGTTGCACGCGGTGGCTGTGGGGAGGCTGTCACCGTATGGCTGAGTTATGACTCCCCATATAGTTTTACTTTCAGAATTCATTTGGTTATTTAAAGTGCACTGTTGTGTTGAAACAGTTCTCTGTTTTCTTTCTCTCCTTTTTCTTTTTTTTTTCCTCCTCACTGACTCAGATCCTATTCCACTTCCTAATATCTTACATGTAAATCCTGGCCTGGCAATTTTTTTCCTAATCATATCTTTGATTTTATTGACAATCTCTTTTAATGGCTTTCCCTGCCATCCAGGAAAACAAGCCACAGAACACAACTGGAGGCTTGGTCCCCAGGAATTACCTGTGTGAGCGATGAGGCCCTTGCAGTGCAGTAGGACGTACAGTACAGTCACCTGTGACCTGACCATAGTCCGAAGACCCTGCTCTAGTCCTGATCAGAAAAACAAAGTGTTTGTAATAGATAAAACTTGCTTAAAAAGCACCTTTGGTTTGGGAGGGGGTAGCAGGAGGGTGCAGTGCTGGGACAGAGTTTTGCTTGTTTCCCAGAGACCCCAAAAGTTGTCAGTTGCTTTTGTTTTAGGGCTGTTGGTGCAGAGGGTTTGTTTCAAGTTGTTCCTTGGGAACGTCGCTGCTGCTTCTTGTGTCCTAACAAAGCTGACTGCAGAGCTAGCAGCAGATGTCCGACACCTGGGATGAATCGGATACATGACTCCACTCAGGAACACAAGCCCATTCTTGTCCTTTGGCAAGAGCAGTAACCAAAAAAAAAGTCTTCTTGCTGTTAAATGACCTCACCTCAGCATTTCGACATTTCTAGTGCAGTTGCAATGGCAGGGGGTGAGATGGGGAGAATGGGATTTATTTAAAAAAATATGGAGATAAATAGTTCCTCCATCTCCTTGGAGTCAGCTACTCATTTAAACTCCCTGTTGGAAGGCAAGGGTGCATTGATGGAAACAAATTCTTAGTTGTTTTTTTTTTTCCCCTGAGGTGAAATGTAATAGTGCTAAAAGGAGAGCAAGGCAGACCTGTTGTATATCAAAGCAGCAATGAAGAGAAAGGGGTTTAATTAATGTTGGGTTTCTTGCATACACCCACTAGGAAATCCAAATAGGCACTGAAACTCTACCTTTAATGTGCTCTGTTGTGATGAAAACAATGGCATGAACCTGAGGCCCAGTCCTGCTACTCATAACTAGTACGCAGGACCGTTTTCTGACATTCCTACTAGCAGCAGGAGTTCCAGTGTAGACCAGGCTATTCACCTCTGGATAACAAGCCCCAAACTTTGTTTTACTGCCTCATCGTCTAACCCTCCTTAAAGTTTGTGGCAATATTCACAATGCTAATACTGTGCTATCAGCGAGGAAAAGACTGCCCTTGGTCTTTTACCTCTGCAGTGAAACTTCTCACATACTGGACACGTCCAGGTGACAATGTCCTGGCCTGCAAAGGAGAGCCCGCAGAAGCCAAGGTCTTTCCCGGACCTCCGCCATTGCTGTAATGCCATGCTGGTATCTGTGTGCAGTGTCACAAATGCAAGAGTGCTGTGGCTGGCAGCTTGTTTGGATTCCCAGCCTGGTCAGCAGATGTGTGCTCCTTGCCTAGTTGAGTGATTTGGGTTCCTAATATAAGTCTGGGATGAGGTTTAAATGTCTAATCGCACAGTGAAATGCCGCTGCTGTCCTGCACCTTCAACCAGATGCTGGGCTCTGCTGCTGTGAGCCTTGCTCCTAACACTGAGGTTCGGAAAAATAAATACAGCCTCTGAGCTTAGAAATTGCTCACCTTTGGCACAGAGATGCAGAATACAGAGGGGATCTGAGATGCTCCTGGTGCCTGGATATATGTTCCCATACTCTTTCAATCTGAGCTGCACAAACGCTTGGTTTTGGGGAGTAAGCTTGGGTAATACCATCACCTAGCTCCTGCTGGGTGCTTGGCCACATCTGGCCCTGACAGTGTGACTGTCAACAGAAGTCCTGCGCTTGCTGCTGGAGCTGAAACAGGGTGGTTTGACCCCAAATGGAAGTGTAAGGGTAAAGTCAACACAGCATGACTGCCTCTGGTTTGGGCATCCTTGGGGTTGTGCATAAGTCTCCGCAGCTGTTGTAGCCCATGGTTCATGCATGCTGTCATAAACCAACAAGCTACTGGTTTTATTGGTTTACAGGTGTAGCTGAACTGTAGACACTTCAACACCAGGGGAACTTTGCCTAATTATCTCGGGTTGAACTTGATCCTTCCTGTGGCAAGGTATTACAGTAGGATTGTAAAGATTCACTAATGGAAATATATCCAGAATTTTGTCTAAAGCAGTGAGTTTCGCCTGTTTTAATAAATTTCTAACCATATTAACTACATTTATTACTTCAATTTTCAACCTTATTTTAAAGTTTTAAGATTGAAATTAAAGAAAATGCAATTTCAGGGTAATTTTGCTTCATTAGTCTAAATGCACTGCCTGTAATTCCTACCAATATTAAACTCATTATGCTGAATAATGTGTGATACCAAGATAAAAAGGAATTTAAGAATGTGACCTGATGGGCAGATAATTGAGCTCAGCACATTAATGCCAGGGCTGGACTGTAGCCCCACCGCATTGTCCTTAATTAGGCAAAGTGCTGTTCTCCTCCTTCATGTTCTTCAGAGAGCTGAAATTTATATGCTCAGCAAGGAAATGATCTTGCTGAGCACGATTTCATTCACACTTACTTTGGCCATTAAATACAGATTTGTTCTGCAAAAAATAAAAGCAAGTCCCTGTCACTTCAGAAGTACCTAGCAGTTTTGGAATTTGCATTTTTCTATCCTAAAAATAAGCTCCTCGAGATGGTTCTTTTGGTTGTGGTTGCGCCCCCCCCCCCCGCCGGGGGGGGGGGGGGGGCGGGGGG
>JAVJGI010000045.1:4991820-5015964 GCA_035590275.1 Ibycter americanus | reverse complement strand
TTTATTCTGTAATCTTGGAAGGGGATTTTTTTTTTTTACTACACCACCTCCCCCCCCTTTTGGGGAGTGCTGAGGAAGGAATTCTCCTCTGTTAATATATGGCCTGGCAGGGGCACAAATTCAATTCAGCTGTTATCATATTCTACCTGCTTTTATACCTGGGGTGAATGTGGCCATTCACTCTGCCAGTAATGCAGTTTGGTGCCTTCTGGGTTAGACTCCTTTCAGTAATTTGCATCATTTTCCATTCCAGCTGATAAAATTACCCGTTTCCTCATCCATTTCCTTGTGAATGCATGGTTAATCTGAAACCTGAGGACTGTAAATGATTGAAACTGTGTAACCAGAGTCTCTGCATAGCTGCTGGTGCTGCTTCTGTAACATTTAACCGAGAAATGCATTTGAAGTGGTTTGTAACAGACTTTGCTAATGGTGAGCTCCCCAATCCCATTTTAATCTTTTTTTTTCTACTTAAAATCTTGTACAACATTGATTTTTTTAAAATTTTTTTTGCAAACATTAAAAACCAAAGAATACTGTACACCAAACAAATTAGACTCTCTTGAAATATCTAATTTAATAACATCTGTGGTGATATTAGTGTTCTTAATTGGATAGGAAAATACAGGAAATTTGATTGAAACCTGACTTTATTTTATGGTTCCTGCTGAAATTGAGTCTGAGAGGAAAGTGGGGTTTAGACTTTTATAGACTTTAGAGCTGCAGAGAGACCATTATAACAATCAAGCCTGACCCCCTGCGTAATACAGACCGTAAGATTTCAGACAGCAATTTTTGATTCTAGCCCCAAATGTATCTGGTTTGTCTCCTTCAGCTCTGGGATTTGCTGCAAGCTGTGGATGCGAGGAGGGGGTGTGCTAATCATGTTTTTTTATTGGATTTCTGGGCATTGATGGGATTTGTGACACCCCCCTCTCCGCCCCCCATGTAACAGAGGACTAGAGGCCTGGGATAAATCTGCTGCTTGAGTTTTGTGTAAAGGTTGGAAATACAGGAATAAAATCGAATTACCTTGGTGCTCCAAAAACCCATGAGTCCTGTCCTCATGCCAAAAGGCAGATCTAGACCTAGTATGGCCAGAATAATACTGTCTTAAGGGGGGAATTTCATCCTTGCATATTCCAGGGCTTAATCTGCCCTTCCTTTTGGAACAAGAAGGGATATTTCTGGGTTTCCCCGGTTTAAACACTGCTGCTGAGGTGGTAGGAGTGTTGAAGTAACTTCTTGGCTGGTAGTCCTGCTTGGTCAGACCTGGAAGCATCACTGTCCTCAGGTGACTGAGTAGAAGCTATGAAAAGCAAACTCTATTCTCTTGAAGGTAAATTGTCATACAGTACAGCTAGGAAGGGTAGGATTTGGAGAGCTTGTTTTCAAACCTCACAAGTGTACAACTGATGCTCTTGGGGTTGCTTCCAATCTTGCTTCTGTTGTAAAACCAATGCAAGGAGAAGATCTGGGATGCAGTTCCTGGTGCGTCCTGGAAGCATCTCTCACTTCTGAAGACCAAGTCCTGGCTCTGTGGGAAGCAGCAGAAGGCTCTGATCCTTACAGACCAACGTGAGTTCTGGTTCAAGACTCTAAGGACAGTGGGTTTCTGCTAGGAACAAGGCTTTCTGGCAAACCTGCCTGCTCTGCGACTCTATTTCCCTTTCCAGTGTGACAACAGAATTTTCTTCTGCTCTTTCTCATGGTAATCCAGCCTTTGAGGTCTGCTTACACAGTTGAGTTGCAATTTTGATTGGGTCCGGCTGGAGACACTGCTATTAGGAGGCTAATGAATCAGAACTGTATGTTTTTCAGCAGCAAAAAACCTAAACAGTCCCAGAAAAGCGAGCCCTTCTGATATTTGATTGTTGAGTGTGTAACCTCAAAGGCTATATGATCATGAGAAACAATTTGTGTTTAGAACAGAGCAAGTCTGTGGCTTCTTCCTGTCTGGCCCGAAATATGCACGGATGAGGTGAGAGAGGTGGGTGGTTCGTTGCAGGGGAAATACTTATAGGATGCCTTTTGTTACAGTATTGGCAGTGCAGCGTGCTTTTTCTTTAGCTTTGTAATGGAAATCAGATATTTTTGGGTTAGTTCCTCAGTTTACATATTGCATCAAAAATCTCAGTAGATTCCTTTGTCAGCTCATTTTGCTGAAGCTAGTTAATCATTTGAGAAGAGTTTTTCCTGTCTTCCTTCACTTTCTTAAGGTCTGATGTAAAGTGGACCTTCCTATTTGGCTGAAAACTCCTTGCTATGCTTTGCATTAACTGGTTCTCTTCTGGGGGGATTCCACCCACAGCTGGTGGAATAGGGACTTTTTTTAACCAAGCGCTTTAATCAAGGACCATTTAAGACATGACCAAATATACTGCCTGCTCCCAAACTTTCTGGTTAAGAAAATGAATGAAAAGCTTTTACTCTTGGTGTTTGTGAGATCTAAAAATTGTTTATTGAGGATGAAAATGTCAAACTGATTCCAAGGCAAGTAACTTTCAAAATAAGGATGCAGTTGGCTAACGATTAGGCCTCTAGTTTCTAACTTATACTGGCTGGCTCAAGGGGGGATGTGTATGGAGCAATTACAATTTTTTTTTAAATTATTTGCTGTAAGAAATTATTGGGCTGTAACTTTCAGGGTTAACCTCCTTTAAAGGTAAAGAACAAAATGTTGTGTAACTGTTACCCACAGATCAGGCTTTTTAAAGGTGTAACATGTGTGCCAGTTGTACTATCTTAATTGGGAACAAAAATCAGAATTGACCTCAAGCTCTGTACTTTGGAGAACAGCCCAAGATGACTAACCTTCTGCTAGCTGAGTTTCTCCTCCTCTGCTGCGCAGAAACAGGCTTTATTCTGAATCTATAAGCATGCACGTGACTTGGAGCTGTAGATATGTTTGAACTAGCCCTCTTTGCTACCTAGGTTGTTGCAGCAAAAATGGGTGTTTTGCCCAAATAATTGCATTTCTTGGATAATGTGGGAACAAAAAAAAGAATATTCTGGCCATTTCTGAAAACTGTTAAAATATAACTTGCTGATTAACTAAGGCTGAAGTTCCCTGCAAGAAGGGGTGGGGGAAACACAGATGCTGAAAGTCATCCTTTCCCCCACCCTCTCTTAGACACATACAAAACATCAGGGGGCAAGAAAGAAATCCTGTAAGTGAACATACTGAAAATGCTGTGGCATCATATATGGGTGCCTTTTAAGCTCTCAAGATAAGTAATTTATTCAAGGTTTTCATGCAGTCAGTGGCAGATAAAGGAATTAGATCATTACTCTTCCATCGTCCATAAGAACAAGACCATCTTCCCCCCTCTCCCGATTAAATTTTAAACTAACTTTCATTCTCTGCTTAAGCCTTTCCAGAGTGAAAATGATCAAAGCATGAGATTAAAGACACATCCTGATCTGATGAGATTAGAATTTTTGACTGTTTCCTTATGCTAAAAAAGAAAAAAAAAAGTGCAAAGCATCTTTTTGGTATTTCCCCTCCTGCCCCCCCGCCTTAAATTTGATCAGAGTGAAGCTAACGTGGGTTTGCTGGTCCAGTAGGAAATGGAACTCAATTTTACATTTTTTTAAACCATTTTACTGTATTAAAAATGACAGAGGTTAGAAACAAAGCTCTTATACTTTTATTGAACTGGAATTACAAGTGACAGAAAATCATTTTGGTCCTAGTGCAGTAAATGTTATCACTAAAACATGTTCAGGGGAGATTAGGACAGTCTCTCAAGCACAAGAGACAAAAGTTCACAAAACAAGAAGTGATTTTGCTGTCCTTGTCTCGCAGTCGTTGTCTGCTTGGGAGACGAAAGTATTTCAACTCTCAGGGATGCTGGACGTGGAGGCGGGGGTCTGGGGAATGCAGGTACCTCTCCTTGAGCAGAAGCTGAGCCCATGGAGGAGAGCTTTCTCAAATCAAATGTTCAATGATGTTTGAATTATCAAAGCAAATGTTGAGTAACAGTTAACGCTGATTGGAAACAAAAGGATGGATCTGCTGTTACGGTTCCCCTGACCTTGGGCAGGTGGTGACAGTTCCCTGGGCTTGGGAGATAAGATGTAGCTGCCATAGAATGGATAGGAAAGAGCTCATAAAAAAAAAAAAGGGGGGTGGGGGGAATGACACACCACTGCCAGGAGCATCCAAAGGCCCAGAGAAATTTGCAGCCCTTTCTTGCTACAAAGCACAGCGGTATGGCTCTTTCCAATATAATACAGCTGTTATTTATCACTGAGCCCATTCTCCCAGGAAAGTTTCTTCTGTCTGTGCACATTTTTATTGTTTTTTTGTCCAAAGCAAACAAGTCAAATAAATATTACGCCCTTAATCAGAATTCTGTTGTTGTTTTCTAATTAATCTGTGTCAGTAGCTTGAATGTTTGTGTTAAATCATTTTCTTCATGAAAGCTTTTAATGAGGAAACAAATTGATTGGATTTTTACGTACTGGATTCTTGCCACTAATGCCTATAGACCAACCCTTTGTTACACATCTTGCCTGAATGTGTCACTTTGTGGTTTATCCCCAATCCTTGATCTGCTTCCAAAACTCGCCAGTGCTGTTCCCGTATTAAAATGACTCACACGTCAACCTAAGATGTGCTTAAAGTGTGAGAGATGAAGAAATTGTGGAGGATTTTTTTTGGCATGGTCCAAAGTGGGCAGCGTGCGTACTGCTGTCTGCAATGCTGCTGTTTTAAGGGAAGGCATGAGATGGGGTTAAGAGTCATAGAACAGAATCATAGAATAGTTTGGGTTGGAAGGTGCCTTTAAAGGCTTTTAATTGGGGCTGCAAAGCAAAAGGTCACGTAAGCCCTTGTGTTTGGAGAGATACCTGTGCTAACAGAAGGAAGTTGGGAGCCTTTGAAGCTTTAGAAGAGGAGGAGGTGTAAAGGAGTTTCCTTGGGTAGTAGAGGCTGTCCCAGGGGCCAGATAGCATCTCTAGGACTTGCAATTCCTCTTGAAGCTTCTTTCACAAAATGTGTGTTGACCATTTGCTGGGCTCCTGGCAGCACTTCCAGCATAATTCTCCCATCTGTCACTTATTCATCAGGCTGGAATAAATCATTAAAAAAAATGATGTATGCTGATGTCTGTATTTTTTTGGTCTTTTAGGTACCACTTGGAATTTCTGCCCCGAGGTGAGTACAAGCCAAGGGAAGGAGGGGTGAGTTCTCACTATGATGAGCTTGGGGAGTAGGGAAGGGCTGCACAGGTGTGGTGTTTTCTAGGAAAGTCAACAAGAAGAAGAGTTTAAACTGAATATACAGCTCTGTGTGGCAGTTCTTAGAGGTGGAAAGGGGCAAAGCTGTGGTAAGGGCTATAGCCAGAGCTGGGGTTAGTATTCCTTCTGAGCAGCAGAAGTCCATTTCTCCTTGCGCTTGAGAGAAAATAATACAAAACTGTGTAGTGCTGATATGAACGTGTTGTCTTGGACAAGCTCAGGAAATTTTGTTGTAAAACTACTGTCTCCAGAAAGGGCCCAAAGTTCAGAAAGGTCAGTATATTCCCATGGGCCGTTGACTTGGGAGGAAAGCCTGTTGGGTAACCTTCAGCAAGTTTCCTTCAGTCTCATTGCTTTGTGTTAACCCGAACTTGAAACTGAATCAACCTCCAGGTGTAGATAAATGGTCAGGCTGTAAATTTTTCAGTACCGTGACCATCTCTTGTTATGTCTGTTAACAAGCTGGGAGATTCTGATTGTGACTTTGATCTTCATTTCTGCCATAATGGGGGTGATGACTTAAACTTCCCAGGGTGCCTGCAGGTCACAAGTCGTGTCAGTGGTACTTCTGTGTATTGGGGGCAATTGATGGATATGTATTTGCTCAGAGCTGACCTGGAGCTCCTTTGACTCTATATTGGATTGGTGGAGCTCAGCTCTGATTCCTGATCTGGAGTATTGGGTACAACCAAGCTGCAGCCAAGGCACACAGTTCTGTGGGTTCGTCCTTTTTCCTTAGACAACGATTGTCATATGTGAGCACAGACAGAATGATTTGCCAGTGTTCAAACAAGATGGGAGCTGGGGTTGTAATAAAAATCCTTGTGAGTGTTCCAGCTCAGCTAATCCTTCATTTATTCCAGGAATAAATTCCAGAATGTTACCTCCTCGATCAGGGCCCACTTCCAGCACATCCTGTCTGTCTGGCAACACAGAAATGTCAGAAATGCAGCAGCGTTGCAATTCCCACTAGAACAGTGTTATCACATTTTAATATGAGCCTCGGTGCAGCCTCGGTGCTTCTAATTGCTTTCAAACCATTGTTTTCATGCGTTTGGTTGATGAACCCAGCATCTGGCATCATTTGAGAAAGTACAACAGACAGCTGTGTTCAAAATTAAAAAAAAAAAAGAAGAGTGAGAGGATTAGAACACATAAAAGGGCTCAAAATTAAATTTTTTTCTTTTAAATTTTGAAAGTTCATACAATTTAAAGGGTGGAGGGGGGATGCTTTTGTTCTTTTGAAATATTTGTTATTCTTTTATAGAGTTGGAAGCCTAAGTAATATTAGGAAGATAGGTTTGTAGAACTGCATATAGATTTGTAAATGAAGGGCCTAGCTCACTTAAATGCCTGCTAAGAATTACTGTGCAAGTGTTTGGGTCTTCAGGTATGAAGGTTTCTCTAAATGTGTCCCTATGTCATCTTGGGAACTGATGTTATTTGGAAAAAAATGTACTAAGGAAACAGGACAACTTGGGGGGAAAAGCATGGGCTTGGACATCACCTTGAGAGCCTCACCTCCAGTTTATGATACCTTGCTGAGAGAAGGACAGGTGCTGATGGGAACTTGGTGCATGCTGAATGGAAAAGAGACAGAGAACTACAATGTGAGGCTTGGTTTTAAAGAAAAAAAAATAGATCTCATGTACCTGGACAGCTTGATAAGAGGATGGCAAAAAACAGGTGTAAATTAGCTGCCCAGCTGCACTGCCAGTGCATTTAAATAACAGGCTGATGTGGCAAAGGAAAAAGCTTCTTCTAAGAAGGGTTGGGATTTTCTTTGTAATAGCTAGTAAACAGCTTTTCTGAAGGGGATAAGCACAACTTGTGACCACATCTGGTAAAGGCAGTTGAGCTCCTTGAACTTGAAGACACGCTGAAATCCCTCTGAAGACCAAAACCTCAACGATTCCAGCTATCCCAACCTGTTGGTTTCTAGTATTGGCTGAAATTAATAGAATCCATCTTGATATCTTCCAGCAAGCAGAAATTTATATGAAACAGGAGTACAGGTCTTGAGGGTGAGTTGAGTAGACGAGTGCGGTTTCAGAAAGACCCAATTGAACAGAGCGCAAGTCTGCAGGATGAGTTGCTGTGCCCAATTCATATGCACCAAGCGATGCTATTGACTGCAGTGCGTAGCTGCGAATTATTTTTCCCTTGTTCCTTAGGTGCTTTTTGAACAGAGCCCTAGGGTGACTCGTATTTCCTTTTGGAGGAGAGCTGACTGCCTGTGTGAAGCATTTTATGCACTTAATATATTTCATTCATGCATGCATACCCTTGCTGTCTTGCAGCAACCTCCCCTCTGCAGAAAGAGAGCTAAGGGAAGTTGGCAAAGAAAATCTGGAGAGGACCTGGGTCAGTTGTAGCCCTCCCCCAAGTTTCTTGCTGCCGTTTCCATCTCTTCTCACAATTCAGTGCAGGGGAAATCTTCTGCAACAGCTTTGATTTAGAAGAAACGCATGGTCTGAGGGAGCAGCGGCAGGCCGTTCCAGGGTACTGCAAGGGAATCCAGCACTAAACAGGAGGAGAGGGAAACTGGAGGAGAGAGTTGAGTAGTTGGGAAGAGAATGGCGGGACAGGGAGCAATGCAAAAGGAAGGATTAAAGAAGAAAAAGATGCCTGTGTGGCTAAGTAAGAGCTGTGGGTCAGGGCTGTAAGTTTGGCTTTGCTGGAATGGGACTTTACACTGAATTATTGTCACTGGTGCATTTCAGCCTCTTCATTCCCAAGCCCCAAAAACATGCAAAAGATGGGCCAGTGTGAAAAAAAAAAACACCAATGTGGCCACTGGTAGAAGTGAGTTACATTAAATCATTGATGTCTATCCAATACTTTGAGATACTCAGAAGCACAAGTAGCTCTGTAACACTCTGCTTGAAGACGCAGACCTTCAGAGATGGAGAAAACGTGGCTCTGCCCTCCCAGCCGAGGGCTTCAGCCTGGGCCTGGCAAAGATTTGTCCCTCCAAATCCTCCTGTGGGGTACCTGGGCCTTCCTGTCCGGTGGGTGTCCCCTTAGTACGGTGTCACACAGACAACACATAACTTCCATCTACTCATTCATGCTAAAAAAACCCCACCATACAGTGGATGCCGTTGTAGGCAGTGAATTTTTACTTTATTTTGAAGGAAACCACCCCAAATAGATGAATAAAGCCAGATTTATTTTCATTGAGCTTGTGATAACACTTTTGGTTTTCCATCAAAAATTCATCTCAAACTGTTTTCTCTGAAGTGCTGCATATTTGCTGAATAGTAGTGCTCCTTCAAATATTCATAAGTAGCCAAAACATGTGGGAGAGTGGGGATAGTTGTTCCCATTTATGAAATTTAGGAAAACTGAGGCTCAAGAAACATGCTTAAGGTACCAGAGCATCTACAGGTGCATCTAGGAATTGGGTCCAGATCTACTGCTTCTCCCAGCTCTGTGCCTTAACCACCGAAAATGTCACCTCCCTGAAGTTGGCAGCAATAAATATAAATGTGTGGCAGGGAGGTGGGGTAAGGGACAAGCTAGGGTAAAACATGCCTTAAAAATTGGGAGCCTTCATGTTCTGTTAAAGGATTAAGTAAGTAACGGTGTGGAAAGTCTTAGTAGGCCACTTATCTCGTAGTATATACTATTTAGATGAAGCATGTATCATTTTACCTCTGTTGGCCCTACTCTGGCTCAGATGCCGAGTGATTCATGGGTCGCTGGTTGTTCTTGGGGTTGGACTTTGTAGCAGTGCATAAGGTATGTATATACCCGAGGCATGCGTGTAGTTTTCTTTCATTAACTGGCATTATACAAAGGCCTCAAGTGTTAGATTTATGAGGTAGCTTTTCTATATAAAGCCTCAAATCTATTGAATTGAACTGAAGCGGAGCTGGATGGGAGACGGAACTGTGCGTTTCCCTAAACTGCTGCTCCCTGGTATTGCATATTTGGTTCATGTAGTTATGACAAGTACAAGTAGCAAATCATTAAAGCAGCAAAAACACCATCTTTACTGTAAAGATCCCCTTTGAAGCTGAGGCAGAGTGTTCCTGAATTAATGGAGTGCATAGTGATTTTACTAAGTTTTATTTATAAAAACCCCTCTTTGCGTTCATGCCAAGAGTCTCCAGCTCAGTGGTAAGCAGGGTTCATACACAGAAACCCAGTCTAGATTTATGATGTGTTTGAAAACGCAAGGGAAAAAATATCGAATTGACAATATTTGTAACATATTGTTAAAATATCTATTCTATCGCCATGCGTGGAATTCCCCAGCTTTATAAACATGAGTGCCAGCTACAACCCTTGAAATGTCATAACATGTAGAGACAAAAAGAAAACAAGAAAACTTTTGTTAGAATGCCTTCTAAAGTCCAAGATGTGTTTGGGTGGTGTGTGGAACAGAGTTAATTAATGAAAAATAAAATATACACAGAGGCATATGTTCTTTAACTTAAAAAAGAAAAGCTTTAGTATCAACACTTTTGACAGCTCCCTTTATCAGCACTGAAGCTTTGCTTCCTGCAGCTCTGAGCATGCAGTTCTTTGCCTCTGTGTATGTATTATATTCTCAGCAAACTAATCTGTGTAGAGACAGTATTTTTTGCATTGAAATCCCTCCCGTTTCATAGTTTTGCAAACTCTGAGCAGCTGCACAGCTTTGCTTTTACATGGGCTTATAAATTATTCTGCTACCTAAGGTATTGTGCACAAATTTTGGAGGCAAGTAACGATTATAGGAGAAAACAGAACACTCCGCTTGGAAAAATGTCATAGGTAGGAGGCAAGCGTCTGTGCTCTGGGAAGGGCTGTATGGAGGTGTATTTGCATTTTTATTTGCATATATACATAGAAAAATCAAGAGGTAGGTGTAACTTTGGAAATGTTGCTATTGCATTTCAAGCATTCAAACCAGCAATCAAGCCCCCTCCTCATCATGAAGCTTTGAAATCTTTTACAAACCTGGGGTCCAGGCCAAGGGCTGCAGTGGACCATGCAGCACCCTTCAGCTGGAGACAAGAAAACTTGGCAGAGCACTTGAGTGTGCCCACACCCAGCCTCCTCCCAAGGTGGGGCTGGGATGAAGACTCTCAACCCAGACCACTCCAATGAGCGCTCTTGAATGCAGTTCTGTAGTGGTCAGAAATAGGTTTTGCTGGTTGTGAGCGCACAATAATTAAGGGGGAGTTGTTTACCCTTGATTAAAATTAATATTGCTGTAGCACAAGGGAATACAAAAGACCTTTCCTGTATTTCTTGAAAATGTTAGGCACTTTTTTTCTTTTTGGGTGTGTTTGTTCCCGTTGCATGAAATGAGGAGAGGAGAAGGGAAAAAAGCCTCCAAGAATAAGTATGTCATTTGATTAAAATAAAATCAGCTTTGCTGTTATCAATCTTTGCCTGGAGCCAGCAAATGAAGAACTTGCAGAATTTATAATAGGATTGAAAGACCAGGTAACAGCAACTAGCAGTTTGGCAGGGTTATTCTGCAGTTAATGTCAAAACTTTTATGACCTTTACTGAGAAGAATTAGGTTAATGAGGAGGGCTTTTTGAACTCTTTTTAAACCAGCCCATTGATTTAAAACTTCTTACAAACTTGAGGAAAGTTTCCTGGTTTGGATTACTAGGTGCTTCTTGGAGATCTCTACTTCATTAATCAAAGTGTTCAAGTTACTGAGTCACCCATAGTCCTTTGAAACCCATCCGAATTGTAACACCTTGGGGCAGAGCTTGCCCTCTTTGGTCACATTTAGCAGTGTCCTGTGCTTCCCTCCCCAGGGAAGTTCAGAGCACACCAGAATCTTAAGAATAAAGCAATGCACCATAAAGGAGGAGGTATAAAAACGTCAGTAAAGATGCTAAATATACAGCAGTTTGGGGAGCCCCAGTAAGTTAAATATTAACAAGTTCTATTGCTCTCACTTTGGTCAGTTAATAAAATACTCTAATTATTAGATTGTCTAAATTGCCTGATGTGCAGCTTTGGAGATTGAGAACCTTCTCAAATGAACCCTTAGTGTTTTCTGAACTTGTTTGCATAATAGGAATGTGCTGCAGCTTTCTTTTTATAAAGAAATCTCAGGGGTTATTGTAATGTGCTTAGATGAACACGCAGCCCCAGCGTTGCTCTGTGCTCATGCAGAACAGAAGAACGATCAAGAAATTGCCCCACTGGGGATAGAGTGTGAGAGTGTTCGCATATCCCATCACCTGAGCTTTCTCACAGTGGGCAATAGACCCTCCTGCTCCACAAAAATGGGGAAAAAGGATTAAATTCTCTGGTTTGGCCATTAAGATGTTTTGGAGCCCTTAGGAATAGGAATGCCCTGTTGCATACCTTTGAGCCTCGCTGGGGAGCGGGGAAATGGGTGTCCTCGACACCCACAGCCCTGGCTCTGCAGGAGCAGGGCTGGGAGCGTGACTCTGGGTCCCAACTCCTGGGTCTTCCAAACCTTTGGCTGGTTCAGATCTGGAGTTTTGGGTCTCTCTCCCCACAATGACTCCTGCGTTGCTTTGGTTTGTAGAGCAGTAACCCCATCCATATCATCTACACAGTAGTAATTCTGCCCTTTAGTCAGACTCCACCTTAAAACACAACTGTAAAATCATCCTTTGCATTATCATAAATGCCTAATGGGCATCTCCTCCGGTCCCCAGAGTGCCTATTGCTCTGCTATACACTCCTGTCTCTGCATTCACTGTCTGTGCTTATTTTTTCTTAACAGTGAAAATTGCTGCAGATACGGGCAAGACAGCCTCCTTGTGTCTTGTCATTGGAATATGCTCGCTAAACTCCAGCTCCCTCGTGGCTTAGTTCTGTTTATTCCTTGTTCACTTGGAAGGGTTTCAGCTAAGAAAATACACTGAACCTACTGACGCTGCAATGGACATTACTCAAAACTATTTGGCCCATAGTCTCCTCTTTGGTACTGATGATGTTGACAATTTTTTGATTTTTTTAGATTCCCAGACCATATTTGCAGAACTGATTGTTAATTACTGCACTGCACAAGTGTGGAGTCTGGCTTCACAGACAGAGTTTTGCTGTGTTCCTAGCAGGGCTGGTACCTCAGAAGATGAACCAAAGTGCAGATTTGTGACATTCCTCTGCCTCAGTATCCCCATCCTTTAAATGAAGACCTCTCTTCAAAGAGGCTCACAAGGAATAATTTATTAGCAGACAGATATAGAAAGTGTTGGTAGCTTTAGGCTGGTTTTGCTCACATTGGATGGGCTTTGTATTTCACTGATGTGTTACTGGGTCATAAAAGAAAGAATAAATCTTGTTTACTTGTTTACATCCCGTGGGAATCTTCTGCTGCACTGGGTTTCAGGCTTGTTCTGAGCAAGACTGAAGTGTGCTGTGCTTCCCCTGTCAGGCAGCTGTTCTGTGTAGCTGCTGCCCACTTGAGAGGCAGAATATGCAGTGCCTTTACTGAAAGGGTGCCAAGGATTGCAAGTGAGGAGCTGGAGGGAGGAAGTTAGAGGGGGAGGGAGGGAGAGAGCAAGGACACAGCGAGGAAAGCAAGAGAAAACTGGAGAGGAGAGCTCAGCTCAGGAATGACACAAGGGGCTGGCAGGGGATTAGAAAATATGGAGCAATGGGAGTAGATGCAGCATGAGCTCAGCAGCTTCTTGTCTTCATAGGTTTGGGGGGATATCTAGGCCCCCAACCTCATCAGCTATTTGGATCCATGAGAATGAGCTTTGCTGTCAGGGCAGCCCTGCTGAAGGCTTCTTTCAGCCAAGGCTTGCAAGTCACAAGCTTCTTGAATGTCCTTTGTGGGGTGGCCTTTTTGGTGTGTGAGTAGGACTTGGGTTTTCTATTGCTGTTGCTTGCTTTTTGCTTTTCAGAAATAAACCCATAATCAGTTGTGGGAAGACTTTGGTTTGGATATCTGTATATTGGATTAAAGGTCTACAAACGTATAATTTCCAGGTTATTTAATGTTTTGTATAATCATGAAGTTTCTTTTCCATGTGACAGGGAGAGAAAATAATTTAACCCTAATGTGCTTGGAGCTTCTCGGCCTCCTTTGGATTTATTCTCTTGAAGCCGAGAGTTGCAAACTTAAATTCCTTTTGTGTAATAAAATACTTGGACCTGCTGTAGGGCTCAGGGCTTTGATTTTTTTTTTTTTTTCTCCCAACTCCCCCGACAACAGGAGTGGGGTTTGCACCCCAGAAAGCTGGGGTTTTTTTCTCATCATGCTTTAGGAAGTCTGCTGTTGCCTTGCCCGGCTCCTGCCTGCTGGATTCAATTAATCCCAGGAAGTTTGTTACCCTGCCCTGTCCATCAGCGGGTTAAGGCTGGCAGCGATGCTGGACCCTGCCTGTCTGGAGGTGGCTGCGCATCCCCGGGCTGATGCTGCGCGCTGCAGCCCGACCTGCTGGGCACACAGCATCACTGCAGCCGGCACTGCAGCAAACCAGCCTCCTGCAAAAGAGCTTTCCACTTTCTAGTTGGTTTTTAACATAAGTGGCATTTTTAGTGGACGATTAATTTGCTTTACTACATGTAATTAGCAAAAACTGGGTACTGAGTGAACAAAATTAGGCTTGGACTGGATTCACTTGTCAGCCAGCCAAGACCTGTTTGGGTCGACATTTCTAAAACAATGATAAATTGGCTTCTCCTGTGTGCGAGGAGATCCCTCACTTTGCTTTTGACCCTATTGCCGTGAGGTAGACCTGTCCTGCTGATAAAACACAGCGTAAGCAGAGATGGGCCCTGCTCTCACCGTGGCCTTGTTTGCCTTGTGAGCCAGGGACAAAGTTATTTTTCTTCTGTGCGTGATCTCCACATCCAAGAAAATATTTATTAAGCGAGGTAAACACTTTGAGATCTGTAGATAAAGAAATTTCTCTTGTGGTTTGTTAATAATACCGCTGTTGGTGGTATAGGCCGGGGAGGGGAGGCTGGACACATATGCGTATCACAGTGATGTGCAATAAAAAACACGGGATTTTCAGGCAAATGTAATGTTACCCGGGCACTGGCACTATCAGGAAGTCAATAGTCTGTATGAAGAAGGTGCAGAAAATCTGCATCCACCAAAACCTCAGCTATTCACATATTAATCACAGGGGCTAACCACACAGATCCAAATGGGTGCTTAGGAGCTGATGAAGCCTTTAAGGCATTCAAAAAAGAAACATCATACATTCCCTAGCACATAAATGTGTTTAAAAAGGTATATAATTTATAATAGCAATGTTGACAGAGCTTTAACTACATTATAAAAGCTAAACTATAATATATTTACATGTGAGCAGTACTTACTGTGTGGGTGCGTCTCTGTTGATGTGTTTCCATGTGATTCTCCATAATTTCAGCAAGTGATTGTAGTAAGGGATATTAAACCATAGTATTGATAATACTTTTACAGCTCTGCTTTGGGAAATGCATTACTGCTAAATTAGTCCCTGAAAATCTAGAGATATTAACACTGTCGAGCATGAAGGCAGATGGGATTTGGATCAGAGACCTTTATTTGTAGTATGATACTAAGGAGTCATTACTTTAAAGCAGGAACTTCGTTTCCTTGAATATTAACTCGAGTTGGGGATTTTACTTCCGCTTTGGCATGAACAAGCTTATCATAAAAGCGTAAATGGAACTCGCTCGGTATTGATTTTTCTTATGCTCTAAAAAGATGCTTAATGAAACTCTAGGTACCTAGATAAAGACCTTCACTGAATGCAAAGTAAGCTTAATTGCAGTTCCCTTAACAAGCTACTGGAGATGAATTTTTTTGCTACTACAAAGCCCTTTCACCTATTTAGATTGTTTCTCTTCCTGTGTGTGCCAGGATGCATTAATAGCTTCTTCTTTCTTTTTTTTTCTTTTTTTTCTTTTCCCCTATAAGAGGCAAACTGCAGCTTAAAGAAAAGAAAACTTACTTGCCAGTTTGTGTGTAGAAAAACCTTTGGTCTTGGAGAGCTTGGATTTTGAGGTCTTAATAAGAAGTTTTAGTCTTAAAAGAGAGTAATTGCCCCTCTCCCACTTCTGCAGAAGGGGGGACAGGCATGGAGGCATGTTCTGACACTGCACCACAGAGTTGTACCAAAACCAGAATTTGAACTGAGGTTTTTCTAGCTTTTGTCCCAAGACCTATCTCTGGAATGATGCCAGAGCAGAGGCAGGACTTTTATTTTTACTGTCCAGCATTGCAAGCCCCAAAGCAACGAGGAAAGGTATGTTCAGGTTATTCCCTTCCTTGCAGAGAGCAGCGTTTGTGCTCTTGAGGCTGTGGAGAATGAAGTAACAGCATGTTCCCTGGTCCTGGTGACTCTTTCTCCTGTAGGTCCTGCTTGTGCTGCTTGCTTGGAGCCCTGTTAATGCTTAATTAAGTTCTTTTCATTCTTCTCTTGGCATTTTTTTCCCCTCCTCAGATGCAGGGAGTCTGCCAAAGGCTGCATCTCTGCCTGATGCCAGGTCTGTGCGATGTCCACGGGTCCTGCAGGGACCTGGTGTGACTGATGCGACCTGCCTGACACTGCTGTCCAAAGCCACTGGGGTCTAAATTGCCACCCCCTCTTCTGCTGGGGACACCCCAGTCACCAGAGACACAATCTGTCCCCTCTGCGGTTTGCTGAGAGTTGATACATATAAAGCACGATATCTGTGTTAATTACACAGAATGCCTTCAAGCCCCTCTTTTCGCTGCTGTGCGAGAAACTGTTTCTGCAGAAAATGTCAGATGACTAAAAGATGGCATAATTTCTTTTTTTTTTTTGCCTGTGCCACAGCTATCACAAAGCGCGAAAGCTGGGAATTTAGCACACTTGGGGGTAGCCAAACAGTGCCAGGGGAGCCCCTGGATGAGGTGTAAGCTCAAGAAACCTCTTGCTCTTTCCCTTAGAGTCAATCTTGCTTTTGTTCATGCTCCAAAGAGCGATGAGTTAGGGAATTTTGCTGAGGATTTGAGTAGGAAGATAGAGCAGCTTTGCGTCAGGTGCAGAGTAATTGTTTGCTGGGGTTCTGTGCTATTTGGTTTTTATTCCCTGTGTTTTCATTAAAAGCTAATGAGTTTTTTCTTCATTCAGAACAATAGCTTGGCCCCTGACAAGTTGTTGGTTATTTTTTCTGCTTGGACTCAACTAGCTGTTGCTGCTCCATAAACTTTATGGAGAAGTGGATTAAAGCACAAGAAGTTCTCATAATGCAAATCTAAATGGAAAGGCAACAGGATTTGTTTTAAGTAGCTATTTCTGTGGCATTTTTGTTCACTTTGGTTTTGTTACTGAGGCTATAGGTGGTGTTTGAAAGTACTCCTAATGCTAAACCAAACAAAATGCCTTTGTTTGTATTGATTTGTGTAGCGGCAGCTGACGCAATTCACAGTCCCACTGTGCCTGGCATGATACATGTATGTACAAGCTGCAGCCTGGGTCTGTTGGAGTGCGTTATGATAGCTTGCATGAACACGTGACATCCCAGTTTCCACTCCTGCGTGGGGACAGCCCCCCTATATGACATTTCATGCCTGGGAATTATTCTGCCAACACAGAGACCTGTGGCTTGATTCTTCCCCGTGGTTGATGTGTGTAACAGCTTCTCCTGTTGTTAAAGCCAGTGACTTATTCTTGCAAGTAACTTTGGTGATTGGGCCCTTGTTCTTGTTCCAAATGGTTTAGTGCAGCCACACGCCGATGCGTGAGTCGTGCCTCCCCAGCGCGGTGGCTGCACCGTGCCACGCTGCCTCCTGCTAGTCAGAAATCAGGAGCAGTTTGCTCGTTATCGCAATAATCCTGCACCTGTATCTCGTTATAGGGGACCACCTGTTACCTTGGTGTTTGTTTGAAAAGCTTGGTTTAATACAGTGCAGTCTGGTTGAAAGAAAATGTTCTTTTTAAGGGGCTTATGGAAACTGTCTTATAGTGCTGGCATCTTCACATCACTGCAGATAGTCAAGCCCGCAACGCTGCAGCACGGCGCGGGGGAAGGCTCCTCATTAGAATGAACGCTGTGTTTTCCTACGGCACCGAGTTGCTATTTGGTAGCAGCTTTTTATATAGGCTTTTTAAAGCCTTTTTATTTGAGGATCTCCAAGTGCTACAGTAAAACAGGGAAGAAACATCCCCTTGTCACACACAACTGAGCAAAGCGCTGAAATGACTTCTCCAAGGTCAGGCGGTCAGCGGTGCGCTCATGGATGCGCTCTGCTTCCCAGAGTCTGGCCAGAGGAGCGAGGGATTTCAGTCTCTGCTTTTTAACCCCTAATTGTTTCTTGTTTTTTTTTTTTTCCTCATGGAGGTGCATACATGAATTTCAGTTTGTTGTAGCATAGAGGAACGTGCTTTGCTTACTCTTCATGACTGAGAAGTAGTCCGTGGATGGAAGACTACTGCAGTACCACCTCTGCTGATGTCTGATCCTGCAGGAGGGATCAAAGCCTGCCCTTTTGGGCCAGGGACCTGCAGCTTTGTTCTTGGCATGAGAGATTAGCAGTGCAGATGCTGAACGATGCACCTCCCAAAAGGAGAAAAGTTATGTTCTGAATTTCCTTTTTCTCTGGAATCTGATGTTCCGCTCTGTGTGCTGGGATGGCTGCTGGAAGCAAGCGAGCACAGAGCTGGAGAAAGATTTCGTTACTTCTTGGGCTTTTCCCCTATTAGGAGAATTTTAATGGCTTAAAGGGTGGGCTGCCAGGGACCCCTCTGTTCAGTCATTGACCCCCATAGGCCCTTGGTAAATCTCAAAGTCAAATCTTCAATCAGTTTTTCAAGACCTTTGAGCTTGTACTATCAGCAAGACTATCATGATGCCTGGCACCCAGTGTGATTTGTTTTTTAAGGAACTGATCTGTGGGAGGACAATCTCGTGTGCCCTATGTTCTTCACAGCCAGATTGTTCCTTCTGACGGAGAATAGAAAGAAATTTTCTTGAAAATGTGCCCTTGAATGTGGGAGCCTGGGGTCTGTGGGAGCTTCGCACTCAGAGCAGGCAAGGGAAGGTTGCAACTGGGATGTTGAAAATAAACCACATCCAAAATACTGTGTCATGTCTTTCTGCAGCTAGAGACTTAATGGCGTCTCCACTGTGCTTCTTGGTGGGAGGAAGAGTGTTGTAACCCTCCATTCCAGGCCCTGGTACCCTTTCATCAGTGCTCGATTTAAACTGTGGAGCACAGTTCCTCTGTTTGCTGAGATAAAACTTGTTTTTAGTGTTTGAACACAGTTAACATCAGCTGAAAACTCACCTTTCTTGCTGTTTGTTGTGTGTTGAATGAGTAAGCAGCTGTCTTTACTTCTGTTATCAGCAGTCTGGGCTGTGTGTATTCAGGAAATGTAAGGTAAAAGCTTGAAAGGCCACTTTTTCGCTTTGTTTAGGGTGAGTAGTATTTTCTTCTACAGGTAGGCTAGCTGCACTCCATTTATATTAAAATTTGATATTAACATCTGTCACTGTAGTATCTAAGTGCCTTCTGCATAAAATCCAATATCAGTAGCAAATTCCCTAGCAAAAATTCAATGCAACATCAAGTATGGGGAGGTAATAGCTCCTGCCTCCACACACAGGCACATTGCTTTGTTAATTTATATGTGACTGCCTGTCAGAGGGAGTCAATCTTTTTTCCCCTACCACTCTTCAGTTAATGATCTCAAAGTTTTTCTCTACAAAATAGGAAGATTCTTCATTCTAGTGAAGCAGGTAGCCTAGTCCTCCATTTTACAGATGGATGATTTATGCATAGGTTATATACTGGGGGCAAGAACAAGAAACTGGACATAGCTCTGGTAGTTTGGTCCCAAGGCTGGTATTTCCAGCCTCCTCCTTGTATGCCCTCCAGGTGTGAAGTCTGTACATACCCAGCATGAGCGTTCTTGCAGCAGCGATATGCCGCCTTGGCCCTGAATGATGAATCTGGTCTTAAACCCACACAAAAGTGGTTCTGAGTTTTGTAGAGAACTTCAGTGGAAGGTGGGAACCAGGAGGAAACATGTCTCAGGGTGCAGGCAAAAAGATTTGGATTTAGAAATGTGTCCTTTTCACTAAAATCAGGCTGCTCTTCTCTTTCTAGGAGAGGATCAGCATGATGCTGGCTTTGGACAGGACAGTTCTGATGAAAATCAGAGCTGGGGTTTGGCTCCTTCCATGACATCTGATGCTTCACTTCTGTCAGACTTCCAGGATGATGGTAAGTCACTGATGCTTTTTGAAGTCCTTGAGTGAAGGAGATAGAAATGTAAGTGTAATCTAGTATGACTTCGTCGTCATCTTACATCCATCTCATAACACAGGAGGTGTTTTTTGGTTTTTTTGTTGACCGGTACCTGTTTTGTCAATGACCATAAAATGTTATGGCCATCCTGAATTTCATTTAGTATTGCTGGAGTTAAATGTATTTCTTGATCACCTGGGTGCAAGCTGGAGTTGGTAGTTCTGGTTTGGATTGACAGCAGTGACAGAAAAGAGCAGAAAAGAGCTAGCTACCAGAAAAGACCTGGTAGCTAGCGTTTCCCAAAGTTAACATGTGACACTCAAGTGTGTTTCTTGGGTGCTCTGCCTCGCACTTCAAAGGAGCTATGTCTTCTCAAACCTTGCCTCCCCTCACCCTTTGAAAATTAGACCTCTTTAAGGTGTTTTGCTTTGGAGAGACTTTTTTTGGGACCTTCTAGTGCTCGGGCTTCTTTTTCCTGCGAGCGTAGAACTGCTCATAGCGGAGCGGTGGATGGGAGCTGGCATCTGAGGTCAAGGGCACTTTCCAAAGCACTAGATGGCGGATGGGGGTTTTCTGGGCAGAGAGTTACTGCGATGCTCACGTCTGCTTGTGAGTGGCGGTTTTGGAATGATGGATTTGCACTGTGCTATTGAAATGGAAGCCTCCAGAGCTGAGATTGTTCTGATCTTCTCAGGGGTTATCTTTTGGGCTCTAGTGAAGACTTGATTGCTTTGGTCTCAGATTCTCAATCTCTCACTTTCCACAAATCTTGTTTCCTCCCCCTCTTTCACTTTCCTTGCACTTTACCCCCATGCTTTCTTACCTCCCTGCCTTGTCCTTCTTCCTCCATTTTCTGTGCTTCTGTCCCTCCTCTTCTCCACTTCTCTGTGCTCAACACACTTTTTCATGTCTACTCCCACTCCTGTTAGGAATCAGTAGTTATCAGTCAAGAACACAAAGAAATGAGGATTTATTTGGGATGAGGTCGTAAGAGCTGATGGGCACCAAAGTTAGCTTCTTTGCACAGTGCAAAACACCAGGCATATCTGCTGTGTGTGTTGATTTATGCCATAAAATAAACAGCTTTGTTTAGACTGATTAGAGGCAAGTTTGGTCTGATAGTCAGCTAGTAATTGCAGCGTGAAGAGAGGTGTGGAGTTTGGAACTGGTTGTTTTAAATAACCTATGCGCTCAGATACAATGCACTTACGCAGAGTGCGGATGGAGAACGTGTGACAAGGATAATGGATGTTGGCCTAAATGGGACATGAAAGGGTACTGAAGACCTCGAGCTCAGCCTCGTCAGGCGAGTGATGTCTTTATGAAGTCTAGGATTTCTCCTGGTGTGTTTATTAAGCTTGTCTAAGGAGGTATTTGCTTTGCTAACTTTGAGTGGTGGTTTTTGGCAGCCCTAAGGGGCAGAGTTTGACATAACACTTGCAAGGTATGCAAACACTTGGCACCACTGGAAGTTTTCAGACACAGATGAAATGCCAGGCTCGATGGAAGGATGCCCAAATGGGTGAATGGCAAGGAGATTGATAACACAGAAAAATTACATACTACAAAAAGGAGGGAAGAAAGCTGGCATTGAGATCAGTTACATTAAAATGAGGTGTTAGTACTTGGAAACTGGTTAGAGTGCTGAATAACAGCAAATCACGAGCTTGACTTTGTGCATGTGTTCATTCTGGATGAAAGTTGAGCAATTTTGGCTGATTAGATGCAGGCTGTTGGTAGTCCAAAAGAGTAATATTAAAGGAAAAAAAGGCTGAACACAGGATTTGGGAACCTTTTCTTTGCTCTGCCACTGTTTGTACAGGCATCGTCAGAATGAATTTTTCTAGGTGTTTGCCAGCGGGAAGGATATGGATTGGGTTGTGATTTCCTCCGGGTTTTTGAATTTCTGTGATGACTTGCTATCAGATTTTTTTGTTTACTTGGGGGATTTTTGTTTTGCTTGCTTGTTTTCTTTGCTTACTTTTTTCGCTATAGAAAGTGAAGGCACAATGATTTTTTTTTTTAATTAATATGAAGTCACTCACCTGAGAGTTTAAATCCTTACTTCAGAGAAGCGATTAAGCTAAAGTGTGTGTCAAACAGTCTTGATTTCTGAATTAGAACATCCTTGTGGGAAAAGTAGAAAGTTTTAAGATTGCGTGAACTGATTTTCATCATGATCAAAGTTTGCCTTGGCTTTCCTGTGTGTGCAAACCTTCACTTTTACTGTGCCCCTTTTTGTTTCCGCACTCTCTTCTCCATTTACCTGGCCAGGTCCCTGGAGCAGGGACCCTGCTCCTGTGTGCTCATACAGAGCCTGAGCTGTGATGGACCCTCGGGGTGCTGCTGTCACACAGATAAGTGACCGAGAGCTGCTCCTTTCAGGCAGCACAGGTGGCTGACGCATGGGGGTAATCCATCTAGCTATGGCCAGGAGAATAAATTGGCCGGTTGTAGGAACATACTTATCATTCCTGCAGCTTTTTTCCATCCCTTCTTAGCCCTGTTTTGCAACAACAAGAGGTTACATCCTGAGGGGCAAGCCCACAGCGCTGTTAAAGGCTGCTATCTCCTGCCTTCCTGAATTTCCCAGCTTTATTAATTCAAGGTTTTAATGGAAGCAGGTCTCTGCCTGGGGTGATGTTCGCTTCTGCCTCTGCTTGCTACAAAAAATAGCGGGGTTTGGAAGCAGGGGAATGCCACCACTGTTCGCTCTGAACAGACTTTTCCTTGCTTGCTCTGAACTTCTCGTGGGAATCGGAGAACCTTCAAAGTTGTCTCTGGAGGGAGCAAGAGGGACTGAGCGAGTTGGGGATGACTTTACTCAATGAGGCATGGCCCAGCTCTATAGGATCGTCCCTAATGAGTGATTAAGAAGCTAATGTTTGTACAGTGCTGGGAGGCTGGGAAGCACTGTGGAAGTACTAAGTACTGTTATAATGATAAGTATTTCTTAGGAGACGCTTCCCATGTAATGTACTCTGCTCAGACCACTTGGAGACTTTTCAAAAATGTTTTGTCTTAAACTGGTAGATCATTTAATTTGCTGGTGTTTGTTCATTTAGTTTTACTAAAGCATAAGGTAGATACGACAGCACCCTGCGGGGTAGGAGCTGTGCATCTTCATATTTAGAACTTCTAGATATTGCTTTATCAGTTTGGGTTTCCCTGTGGCTTCTTAGCGGCACTTCTGATCTCTTGCTGGAGGGATGCTGAGCCAGGATCCAAATGATTCACTCGATGTCACGGTGAGATCACGCGAAGCGAAGGGGGTGAGGGCCACTGTGGCTTCTGCCCCCGTGCCTGGCTCTCAGCTGTACTGTCGTGTCACAACAACAGAAGCGACAATATGTTTTCTTTTATATTACACAGGTATCCCTTAGCACGTGGAAAGGAGCATAACTCACAGTGACAGGAATGTACTTTACAGGTTCTGTTAGGCACAGTCTCTGGGGTAAGAAACCTTGCCTCTGACTTCTAAGATTTTTCCATCATGTCAGCAGAGAACTTTGGCCAAATGTACTTACAGCTCGTTCAGTTGTGTGGTGTTTGGTTTTTTTTTTAAATATGTAAGTTCTGAGTATCTTTAAAATCAAATCCTTGGGCACAAATTCCGTTTGCTTTGTAAAAATGTGCTAAAACTGGTTTATATCTTAAAAGGTGTTGAGGGTGGTAGATGAGCTGGTGTTTCACTCAGCCCCAGTGGCTTGGGGATGGGAGGGGGCAGATACAAATGCAACACAATATTAGAATGCTTTTGGGGGGGGGATTAGAAACTGTAAAGAGGTGGCCGGTCTGTAATCCATCTCCAGGTGCTTCTTGAACCCATTTATGTCCCGGAGAAGGCCCCATTTTGCTCGTTTGGGAAAATAACAAAGTGAGTTTTGTAGGTAACTCCAGAAACAAGATGCTGGTGAGCCCCCTCACAGATTCGGAGGGAAGTCTGTAAACTTCTTTTAGGAGTTTCTTGCCTGGTCCATGGCAGCCTGCAGCCCACCTCGGCACCAGACTGAACGCGTTCCTCTCTTTCAAGGTGTACTGTGCTCTCTCTTGGTGGCGTTTTGGAGAACGGAATCCTTTCTCCCTGAAGTGTGTAGCGTGTTGAACGACATGTGCTCCCCTGCTTTTAGGTAGTCCTTGCATCTACAACTACAACTACAGCTTTTATTTGCCCTGTACTTCTTACACGTTTCTAAAGTCTGAGGAATCACTTCCAAAATATGGAATTAATTGCTTTAAAAATCCAGCTTGCAGGAATGTTTTGGATATGTGGGTGGGTGTGCAGCCTTGCTCAGGCAGAGGTGGGTGTGCAGGGTGTGGGTGGGTGTGCACTGAGCGTGCGGGCAGGCGTGCTGCACAGCGTGGGCGCGTGGGGCAGGAGGGTGCGCGGGCAGGGTGCTCGCTGTGCTGTGCAGGTGGGCACGCAGGGTGGGTGGCCGGGGTGTATGATGTGGGGTGGGTGCACCCTGGAGGTGCCAGTGGTGTGCAGGGTGCCCGTGGGCGAGCGCTGGGGGGTGCCGGGAGATGCCAGTGGGTGCTGGGGTGCCAGGGGTGGGTGATGGTGGGTGGGTGCTGAGGGGTGCCATGAATAGGTGATGGTGGGTGCTGGGGGTACCAGTGTGTGGCTGCTAGGGGGTGCCGAGGGGGGTGCCAATGAGTGCTGGGGTGCTGGTGGGTGGGTGCTGGGAGTGCCGGTGGGTGCTGGGGTGCTAGTAGGTGGGTGGCGGTGGGTGGCTGCTAGG
>JAVJGI010000045.1:4976448-4991538 GCA_035590275.1 Ibycter americanus | reverse complement strand
CCCCCCCCCCCCCCCCCCCCCCCCCCCCCCCGCGCGCCGGTGGGCGCTCGCAGCCGGGGCGCGGCGACTGCAGCGGAGTTCTGCAGCGCCCCCGTGTGGCGTAGGACGGCGCCGCTCCTGCAGGGCTGCGCGGCTGGAAAACCGCGTGGGCGCCTTTGGCTTTCTGGTTACTTTTGTTTAAAAAACACAACCAACGAGCAACTCCCCCGCCCCTCCAAGAAAACCAACAAAAAGCCAAAAGGACAACCCCCAACCTCCGAAACAGGCATTGCTGCGATTTCCCCCTTCCCACCACTTTGACAGCTCAGTGTGGGCTTGAATTAATCCCATGTGTGGGTGGAGTAACAGCAGAGTTCTGCTCTCCCAAACCAAAAATTGTGGTTTTCTTCCCCAGTGACAGCCTGCTGCCTGCTGCAGTGGGCTGTACAGCTGTGGTGAGGCACTAGGTGACCGCTGCAGGGGAGGGTAGCGTGGCCTGGCGCTCTCAGCCCGTGCTGTGGTTCAGAGGAGCCACGTGCTCAAATGCTGCTGAGTTTCTGGTGTAATAACAAAGTGTGTGGAATAAAATGCAGACTAAGAACCTGTTTCAGAAATGCTGAGTATCTGCAAGTCCGATAGGCTGTATAGATCAAACCCTGAATGCCCACAGATGAGTGGAAATGCCTCTTATGCTGGAGTTGAAAGCTTTACATTTTTCTTTTCAAATACCATTAGAAGCAATTATCTCTGCCTCCCTGATGTCCAGAAATGTCTTCTGTTGCTTTTCACTGGGTTATTATAAACTTGCTGTTGATGTATTTTTAAGCCTTAGGAAACAGAGTAGGAAACATTTGGGGAATGGGTTTGTGACAAGTGCAATTGCCGTTGCACGTTTCTCCCGGCTTGCTTCCTTCCTGATCTCGGGCATCGTCCAGACGAGCCCAGCGAGCGAGAGGTTAAACCAAGGAGCAGTTATTTCTCCTGATTCCTCACCAGGGCTTCGAGCAGGTTTGACCAGTTCAATACGAGTTTTGCCAAGGGGAGGAGAACAGGCATGAATCCATGTATAAGAAAACAACATGTTTTCTAAAAAATATCTACTTACACTGCGTGACATTTTGGAAAGAAATCAGACTCCCTTAAAGTTACAGAGCTCACATTCTTTGATTTATAGTTTTCTGAATGGAAATGCACTGTAACATTAGCACTTTCAAGCCCAATGTGATAATGTCTCTGGCATTGTGCAAATAAGTTCCTGGAATGGTACTCTGGCTGGTCGAAAGGTTTGGCTGTATTTTATACAGAGCAACTCGATTCACCTCTATATTAAAGATTTTTTGTTTGGGGTGGCAAGGAGGGTAGGTTGCTTGCAGGCTGCCAGAAATAGATGCATAAATTATATAGGAGAGCTCAGACCTCTGTAGAGAACAAGCAGTGGTCAGAGTATTGCTACCAAGATTTTCAGCTTTCATTTAAAACAAACAAACCAAAAAAAACCACTCCCGCAACCCAAAGTGGCTTCACGTTCTCATTCGGGGTTTTACAGCTGCAGCAAATTGTAGCTCAAGTAGCTGCTGCAGAAATCCTGTCTGACTTGCGGCCACAGCTTCCATCAGCTGGGCATGTCGAGCTGCAGATGCTGGTCCTGAGGGCAGCCCACTGAGCCCGCAGTTTTGTGGGTGCCCATTTGAGCTCAATTTTTCCTCAAGCCGGAGACGTTTGGAAGTTGGTCTGAGAGGCTGCTCTTGTGCTAAGGGTGTCTGTGGAAGAGCGGGTGGTTGCAAGTGCCTTTTGACTTGTCTAATCTCCCCCCTTATCTTCCCCTACACCCTGTAAAAGCAGTTCTTCTTTATAAAGTGTTGAAACATAACACATTGGCACAGACCGACGGGAGGACCGGAGGGCGAGTCCCTGCTGGTGCTTAGCCCTGTGTGGAGCTGGCAGCCTGGATCAATTAGGAGCGTCCTGTCTGGTAGTTCCTTAGAGCTTTTTTGGGACGTAATCCTGACACAAACCAGCTCGGGCCCCAGAATGTGTTGGTCCAGCCTATGCCTTAAGCTCACACATCTAAATGGGATGCGATTTCATGGTGGTTATTTGCCATTGAGGACTGCCAAGCTCAGGATTCAGATGCTGCCTTTAAAAGCATGAGTTGCTTTTACACAAATACAGTGTTTGTGATTTGGTCTTTGGGTGTTGCCTGCCTCGGTTTGTGGTTTGGAAAGGGGTTTCTGCCCAACCACTGGGATGTTTGTTTGGTTTTTAAGCTGAGATTCTCAAGTAATTCCTTGATCGCAAGAGCTCTTAAGAAAAACAAAAATGTTATGAAACATGTGGTGTAAAATCTCAGCAGTTTTGTGGGTCTGTGGGGCCCCAGACAGGAGTTATAATTGAAATCACTTAGAAGTCAGTGAAATGCCGATAACTTATTAATGCGGCTTTTCTAAAGCAAAAATCCTGCCGCTTTTGCTGTTTGCCGACAGGGAAAAAGCATAATTAAAGTTTCTTTGTATTGCTTTGTAAGTGCAAGATCAGATGAATAGATTTATTTTCCATACCTAGAGGACAGTCTTTAACGACAAGGTGTTATTTGGATTTTTTAGTAAGCGGCTTAACAACAGCGAGCTTGCGTGAAAACAGAGTGTTGGCTTATGATTGCAGCTTAAAATTAATTGCAGTGGAGGATGCCCTCAGCCCATAGATTATTTCAGCAGGAGCGGGGGGCTCAGAGCGCGGGTGTCTTTGAGCCGATGCTGTCGGGTGCGTGGTCCCGGGTGGTGTGGCAGCTGTCAGGAGCCGGGATGGAGCTTCCTCTCGTGGCGAATTGCATGTTCCCCATGTCAAACACATGTGAATTACCAATGCGCAAGTTACTGTTGTGTGGGGGGCTGGGATAACTTCCACACCCGCCTCCTAAAGGCCTTTCTATTCATGAGTATGTAAATCCAAGGCATAAACGCTTTGTGTCTCTATATTCTCCCCAGCAGAGGGATCAATATGCAGGAAATGTAAGTTAACAAAGTGTTAGGATAGAACTTCATTATGGCTTCTTTTCTGCTCTTTTTCAAAAAAAGTGCTTCCAGGGTCCTAAACCAACAGGCTCCGGAGTCCCCCGTTACTGACCTGCACGGGTTTCCTCCGTAGGAGGGATGCTCGGAGGGTAGGATGCTGAGATGCGGTGGCTGGGCAGCATGGCAGAGGTGGTGCCAGTTTTGGATCAGCTGGTTTGTGCCCTGTGGCCATGCAGAAGCAGCCTCGGGATGCCCAGAGCCCCCGGCTGGCACCAAGAGCCTCACATAGACTTGGGAAATGGGGTTTCACCCTTGCAGGAGTGCCAGGGGTTGAGCGTGCTTGGCACCAGTAGTGGTGGAGTTACTCATGCAGCAACTCTGGGATTGACTTTCTTTCACCAGATACACGAATAGTGAGATAAGATATATGGTGGGTTCTGCGTGGTTACTTCAACGGGAACCAGGGTAAGAGATGCTCTAGATTGTGCACTTGAAATGTTTTGGGGTTATAGCAAAGATTTGGCTTGTTGGTGTTTTTCACGTTAGAATTCTGAGTGTATTGAGGTCATTAGCAGAGGAGGAGGAGGAGGCTCTTCCTCTGCTCGAATGACAAGACGACTTGTCTGCAATCAGGGCAAACTTCTATTCATTCCTCTGTGGGACATGTTTGCGTGACAACTAAAGGACAAAAAGGCAAACAAAATATGTGCTTCCCCCATGTTCCTGGTACATAAGCACACAGAGACTTGGGGCCCTTCCCCTTCGGGGAAGAAGCAAGATACGTTCCAAAAAAAGACAGCTTCATCCCACAAACACGTTCAGAGTGTTGTCTGCTCACCTGGGTGGAACTACTTGTGGGAGTAACAACGATGGTACCCCTGTCTTGCAGGATCAATCTCAAAACACTAACAAGTCCTGAAAAACAAAATTCCCAGCTGAGAAAAATGGTCTGGACAGCAATAAAAGTCCCTGCTATATATACGTTAACACATGCTAAACTACTACTGACTTCGTTCTGACTTAAGCATGTGCTTAAATGTGTGGTTCAGTATGAGCCACGGGGAATATATTAAATTGTTACTCAGGTTATGTAATGCTGAAAATTGCTATGTGCAAAAATAAAGCCACTGTCCTGCAGAATTTAATTTAAAGTCCGGTTATAATAAATTCTAAAATGAAATGTGTTAAAAGATAACTTTAGCGGGAAGAAAAGGCCCCCTCTTTTTTTTTTTCCTTCTTTTTTTCACTTCTTTCATTTCTCCTTGTAATGTAAGGAGTGAAGAATGACTTTATTCAGCAAGCTTCTCCCTAGAGCTGTTGTATCTGCTAGGGATTTACTCAAGCAAAGTGGCTACGCTGGATGTTCCGTAATTGTCATTTTGCACGAAGGCATTTTGTGTCTGTGCACATGTGTATTTTAAAGAGTAGCTTTGTTTAAGGCTTACGGTGATGAACTACTTCTTAAAACAAGTTAAACTTTTATTGTTCAACCCTTGGAGAAATGTGGCAGTTGAAAAAGATTGGGTGTCCAGATTGATTTTTGGTCTGCGTTGAAGGGTGGCTGGGAGCGTGTGGACGCGTACCTGTGTGCAGTGGGGGCACAGCCGGTGGGGCATTAGCAGACGCTGGGACTTCTTCTTCTAATCCAGTGTCACGGGAAGAGCAGCCGAAACAATCGGCATCATCCTTCACCCTGATAATGCTTTCTCGTGAACTAATAGCTCCTTGTTCATCAAGGAAACGAATGTGTGTGGAGGTGACACGCTCTTCACCCACTGCTCTTTGTTCTAGGGTCCTCCAGACTGATTGTATCAGCTCCAGCACTGACAAATATCCCACCAAACTTTAACACTATGTAAAATTGAGTTATGGGGTTTTAAGGTTAGACTCCTCTGGCTGAAGGTTGATTGTCTCCGAGAGATAAAGGAATCAGTACTCAACAATAACAAAATCTTTGCCATAGGATAATGCCTGTTATTGAGCTCACAGCTCTCTTTATTTGGTTACAAAGCTTCACCCCTATTTTTTTTCCTGCACTCATAGGTTAAAGTGGGAGCTGCTGTTTGAAATTGGTGAATTGCTGCTGATCCTCTACCCACCCTCACCCTGTGCTTGAACAAACGCTCTGGCAGATAGATCAATTCCTTGAAACATCCCGTCACCCAGGGCTGTGTCTCTGCAGCTGCCTTTTTTAACCAAGTTGCCCTCGCAATGGCACCTTTCCAGCGGCAGAGCAGCGCAAAGATGCTGCTGGCACTTGGGTAGCCTTTGGAGAAAGAAGCCTTGCCTGGACAATGCCAACGAGCTTGCTAGGCAAATCAAAGAGTAGCTGGAAGACAGCATTAGCCTAGTTTTACAGTAAGATTCATCCATTGGAGTGGAGGAAATAATTCTCATTGAGCTGGGGCTGATGTGGAGCGCGAGTGGCTTGACCCAGGTCCGATGAAGAGCCTGTGGTGTAGGTGGCAATAGCATCTTAAAGCCTTGGAGCCCCAAACACCTTGCTCAGATTCTCTGGCCAAAGAACTATTTTGCATTTAGTGATGAGCCTTGGCCATCTGCTGTAAATGAAAATGCTCTGGCATTGCTCTGCAGAGGATCAAAGCATTAACAAAAATGATGGAATTTAGGGGAAGAAATCGGAAGTTTATTTTAGCTTTAAACTGATGGTACCTGGGGCAAAGGCACTCAGTGCTCAGATAGTCTTATGTTGAGAGCAATGAGAGCCTGCCAAAAAGAGATGCCTAGGAGGGGCTGTGCTAGCAGTGGGCGAAGAAGTCACAGAACCCAAGCGAGGACAAAATTTAGTGGAGTGAAGCTCCCTGTGCTCTCTGAACTCCTTCCAAATCCTGGAAGCACTCTGCCTTCCCTGATAAACACCTGATGCATGAGGTGTGTGGAGAGGACATGCATGATAGGGATGAACTTTCCTTGAAGATTTGGAGCAGGCAGGTGGTTGGTGTCAATCTTTGAAAATATGTATAAGGGTGGCGCTCTCCACCCCTCATAACTCATATCTCTGCTTTACCCACTTCTAGTTACCTAAAAAGACAGAACTCTGCTGTCCCCCAAAGACCATGGGTATCTGCAGGAGAGGTCTTTGGCTCAGTGGAGCTTTCAAGTCTGCCCCGATTTCTGCTTCCTTAAACTTCAGTCATATCCTTATGCTTCAAAGCAGACCTGATTATTCCAGGGAGCTGCTGACTACAGGATGAGTTCAGAGATCTCCTGCCTCTGACCTTGGAGGGAAATGGTTTCCATCCTGTTCCTATGCACACCCTTCACGTGGTCGGTGTATTAGGTGTGAGTTGCCAAGATTTCAGGCCAGCTCCAGTGCTGGGGATTAGCCTGTGTTGGTGTTGCATCACTGCAGGAAGACGCCTACTGTTATCCTGACTTCCCTGCCAGTGCAGAGGTCCCTCACCCCTATGCACCGTGCAACTAATTTGGTTTTGAGATCCTCAGTTACCTTGCAAATTCTTATTTTCTCCCCTTTTACTTGATAAGATTCCCTGGTGCTGGATGTGCCCTAGATTACTTTTTTTGTTACCCTGGTTTATTCTTTAGTAAGATGAATCTCATTTTATTATTCTATCCATGTTCTTAACCTCTCTGTGTCCCCTACTATTATTTCCTCTGCTTTCACTTGATATTTGCATTACCACCTAATTTAGTATCTTCCTGCTCATTGAATTAATGGACTGTTTACTTGCTTTAGATAAAACGGGGACTAATACCCTGCAATACCCCAACACAGACGCTTCTCCCCCACGTGACAGAGAGCCATTTATCACTAGCTTTTGTCTGTGGCCCTTGGGCCAATTTTCAGTCTGTGACGATTGCTTCTATCCAAGCTGAGGTAAATTAATTTTTTCAGTGAGATTTGCTGTGGCACCACATCAAACGCTCAGTAAAGTCTCTAGATATATTGCATCTTCCACATTACCCTTCGTCTGCTAATTTTGTAGCTTGATCAGAAAGGCTGACCGTATGTGCCTAAGGTCATTCGGTCTTTATAAACCCAAAGGTTGCTTGTTGCTAAGAAGGCAATTATTGCCTAGGTGCTCATAAAGTAATTTAGTCCCTTTTTGCTTTTTTTTTTTAAAAATCTGTTCCGTTATTTTATGAGCGTGACATTAGATTTGCCAGAGCATTTTTCAGCTTGACCTTGGTATTGTATTTTTAAACTTTGGTGCTACCTTTGATTATTGCCCACTCTATATTTCTTAATTCTCTGCTATGATTAGAAGGAAAAGCCAGTGGTTTGGTAAGTTTGGGAACTTCGTTATTGTAATTCTTGTAAGACTTCATGCAAATGAGGATTGCTGGGAAGGAAAGCACAACCTTGGAAGCACAGAACAATAAGTGGGTACATTTTTCTACCCCTTTCCATGCTCACAACCCTGTCATAGCTGTAGTCTAGGAAGCCCATGACTACCTGAGTAATCTTTATAGCCATCAAGGAGCAGAACATGATTTTGGCTCCCTCGAGTTGTAATGGCATCTCTCAAGTAAGTGAGAAATCTTCTCTGCCAACTTTTAGCTATGTTTGTCATGTAGTGGCCGTCAGGGTGGTGACACCACTCTTAAGATGGGTTTCCAGTTTGCTTTCTGCCAAGGTTAATTTGAAGTTGCTTTATTTTCATCTGTAGGTGGAAATTCCACATCTGCTTTGAGTGTCTCCCTGGATCTGCTAGCACTGTTGGACCAGATCCATCAGCTTCCATTATTTTGTTGGGGGAAAAAATGCATCTTATTTTGAATCCAGGAAAAAAATCTGTATTTCCCCTTATCCCAGTCTTGGAGAAACGTAGTTGGAAAAAACCCCAAACATAAGTTTTTCTTTTCAAATGTAACTGGAATAAGTTGATCAGAAATGCTTCAATTTTAGATTTAAGGTCTTGCAAAGCCACTCTTAATCTGCTTAAGAAAAAAGCTCCAACCAACAGAAAAGCAAAGCGAGACGACGGAAAAACACACAAACTTTTACGATGGAAAACTAAGCAGCCCTACCAACAGAAAGTAAGGCCAGACAATATCGGTATTTGAATATTCTCTTTTCCTTCTTTTCTTTGATATGCAAACTTGCTGCTGATCAAAGAACTCTGGGAGGAGGAGGACAATAGTGCGGATCATGGTGACTTTGGGTTTTGGTTCCTCGGCTTGATCCCATGATGGCTGGAGTAGGCTTGAGGACGGGGATGAGCACCACTTTCCTCCCCTCCCCCTTGGTCTTCCCGTTCAACCCCTGAATTCACGGATCAGCAGGGGAGCTGAGCTGTCTGAGCCAGGGGCACAGGCACAAGCCCTGAGGTTGCAGAAATTGCCATAAAATGGCTATAGCTCTGCTGTCTACAAAGCCTCCATCCCTCTTGGGTACCCCAGTATGCTAAATCTGTGGGTTCAGGCTTGGGGCAGGTGGTAGGATTTGCTCCTTTAATCTTCAGTGTCTATTTATTACAGTGGAGCTCCAGGGCATCTGAGCATGGCCTTTCTCGCCAAGAGACCATAACAAATGGATGCACTACCTCTTTGACACAGAACCGAGGTTTGCGCACCACCTATCTGCGCAGTTCGGTGCTGGCTCTTTCTGTCTCTGCTTCTTCTTTTGTTGTGGTGCTTATAAAACTAAGAGGAAGGGATTTGAATGCAAAGAGCAGCTCCATTTGACCGTCCACACCTGCCCTCCCCTTTGCTTCCTGGCCAGTCCTTGGCTAATTTTTCATGGGGGGAGATGCTCACCTTGCGGATGAGAAAAGACTCTGCCCCAGGCCATGGGACCATGACCATTTTCCCTTTGTTTACTCTTAGGTATTGAACCCTTTCGCAATTGCTAATTATTTTTCAATTGCCCAAGACAAATGAGAAGGTTAGGGAGGTGCCATTTCTCAGTGACCCTGCCTGTCAATCTCTGGCACTCTTTATTAATGTTGGAGCTGGTTTTGTTAAATTTTTTCTTGTTGGTTTTAAAGAATAAGAGGGATGTGTCTTGAATTGTGGAGGTAATTTAAGCCTTTCTCTGTCTCTGAATGCCATCAGAAATTAGCAAGCTAATGCACTGGTGAGAAGTTCCATCCTCTCATTGCAATTTAATTTTATTTTTAAGGGAAAAACTGTCCTTCAGTAAGGTGGGGATCCACAGCAAACCTCGGTTTTATACTAGGAGGTACAACAGTCTTGTCCTAGTCTTCTGGAAGATAATTTTACTCTGATTGCAGTGATACTTTGTGGTGCTACCCCAGTACCAAACCCGTTTTGCACCAAGCTGCAGCTCTGAAGAGCCTGCAGTTTGAACAGGCAAACAGAGAAGGTGAATGATGACAAGGGGGGTGATGTTAGAGGAGTGTTCAGTGATTTGACTCCAACACCCCAGCTGTTAGAGGTAATGTCGGACTAGGATCAACCCAGAGCGCTCAGACTTTCCCTTCTAGCTTGGGAGGGTGAATTAGGGGATGAAGAAACAGCAGTGTGATATGCACGTGAGTCCTGCGTTCACCATACTGACTCTATTGAGGCTGAAAATGTCATTTAGCTGAAAACGTTGATTCTTGGCAGCTGGGTGACCTCAGCTTGCAGGTGAGGTGCTCTTTGCTTGGATTTGGAGGCAGAGGGGACTGCGGGGTCACCCAGACCCCAGTTCTTTGTGCTTACATTCTCAATGCCATCACCTTGCTCTGGAGTTAGAGGAAACATTGGCTTCAGTCTCCCTATCAGAATTCCCGTTCCCTGGTAGCATAAAGCTTTTAATCCACTAAAGCAAACATCCCAGGCTTCTCTGAGGGGGGACTGCAATGGGGGGTTGTCTCTGTGTGGGGTCCGAGGCTGCTCCCCGAACCCATGTGCTTGCGGTAGGTGATGGGTGCACACTGTGTGTCTGCATCCACGGGAGACAGTTCTTGGCAGCCTTTTGCAGAGCTGAATCTCCTGGTTCCTGTTGAATGGGGGAGCCTGAAAAAAATCCCTGTGCTTTTCAACACGAGATGCATTTTGCAGCTTGTCTCCAGGCAGCTCGCAACCCAAAGGGCATCACCGAACGCGCCAGCAACCAAATAGCAACTGGGGGGAGGGAATAGGAGGACAGAGGAAGATGGAAAACCTCCTATACAATAATTAGAATAAAATTGGGGTATCAAGAATACAGAGGTCAGCTTCTGTTCACACCAATATGGCTTTCACCTTGTAGAGAAAGGCCTGCACCAGGTAATTAGGTCAAGTCAATGATTATATATCTTTAAGCGAAGTGGAAGGGACTGTAATTGTGATGAAATTTGTTTGAAGAGGGAAAGCATGGGGAATTTTGTTTAAAGGTAACGAGTTCAAAGGGTAAATGAAGTTCAAGGTTCAGTTTCTGTTCACTCCTAAGGAAAAAAACCCACCACACAACAACACCCACGCACACTGAGCAGCCAATATTTCTATCAGACGAGTTGCTTTATCTTTTGGGGAAGGGAATGGGATCATATCCCTGTAGGAAAACTGGAATTAAAACAGTGACAGCTCTTTAATGGGGCTTTCTTTCTTTAGGAGCCAACAGAAGGGTAAACCTTGTGTAATGGTTTTTTTTCCGAGTTGGTTTATTCTTCCCTTCGGAGCAGAGTGCGCTGTCACATGCAGCCACCTTGCATGCAAATCGGTGACATCCTGAGAAGGGCCTTGCCTGTGATATGCAAATGCCCACTTTGTTTACGGGAACTTTTGAAGAGCGGGGAAGGCAGCTGGGCCATGAACGGTGGGGAAAACTGCCCATCTTGGGGGATTTAACAGCATTTCAACTTCCCATAAATGTTTTTGGTGGGACAAAAATGTGTTTCTATTCAGGCCTTTGAAATGGTCTGTTTTCCTCCCATTAAATATGTGACTTCAGTCGGTGCTAGTGGGTGTTCTGGATGGATGGAGGGCAGGAGCAGGTTTCCCTGTAACCCAGCTGGGCAACACTCCAGTGTTCTTGGACCTGGCAGAAAAGGGGATAAGAAAAAGTAGTGATGGCTGCCCTTGCAAATGATTGGGTTTTAATTGCACGTGTAGGTGTAGAAAGGTGGGATAACAGTTACAAGTCAGGATCTCTGGCTTTTTCCTTGCAACACCATTATGGGGTCTTGGGAACAGTTTTGACTGAGGCACAAAAAGTGATCCGTAAATCAGCAGAGCATCAGTTCTGGGGGGCTGGAGCCCCGCTGCTTGCTCTGGCTGTTCCAGGTTCCCATGGTGCCTCAACCACAGCCGGGCTGTGAACGTGCAGCGCCGATGTTTGGGCCCAAAGAGTTTGCAGCAGGTGCTTGGAGGTGGCTCTGTGGGAGGATTTGGCTGCGTTTGTTGTCCCCTTTTCTCTGTGGAAGCAAGGAGGGGTTCACAGTGGTGGTGCTTGTGCTGTTTTTCTCACAGGGGTGTAGACCCTGACTGCTTTTTCTCCTGATGGTTTAATCTTGGGACAGGAAGCTCATTCTGAGCACAAAATAATGTTGTTTGACCATCTTGAAAGCAAACCATGGAAGTTTAACGCTTCCCTTGCTTGAAGGGGAGAAGTAGCAAAGCAGCTCCCCAGGAACCCTCTAAATTGGATGGAGACAAGGGGCAGCCCCCAGTCATCTCGGCGTGGTCGGTAAAGGTCGCTGTGAACTTGGTCTGCGATCCTGCTGGCCTTGGCGTTCACACAGTGCTGACCTGGCGTGAGCGCAGTGCTGGTGCCTGGCTTTGGGGACACACCATGGAGGAGGACGTGGTGAGACGGGTGACATGGGTCCTGAACCACCCCTGCTCAGCATGAGCAGCACTGGTGGGCTGGTGAGCACAGCCGGGGTTGGGGAAGGGTGGCTGGAGGGGCGAGGAGGGCAGAGCCTCACCTCTGCTGAACCCGAGCTGCAAATATTTCCATCCTGGCAAAATTTAGCAGAAGTTCAAGGAACAACATTGCAACAATATTAATGACCTCGAAGGGCATGCAAAGTTCAGAGTTCGCCTTCTGTTTACACCACTGATCTGTTTCTCCCTTTTCCTATTGCACCCGTCCTATCTTCCATATAAATCTGATGTCATTAGCTGCTGTTAAGATCTGTTTTGTGACATTTCAATCTGGTTTAGTTTGTTAGTGGTTGGTTTGGTTTTTTTGGTTTTTTTTCCAGGAAAAATATACAGTGGTTTTGTGTAGATAATGGAGGGTGAAGGGTGGCTGTCGGGGTGGGGGATCAGGGTGCTCTTGTGATCAGTTCAAGGTTCACTCTTTGTTCGCATGTAATAAAAAGTCTTCAGTTATCAGGTATTTAAACCCAAATCAGCAGTTCCATATCCGTAACCTGAGCTAAGTGTTCCTCCATCTAATGGCCGTGCGGCTGTCGTTTGCAGCGAGTTGGGTGACACTCGATTTGTACTCGGTGACGGGAACAGATGGGTCTTCATTGTGAAAGCCCGCCTGTATGCAAATGTGAACGGAGTTTCACCCGCGCCCGCGCCTGACCTGACCACGCACAGGCATTTACCCAGCGCGCTCAGCCGGGGGGGCGGCCAAGGGCGATAAAAAATGGCACTCGGATAGTACCAGCGGCAGGTCAAGTTTACCATCCGTCTTTCAGCGGGACCGAGATGGCAACACAGTTATTTAGTTTCAGTGTTGATGTTGGTTGCAATAAACTCCATCATTTCACCTGTTTATGAACCCAACCTCGTACCGGTTTCTCTGCAAAAAAGCAAACGAGCGCGGGCGATCGGCTCCTGGTTTCTGCCGGGATGAGGAGGGGTCCTGCTCTCTGCTGGGGTTTCTTTCTCTTTTATTTGATCCCGCAGTCTGTCTCACTACATTTTCCTTCCCTCTGCTTTGTATTTTGAGGTTTTGTTTATTTCTTCAGAAGAAACAGAAACCCGTCTGTGCCGAAATGGGCTTTTTTATTATTTAAAAATTGAGAAAAATGATAATTGATGCCAGAATAAACAAGCAGCATTTTAGGCGTTGGTTAACAGTTTTGCATGTACATAGGCGGTATACAATATATAATAAATCTTACCATTTAAATGTGCAACCCTTCATTAGAGTGAAAATATGAACAGCTGTAATCGCACATTTACGCTGGTGACAGAGAAAAATCTCGTTACAGTTGTAATTTTTCATGCTGATGAAGAACTGGGAGCAGGTTTGAGCAGTGATTCTGTAACTGGGTGGAATTTTATTCCTCCATCCCCTCTTCCCCCCCCCCCACCTCCCTCTCCCCCCCGCCGCCTCTCCCCAGCCACATCCAGTAGTGTAGCAAATTAGCGTCTTTTGCTCACAGCAATGCTCCGTTTTTATATTATTCTCCGGCTCATCAGAAAAGTAGATTTCTCATGCCAATTGTAGAGCCCTCTTGGCTGTCGGCTCCTACGGGACTGACCCCCCAAACTGTGGTTAGGATGAATGGTTACACGTCCCCAGGACATCTGTTCTTCAAGGGATGCTGTGAGCTGGAGTCTGGAACTGATATAAAAGAAACACTCACTACAAATATAGTAAAAGCTTCTTGCTGCAGTAAATCTTATTTCTTGCAACTCGGCTTCCAGCAAGTGACCGGCACGTCTTGGGAGAGGAGGGGGGGGCCTGAGAGGGCAAATGCTTTTTATTTTATTATTTTTTTTTTTAATGGTAGAAAAGTCCATTTTGCAGAACCAGAGCCTGAAATGCAGTAGCTGTAACCATTGCAAAGCATCTTGAAATCTTCCTGTCTTGTTTTTATACTTTATTGTTCCTTCCGTAGGAAAAAAAAAAACCCCAAAACCAAAAACCAACCAAAAACCAAAAACGGAACTCATATATATTTTTAGGCAGTTGAGCCTCTGCTCAAATCATCATGAATAGAAATGAATGGCCAGAATTCAAGCTGGTATTTGTCCAGTCGGCACTTGTCATAACTGACAGGGATGATGAAAATAAGGCACTTTGTACATATCGAGAAATTGAGGGCTTCTGAAATGGTTTTATTCCCTCATTTTTAGTCATTGAAAAGTGGGTAGATCATTAATTTCCTGTCCTAGAATAAGGAACTGCTTTGAACATGTGGAAGGCTTCGTACATACATTTGTAACACAAACATACACTCGTGCTCTCGGACGGATGATTGCCATTTGACCTAATATTCTTACCTTAATACGCCAAGGTCTTTATTAAACCATTACTTAGGCATTACTTGTATGGACTGCGAGTCACGGGCAAAACTCTCAGCCAAGTCAGAATAATTACTAAATAAAACTGAATAAAGACTTCAGGATTTGGCCCATTATTTGTGACCTTGAAATTGCTCTCCGAGGAAATTCTGGCAGGTAAAGAGAATTGGATTTATATTCTGATGTATGAAATTCTGGTCGCCTTACTTCAACAGAAAACTGACTGTAGGTTTGTTCAAATTTATGGGACTAACTAAAGAATTTGTAAATGATTTTTTTCATTATTTTCTGGAGGAAGAAAAGCTAAGGGTGACTATTAGAAAATTATTGGTCACCTGAAAGCATAATTTTTACCACTGAAAGCAGATTAAAAGAGACTGGTTTAAAAGAAAAAGAAAAGTAAAAAACCAACTTTATTTCAAGCAAGTTGATTTTATTAATTGCTGCCTTACCAAAATGCATTTAACAGCTTGCTGGTTATTTGCTAGGCTAAAGGAGCTTTTTATAAGTGAGGTGATTCTATTTTAAAAAATATAAAATCTTGGGAAGGTGGAAGATGCTGCTAGATGCAGGAGTGCATACGTACTTATTACAGATGAGTGCCCTTTGGAAAATAACTGTGGTGTTCGTCCAAAGTGCAGCAGCTTCTCATTACTGTTGACGACTCAAGCGCCCCTTAAAGTGTGACTGTTTCTCATTAAATGAGTTATAGAAACAATCTGGCTAATTTTCCCTAAAAGGCTGCAGTGTGTTTCCAGAACACTCAAATTTTATTATTTCAGCTTCATCCTGTCGGTCCTGGCTCGGGTGAAGCTCCAGCACCTCACTGGAGAGGCTTGGTGGCACCCAGCCCCGCGGGTGCCTGGGCAGGCACCAACTTTCAGTATCTGCCCATCGGGGGAGGTCTAATCCAGCCCCCCTGGGAAAAGGGGCACCCGCTGGCATCCTCTGGCTCTCTCCCATTCCCCCCCCCCCC
>JAVJGI010000045.1:4952644-4966799 GCA_035590275.1 Ibycter americanus | reverse complement strand
CTGGTGAGGAAAGGGGTTGGTGGGAGAAGGAGGGGGAAAAAAAATGTTGAGGCCGGTGGCTGTAATCATCCTAGTTGCTGTCTATTTCCTCAGACTAATAGCAGAGCGATCAGAGTCGGGGAGTTCAACCAGAGGTTATCTTTCCCAGGTACCATCTCGCCCAACGAGAATTTGATTTTTTTCTATAGGACTTTACTCCATTAGATTAATGAAATTTCAATGAGAGCCTGGCGCCCCCTGAAGCTTTGTTAACAAAACAAATGGGGATTCTGTAGGTGTGACAGCTTGCGAGGAGAGTTACGAGAAGGTGAATACATCCTCGCAATCCACTCAGCCTGCAACACATTGATCTCTATTTAAAGCACCAATCGGATTTTTGTTAATTATAAATGATTGATCTGCAGTTTTCCCCACTCCCATCGCCGCCCGCCCTTCTCGTCTTACATGTGCTTTCCCCCCTCCCCAAGCCCCCAACACACTTGTAACTTCTTTGCATGCTGCATGTGGAGCTTTTTTGTTTCAAAGACAGCCCTGGAAGGCAAATTGCAGCAACACCCAATGGCAGTGCTCTGTCTTTACTGTTGCTGTCAGCACTTTCATTGCAAACCCCATGTTTTTCATGGTTTATCAGCTGAACGTTAAAATTAACTCCACGCCAAGCGTACTTTACAGGTTTAAAAAAAAAATAAAAAAAAATGAAAGCCCTCTGAAACAAACTAAGGTGCAGTAATTAAAGCGGGGAAAATACATTTGGCTTCTACTAGGTTCTGAGTTTAAATCTGTAAGAGCTGGGAAATTGAACTGCCATTCTTAAATCACCATTTTAAACCTGGGGTTTTATAGGGGTCACAGTGGTGCATGATCCTACATACAGTGCGACTGTGATCCAAAGCCTGGTTAGAGATGAGGGTCCAGCTGTCTCTGATTTCATCTCTGAACTGATGGGTGAAGTCTTGCTTTGCCTTTGGATTTGAGCAAAGCCCAGGAGAGCACACCAAACCCTTAACACTTCTAAAATATATTTATCTGACTGCTGATGCTTTTGAAAAGCTGTGGGGTTCTTGGGTTGCATCAGGGCTACCCAGCCTGGTGCTGATGAGGGCTGAAAGTGGTCACCAGTGGCCCAAGAGGACCAAGTGCTGTGTGGTCTTACAGAGCTCCTCTGCCCTGTAGACCGTAAGAAACTTCTGTAGCTTCATAAATCCAGCTGATCTCTTGGGGAGGTGGTTCCACTTCCAGGGCACTACAAGCATGGGATATTTTTCACCACCAAATCATCCCTCTTTATTATTATAATTATTTTTGCTGTGGCTTTCTGAAGCTGGTTTGATTGCTGGGAGTGAGAAGGAGGATGGTTGTGGTTCATGTTCTCTTTTCTCTGATGATTTCTTCTAAGGATGGGGCTAGATGTGCAAGAGAGCCCTTGGAGGTACCAGCGTATAACTCAGGACCTCTCTGTGCCCAAGTCCTTGTGCTCCTGAGGACCCATTAGGGTCAGTCTGGAGAGCTCTGGGGTTTGTCTGACTCTTCTCGACTGCTTGGAAAAAAGAAAGACAAAAAGAGGGGAGCTGATGTTTCTGTGGCCTTTATTTTAGAGAATCCATCCAAAATCCTGTTGTCTTGCCTCGTATCCTCCCAAAACATCGTGATGCTCAGCGCATGTGAAGCTTAACCAAACCTGCCACCCCAAACAGCGAGTTACACAACCCTGCCTTACAAAAGACGGACGAAAAATGAATAACTTGAATTAATGCAGCAACATTTACCATAATAGTGATATGGATGGTGGAAGGTGTTATTAAAGATGTCCCCCATGAGATACTTAGTGGGGGAGAGTCTAAATTAAATGTGCTCGTTTTATTACTTAATGCTCAGATAACAACTTGAAGCAAGCATACTTAATTTTGTTTCCTCCCCCTCTTTTCTCTCTGCCTTGTGCAGACCGTGGTTGGGTTTCCAGCACAGGGGTCTTCTCCAGGAGGAGCAGGTATGGTCCAGCCTTGGAGGCTGAGCTCCACCATCTCAGATTTCCATGGCTGGATCACATGTTCCAGCTTTAAGGAAAGACACACAAAGTGTTTGACGTTTATTTCTGTAATTAGGAACTAAATTCTGCCTCTACTGATGATGATAAAAAGGTGTTTAATAGTCTGCTGTCCTTCGGAAGGCAGTAGAGGAGCTTTTCAAAGGACTCCAGAAATCGGAGGGGAAAAAAAGGTATATTCTGTGAAAATGTTAGATAGCTGTCTCAGATGTTTTGGTATCAAGCTCTAATGGGCACCGACGTGGGAAAACAGATGATTGTGCTGAATTATCAAATATCTTGGATTTGAAATACAAAAAACAGTTGATTTTAAAATATATTTAATTCTTTTCCTGTTGTCTTTTTGAATAGCCTAACTAATGATTTTCATTAGTGGGGCTGTAATTTATGTGGTCCCAGTGGGCTCTACCAAGGTTAAATAATTTAAAGAAATAAAACCCTTATCTGATGTAATATAGCTAATGAAGTATACTAGATACTTTGCGCCAGTGCCGTGTGAAATAGATCTCTGAAGCAAAACAGCAGCCTTGTGTGAGGACACAAATCTCAACATAAATATCCAAATGCAGCAAGATGCTGCAAATTTTTAAAGATATGCCATAAAATGAGATTAACGCAAGGATGCAGCCCCTGTTCTCCTGAATTACAAAGGGATATCATGGGATTGCAAGTGACACTCACATAAATAAAAAATCAATTCTTAATGATGAGGCAGGCTTGTTTTAGCGCATTACCCAGGTTAAATGGGAGCACGCAGAAACAGCAAGTACTATAAGACTAGTGGAATCATTGTATATTAATATGATTTAGAGAGCTGCATACCTCAATGGAATAATTGTTATTATATCTATACAGCCAGATGGCACTTGGTGTAAACAGCCATCGAGCACCTCCGACACAAGTGCTGTCAGTGGATCTTTCAGGTGTTCTCTGCATCCCCTTCACTCATCTCATCGCCGCAATCTGCATTTCTGTTTGGAAAAAATGCTTGAAGTCTGCTAAGTAGACACATTTTTCAGACTTATCTTCGGCTTAGTCCCTCTCCCTCTTTTTTTTTTTTTGTTTTGTTTGTTTGTTTGTTTGTTGTAATTGAAACAATTTTTTTAATTAAAAAAATATCTCCGCTACAAATGCTTCCTAGGAAAACTTGCAGAGCATGAATTTTGCCTCTGCCGGGTAGCACGGTGAATAAAGACCGAGAATTCACTGCTGCCTGGTTTTGTTTTACACATTTACGATGACAGATGTTTTAAAAGTCCTTTCAGCTGAAGAGCTTTGGACTTTTTTTCTTCCTCTCTTCCTTTACAAAAATACAAGAGATGAATGTTCAAAAACTTAGATTGCCTTAAAAAGTTGAACGCTAAGAAATTAAGACATAAAATTGTCAGTTAATTCAGTAACACTGATTTTAAACTAGCAAGGTCAGATTTTTCATCATACGTCTTTTATTTTAATATATTTTAACATTGCTGGTTTTCTTCTGGACTTTTAAAACATGCTGTGCCTTACAGACAGGGATCGTGAAGGAGTTACATTTCTCTTTATCCTCTGCCTCCTACTTGCCCTCATTCTGGCTTTTTTTCTGTGCCCCAAAAGATTTTGTTCAGGTGTCTGGAAACACCGGCTCAAACCTGCTCTCTCCCATCTTGGGTGGCTGAAATATTGCCCATCCATTCCTCTCCAAGTATTTCATACCTTGCGCATAGTCTACTACAGGCGTAATTCATTTAAATTCAGTTGCTGAGTTCTTCTGGTCTGTCTGAGTTGGTCTGAATGTGTAGCTCTCTGCTACTCCTTCTACAGCTGAAATACTTACATTTATTACAACTGTCCTTGGGACACCTGTGGCAGGGAATGGGGTCTCCCATGTGGAAAGGACATATGTGCTCCATACACGGAGCTGGTGTATTTTATTTTTATAGAGGGTGGGTTGTAAGGAAGGAGCCACTTCCCCTGACAGTTTATCTATAGATCAATATAGGATCTCGACTGTAACACAGCAAACTTGTGCTGCCCAGACCGTCTCCGGATGAAAGGGTTTACATCTGTGCTCTTTGTTCGGATCCCTTTTTGCCTGGATTTTGTAGATATTCTATGAAATAAGCAGGGCTTGGAGAGAGGGCTCTGTCAAGAGAATCACAGGAAGAGAATCGGAGATAGAGACTGATGTTTTCTGTCGATACGGCGGCGTTGGGAAAGCGCCGGCGTGGTTGTGACCCTGGTCAGCCGCGCAGGGCTATTGTTCCAGTGATGGAAGGGACTGTCAGGAATGAAATATGGGCAGCGTGGCTGGCTTTCCTGTTTGAGGGAAACAGGAAAAAAAACAACCCACAGCCCAGAAGAAAAGTGAAGCCCCTTTTTTAATACTATTTACATCTTTGTTTACTTGTAGATCATTTTTTCCCTGCATGTCTGGGAAGCTTTTATTGAATCCCATCCTTCAGCTGAAGGGGAGAAGAAAAATCCCGTTGCTCGGGAAGGAACGTTGTTGTTCTTTCTCCTTCCTTTAGATATGGGAATGGTTCTTAGGGATCTCTTAGAGATGGTCATGTGTGCTCTGCAACGAGCTCTTGCTTAAAACTAATTCATTCCCTCCTCCCAGTATTTCTCTTCATTAGATGAACAGATCCTCAGCTGTTGTAAATTGTTGTAACTTCATTATGGGGTTCGGGCAATTTACACCAGCTGAAAATCTGCCTGGGAGAGTTTTGCCCGGAGGGAGAAGGCACAATTCTGTGCATGGCACTTTGACCCTGGCATTACAAATGTCCTGGATGCCTGTGATATGTTACCCTGTTTGCCTCATATATTACTGAACTTCAGCAGGAGGACATGACAAAAGGTTTTCGGTCTTCATTTTGAATTTCCAAGTATTTTCCCTTTTGTTTCATGATCACTAGAGGATGGTTTGTCTCTTATCCTTGTGTTTAAAAGAGAGGAGTTTGTAGTAAAGTGATTTTTAGGATGACTGTTAGAGGAAGACAACGGGGTTGTCATTCCCACCGCCTCGGGGTGGGAGTAAACTGAGGCACAGAGCAGCCAGCCCCCAGCCAGGCCAAGGACGTAGAGCCAAAGCAAACTGTTCCCTGATTTACTTGCTCTGAAAGTTGTAGTATTACCTCCTCAGTAACTTTCCCCTTCTTAAAAAGATTGTCTGGGTTGGTTTTTTTAATTGCATGCTCTAAGTGGTTAATAAGGCATTGCTCCTCCAGCACAGAGCCCGGTCCATGCAGCTCTTCTACGTGCTATCCTTGCAACACGGCTGGTCCTCCTCGGCACAGCAACTCCAAGTTCTGTGGCCTCAATTGCAGCAAAATATTTAAGCATATGCTTACAACAGCCTTTACTTAACAAATTAAGTCAGCAGGGCTTAACCATGTGTGTAAGTACTTTTTGAATGGGGATTGTCTTTTTAAAGAGTCAGAGCCTCCATCTATTAAAGGCATGTCTGCACGCTCCCGTACTGTTTTAACGATGCGTTAAGACATACGACCCGTTCACGTGGAGGCGCTGGTACCAGAATACTTCCAGAGGAAGTAAACAAGTTGTACCAACATAAACCAGATCCGTTCTGGTCTAACTATACTCACTTTAGAAGTATGTACTAATATAATTATTGTAATCCCATTCAAATAAATCACAGCAGGGGTTACAGCATGCAAAAATCCATTTCTGGACCACAGTTTTTTCCGGGACAGGGTTCACTGATAGATTAGATGCGTGTGAAATCCTGTGTCTGTTAGAAATACTGCAAAGACGCTGCTATCTCCTTACTGAAGGGAAAACCGAGCAGCTCCATCAGCAGCAAGCAGCCCTACTGTCACATTGGGGCTTGACAGAGGAAAATGTAGTTAAAGAAGAAGCTGGCTTTCTTTTTTAAAGCTTCCAAAGGCGAGATAGAGCAATAATTTAAACTGCTCTTTTTTTTTTTTTCCCCCCTAAAAAAACACATCAGTCCAAAATCCTGAAATAGTTTTGTTTGGTTTTAAGTCTCTCCAAAGCATTTGTGCAACGCAGCCACTCCAAACTGCTTGACTCTTTATACATGCCTCCCCCCTTTTCACTCTGATTATACCTCTCCGTGTGTTCAAGGGGAGGAAACTACTGTTAATTTCAATGAAATTAACTTACATTGTTGTTTTGCTGCTCAGTAATAATTTTTACGGGGTGCCCCAGGGGCACCTCTGTTCCCTGTTATAAGATGTCACAATCTCTGGGATACAGTATTGCTGTTCAGCTTGACTTCTCATTTCTGTTGCCTGGAGCTGTACTGCTCTCAGGAAACCGTATCATATAAATCGAGGCATCTCTGGGCATTGTATACACATATATAATTTATCTATTTTTTTTTAAATATTTTATGTATACTTTTAAAAGCTGCGTGTTGCTATTGTGTTTTTCTCACCTCCAATTATTTTTGGAGGTACCCAAGGGCCAAATTTAGCCTGGCTTTCCACTGCAGCCAGACTGAAGTGAGCAGGGTTGCACCAATACCAGCAAGCAGAGAATTTGCCCCTGAATAGCAGTTTAGCTACGTAACAGCATGGGTTATTTTCCGGAGAAACTTGGCAATGTTACACGGCAGTATTGAGCGAGGAAGGAAAAGGATGCTTTGGTGGCTGTGGCAGTGGACAGGACCTATAAGAGGATCTGAGCGCAGCGTCTGGCTTAGCAACGGATTCTGCGTGTGCAAATTATCTTTATGTCTCTGTCCCCACCTGCAAAATGAGGTTCATTATCTTCTGTTTAAAATATAATCTCCTCTGAATATAGACAGCCTTTTCCAACGTGTACATAAAACACCCTGCATGATAGGGCCCTGATCTCTGCAGGGACCTCTACTTCCATACTGATATTATTTATATATGGGAGTTTTTATAAGACATTTGAAGGACTCTAGAGATTAACCATCCTTTTGTGCGATACCCGATATTGCGTTTTCTGTCATGCAGCACGTTGACAGTCCCTTAGTTCTCAGCAAGCAAGGGCCACGGCAGCAGCAAGGCAAACCTACCAAGGTCTACTCTTTGGCTCCAAAAGGGACAGCCCTGCAGGGGGAAAGGGAATAAATTCTCCAAGACAATGTTAACCTGGAGGGTGCGAGCGGAAGACTGCATTGCACAACTGATCCCCCAAACTAGCACTTGCTAATTAAGTGAGCACCCAGCCACAGAGCCAGAGTGTTTGAATCCAATTTCTTCATGCCTTCGTCTCAGTGGGTGCAGTCCCCGTTGGCTGGGTGCTCTTAAATCAGTGTGAAACACTGACTTGGATGGGTGCTTTTGTATGCAAAAGCCAAAACTACGTGGGGGGGACGACTGGTTGGTTTTAAACCAGTTTGGTATCAGATGGCAGTTTCCACGTGAGGTTAACTGTCCCAGTTAACTACATCTGATATCGTGCCCGTGCCTGGCTGGGCTCTCTGGTGCCCTGTGTAATGCTCATGGTTAATAATTTGTATTTGAAAGCTTTTTGGCATTTGCATGGCACTTTATTGCGCCTCTCAGAACTCTGTTAGGAAAAAAGTCACAACTTCGATGAATCTTCAGCATTGTTTTTGAAGGAGCAGTCATTGCCTTTCCTTCATCGATAAAACGAGGGTGGGGGGAGGATAATTACTGCATTTTTGACATGGTTCCTAGGACTCTGTAGGTGACTGTCTTATATCGAGGGCTGTGGAGCTAATGCTTGTTCAGCTCGCTCTATAAAAGGTCATGCAGCTCAGTCTGTATAAACATATTGCAAATATTTAGTTAAAGCGGGAATGCTTGTAAAGAAGCAACTGGATGTTTTTCGTTTCTCTTGTCCCGCTGTGTGTGTGCGTCTGTCTGTTCTTTACATATGAGGCTGTAAAAATTTGACAAGCTTGTCTTCTGGTAGGGAAATAGTTGATGTAATAGCTAAGAGTCAGTCACCTATCCCAACCAGGCTCAGAAATTGTTAATTCAGGAGCCAGACAGATGTGTCTGGTCCAGGGAGATGTGTTTATCGAGCATATGTTTAGCTTCATGTGCTTATTCTGCAATGGATGCTGAAATACTTTGCCTTTTTCCTCTCTTCCAGTTAGAAATAAGTTACAGACCGCAGCTTTGCGCTGAAGTATTTTGTGGTTTGGCCTCGGTGTAACATTGCTGGTTCTGGGTCCCCAAAGATAACTTGGTGCTGGTCCCATCTTTCAGGATGGCTACTACGATATGCTTGTGAAACCTAGATTTTCAAAATGAAAAGAAAAATCCCAATTCCCCACGCTAGTGCAATCCCAGCAGAGGAAACGCGTGTCTGGGTGTCTTAAAAGCTGCAGTACTGAAGCAGTGGTGGGACCTTGCCTTGCACGAGGGCTGGTACAGGCGCCCTGTTTAGAGCAAGGGCAGCTCTTTCCTTAAACTGGGGCCCGTTTTTTCCCAAAGATGTTTTGCAAGACTGTGCCAGCTCGGCACAGTTAAAGGGATGTGCCTGATAGGTGATCAGAGTGATAGGTGAGTCAGCCAGAGATGGAGACCTCTTCCCCATCAACCCTCCCTGCAACGGCCAGGGTGGCCATCCTCCCACTCTTTTCCCCAATGCACTACGCGGTTACAGGGACCTTATGAGCCCCTCTCTTTTTACGTTAGTATCTTTCTTTTCATGCTAGCCATGCCCCATGTGACGGTCGGGGAGCAGAGGCACGCTGGAGGCTCAGTGATGTGCCCAGGGCTGTTGGGGACAACTCAGTGGCAGAGCAGATGTTTGAGCCCAATCATCCCAGTTCCAGTCTGGTGCTGGCCCCAGCAGACCGTGCTTCCTATCCATCAGGTTCGAGCTGCTCATGCGAGGCCACGCTGAATTCCAGCTCCTGATGAATCGTTTTCTTCCCAGCAACACAAAACCCACACTTAGGCAGAGCACGCGTGACTGGTTTTGTGGAAACTTTCTAGAGCTGGAGTAATTCTAAAGCAAGCTGTAAATATATTTTGTGTAATGTTTAAAGATGCCCAGGTGGCACTGTTAAATATTAATCCAGCTGTATTTCTTTGTTTCGGCAGTTGATACCAACTGCAAGGGCTGCGAGCCACAGGTGTGCTGCGCTGAGGCAGGTGAAAAATGAGGCACTGAGCTGCGGTGACATTCCGTCCATGTCCGGGGGGGTGCCTCCACCGCCTCCATCCTAGTTTTCCTTGTGCTCGTTGCCCTGCAGGTATTTATACCTGGTGAGACCAAGCCAGGAGAAATGTTTACGGCACCCTTTGCTTCCTGCCGGAAACTTGCTGCTTTAATTTTAGTTTTTATCTGGGTTTCCTGAGGGGGGTGAAGTTTGTCGCTCACCCCACCTGCCTGGGTGTTACCGCTTAAGCTCTTACTTTTTTAACCTGTTGGCCTGTTTCAGCCAAATCTAACAGAAGAAATTTTAAAGGATTTAATCTCTTTATGATTTCTATGAAATGCTGTGTCTGACAGAGAGGAGGGAATGAGTAAGTGTCTTGACTTGCCGCAGGGCCTGTGGCCATCGGGCTTGGGTGTTGTAGGACCCCGGGACATCCAGACCCCGCATGCCCCAGCCCTGGGGACAGCTCTGGGCTGTGGTCCCATCCGAGGACATCCCTCCGCCCCAGGGCGGCTCAACCAACCTGTTTTCAAGCACTCAGGGCTTGTGTGTTGTGTGTGCTCGAGGTGCTGGGAAGGTCTCTGTGGTAAACACCTTTTGCCATAAAAATAGTCTCTAGCAAAATTTTTCAGGTTTTGTTTTCAAATGGAAAACAAAGTTGTTTTGGTTGGGGAATTGGTAAGACGGAGGTTACCTCAGGTTGTAGTCCTTGACTCAGACTTGCTTGTTGTATGAGTTTTGGTGTATTATTTTTAAACTCTAGAACTTTTAAATTTAAACAAAACTTTACAAACATGAAAAGCTGCCACTTTCCTTTGCAATAAAACTCTCTGCTACTTTTTTAAAAAAGAAAATGGATCTTTCTGGCAAATAGTTCCTAGCATGGATTAATCTTTGTATTAAAAGCAGGAGAGGTAAATGGCCAGATGTTTCATTTCCAAACAGGTCACAGTGCAAGAGCAGTAAACTTCTTCATGTGAAATGTCCTGCGGTTTGTGAGCGTGCGGCCTCGCTGCCAGCCTGCGACAGCTGCATCGATCCAATTCGGAGCTGTTACTGTCTGCTGGATCAATGATCAGCAAAGTAAAAAGTCACTTAGTGCCCATGACACAGGCTGTATCGTTAGGACCTATCGTGTCAAGGAGCCTGGTTTTATTAACTCTGTAATTACCTGTTAAGCCAAATCGGCCAATTTTATTGCACATTTTCTCCTACCTGGGCGGGGACCTTTGCCTCCCTATTAGAGCCCTGGGCATCCCCTCATTTTTCTCTGCTTGCTCTGGGGTCCTGTGCGTTATTCACCATCGCTCAGGCTGGGAGCGTGATGAGTCGAGCATTTACCTACCTGCCCAAGAGCTGGGCTCCCTGCCGTGCCTGGCCGAGCTCCATGGCCGCTTCTGGAAGCAGGATTCCCACTGAGCCTGGGATGCAGCCCAGCATGCTGGATGTCTTCCCCTTGGATCAGACCCTGAGGATGGGGTTTGAGCTAAGTTGGGTGGTAGGAGGAGTGATTTTTGTAGGAGGCTGCTTTCAGGGTCTTCTCCGTGCTCTTCACCTTGAGAGCCCATGGGATGGGATAGGAACCTGTTCCATGGAACAATATTGGCACATTTTGGTGTCCCCTTGGCTTCCAAGTGTGGTTATAATCAGTTACTTATTTGCACGTTCCTTTTAACATCTTCTTTTCTCCCACTCCTGAGGAAGAGGAGGCTGGGAAGGGAGTCTGAGGGCCATGGGCTGCCCTGCCCAGCAGGCAGGTCTCTCCCTTGAATATTCTTCACAGGTTCTGGGGAAACTGAGCCACAGCATGGCTGTGTGTAGGATGGGGATAACAGTCCCTCACACTCTGGGGGATGCTAATGATTGCAAAGTGCTCAGACGGCTCCGGCAGTGCTCTGGGCAGTAATGGAGACCAGGGAATCACATGGGAGAGAGTCATGATATTGGTTAGCTCACTAATCCTTGCTATTAACTGTCCCAGTGGAGCCGTACCTTGGGGTCTAGGGGGGACAGATGGGGGGGTTGTCCACTAGCGTAGCCTTGGAAACTACAGTTCTTGGGGAGGGCAGGTTGTTGAGTAAAAGGGACTGTTTAAGAAATCCATCCAGGGGAATTCACTAGCTTATTATCAAGTATAGCATCTAGAAAATCAGATATTTTTATCGCTAATCTGTGCTTTGGGCATTTGAGAGGACAGAGGAGCTGCAGGCCTGCTGTCATTTATGGATGAGCTAATTCTTGCTGTGCTGAAATTAGATGTTAAAGTAGTCCCGGCTTATACCCAGCATGCATGCAGAATTCCTGTTACGGAGCCAGCTGCGCAGATAGAAAATCTGGGAGCCCAGAATTAAATTTCTCGTTCAGACCCAAGAGGTTGGAGCAAGATCCTGTAAACAGCCTTCTCCGTGAAGGGCAGCCTGCATGCCAGTATTAAGCGTTTGATCTTTCCCTGGGTGCTCTGGCCTGGCAAAAAAACCCAGAAAACAGACCTGGTGATGCTGAGAAAACCTTGTTAGGGAGCTGGGGGTTCAGTCCAGTTGCTGAGCCAGGAGTTTCATGGTCTGGGACTGTGCTGGTGCAAGGGGGAGGAGGGTAGAGAAGGTACAGCAGGAGATAGTGAATTGAAGATCCTGGAGCCCTGTGGACTCCTACGTGCACCCAGCCCTGGCCATTGTGGGAGGGGAGAAGGCTGGATGTGCCCCTCTGCTCCTTGATCTCCTCTCTCGATAGCACTGACAGATGCATTTTGTCTAGTGCTGCCCATATCCTCTTGTGATAGCTCTTCCTTTGATGATGAGAGGTTGGATGATGCTTGTGGAAATACTTGAGGTTGCTTGATTCAAGAGTACCCATGACATTAGGTGGAAGTGTTTATAGAATCATAGAATAGTTTGGGTTGGAAGGGACCTTTAAAGGCCATCTAGTCCAACCCCCCTTGGGGACAGAGACACCTCCAACTACATCAGGTTTCTCGAAGGCCCTCCAATGTGATCTTGAATGTTTCCAGGGATGGGGCATCTGCCACCTCTCTGGGCAACCTGTGCTGGTGTCTGACCACCCTCACAGTAAAGAATTCCTTCCTTACGTCTAGTCTTGATCGCAGCTTTGTCACTAGTGTCACTGGCTGATTGCACAGGAACCCGGGGCTTGAGCAGAGATTGCTCTTAGCATGAAATGTATGATCCCTTTGCCTTGGTGCATGGCTGAGATGTAAAAACAAGCAGGTGAGAAATTATGGGGACAAAATTGTCCCTTGGAGAGCTGGGGAAGAAAGGCACGTGTAAACCTCTGCTGCTGGGGAGGTGGCTTCCCGTCAGCCATGCCAAGTCTGTCAAGTTGAGCTCGTGGCTCTTAAAAATCCAAAAAGTTACTTGGGGTCTCCAAAAATCTGACCGTGGGCGTGGCATGCCAGAGGGACAGTCTGTGGGGCTGACCGGGGAGCGGGCTGGCCCCGTGCGCCCCCAGACCCTTGCTGAGTGAGGGGAAGGCGGCAGCCAGCACTGAGCAAACCCGCTGTAGAATAACCCCCTCGCTGCCCACCCTTGAGTGTTTACTCTGTGCATGTTTTAGTGCTGTTGGGGTCATTGCCACTGACCCAGGGACTAGTCTATCTAGCACTAATGTCAAGAGACTGACATCCATAAAAAATTAACAAACTCCCGTTTACCTACAGACTATTCCTTGTCTCAGGCAGGGTGGGAAGAAGACAAGAGCAACAGAGGCAAAATGCCAGAATGATGTCCAGGGCCAACACTAGGGCGTGCACTCCCTAGGAAAGATGAAAACTGTCAAAGGTTGTTTAAAGAGCTCCTGCCTTAATGATGGAATGGGATTTTTATTCTATTTTATTTTATTTTAAATCAAACATGTCTGTGCATAGCTGGAGAGCACTCTGGAAATCAGGGAGCAATGAAATGAAGACGTGAGCAAGGGCACCTTGGTGCGGTAGAGCCCTGAGCCTTGTGGTGCTGCTGTCTGCACGGGCAGGTGGGCTCCATCCTGCCGGGTGCCACGCAGGCATTTGCAGGATCTGGCCCTGAGGCTGCTTTCCCTGGGACTTAGTTCCTACCTGCGAGAGTTTAGCCTTGGTGGGGAGCCCCACCTCAAGGACAGCCCAGGCTCGCCCATGTCCTCGGCCTAATTTTGCCCTTTGGGATGTCTCATCCCCTCTCCCCACCCTGCCCAGCGCTGCTGAAGGTCACTGCTGTTTTGCATGCAGGCTCTTCTTTAGGATTTATAACCCCATAACCACATCCGAGTGCTAAGGGATCCCACTTTCCAGCCCCTGGAGGTGCACCCCACAAAACAGGGCTCCCTCATAACAGCCACCCTCCACCCACAGCCCCCCAGACTGGGACCCCAGTCGTTGCCCAGGCGCAGCAGCATCTTCCGTGGGAGCAAGAACAAGCCCTTAATTTCTCGCCTCCTGCTACAGTCTGCGGTGACCATTACCCTGTGCCGAGCTCCCACGCTGTGCGTTCCCAGCCCTCCCTCCTCTTCCCTGCTTCCCCTTCCCTGCTTCCCCTGGTTTTAATGGGTCTTCTCCTGTACGCTGAAGGCTGGGGGGGGGAGGAAGGTTTCAGCAGGGTTGGGTTTGCAGAGTGCTCTCAATGGTCTGTAACGTGCAAGCAAATCTCAGCTATAATGTAAAGCGTAATAAGCAGTTTGCAGGCTATGAATCTGCAATTAAAACAGTTATAGTTAATTTAAATAGTAGAAAATGAGGTTGATTTAATGCTTATTGATTTGGTAATGGGCACTGGCTGCATGTGACCAACTGACTCAGGGTCACAGCAGCTCTCATAAAACCACGGCGCTACTCTTTACAGTTTATTTACCCCCGCACCCGCCTCGCCGGCCTCTTCTCACCCACGTATCCCCCCTCCCAAAATGAAATACACCCAGTTGTTCAGTGCTGTGACCCTACCGTTGTTCAGAGAGGGCTGATAGCCATAAGAGGGTTCCCCTGACCCCCAGGGCTTTCCACCAGGCAGCTTCCCAGCCACCCTGCCCCAGGGCTGTAGCACTGC
>JAVJGI010000045.1:4883785-4952544 GCA_035590275.1 Ibycter americanus | reverse complement strand
AATAACAAGGGTTGCTGCTGGTGGAAAGTCCTTCCTTGCCTATCGATGGTGGCCAGACTGCACAGATCGTCTAGCCAACAGCGATGCTAAAAATGACCATGTTCAACATTAAAGCGGTGTGTTTTTAATTAAAATTGATTTTGGACTAAGTCCCTAACTAGTGTTTCTAATGGCTGCCATTTTTTTCCCTGATTGCAAAAACTTGAAGTTTAGAAATAAAGAAAGAGGAGGGGAGCGATGGGCTGTTGGGAAAGGGGGGAAGGAGTGAGGTCGAGCTCAGCCGAGCAGCTGCCTTGGATTTCAAGTGTCAGAGTCTAATCGGGATAGAAAAGCTCGGCTTTTGTAACTCAGCCACACTGACTGCCCTGCCCAAAGTTTCTACATCACTTAAGTGCCAGGTTTTCAGCGAGCGGAAGGGATTTGTTTAACTGTGCGAGCTGGAGTATCAAACCCACAGATCTAATGTTACAATGTTATTTCTCTTTTTATTAATTAATTTTTGGCAGAGTCTTTATCAGGATTCTTTTAATTATCAGCCCTTGGTACAACGTTAATGCTGTGAATACATTGAAGTTAATTCTTGGGTTATTATGTGTTTTAGCCTGCGGGAACCAAAGCTCAGTTGTAATTTGTTAATGAAAGTTGGGATTTCTCTGAGGTGCCTGTGGGTGTTGGATCCTCACTCTCAGGTAATTTGGAGTTGGATTCTGCACCTTCGTCGTAAAGTGCAACTCTAGTCTTGCTAAAATAAATAAAGGGGAGGTTTTCTGACCCTCTCAGGTGTGCTCAGCCTGCAGAGGAGCAAACGCCACCACCCTGCAGTGCAAGGACAGCTTTGTGGGTACTGGCAATTGGTGCTGGCGTTTGTTTTGAAATGCTACTCATCTAAATGAAGCAGAAAACCAGGAATTTCACGAGTGTGGCCAAACATATCTGAAAGTCAATCCTTGTTCCTTGGGCTGTCCAGGCTGTTTCCTGGGGAGGCGGAGGGCAATCCCCAAACTGTAGGACGGGGTGGCAAAGAACTGTTGAAGCAAATGTGGCTTCATTTTGCCTTTTTTCTCCTTTATTTTAAGCCAGTTTTAAATGCCAGGCCGGTGATTGAATGCCACCGTTTTGTGCCCATCGACTCGCAACTTGAGGTTGAGGATGTCTCTGCGGTTTAGTGCCACCGCAAATATTTGGCTATTTTCTAGAACATGTATAAACCCAAACAGAGGCTGATGCTGAAAATCTGCACGCTCCTGGGCTTGAGCATCCCTCTGGTCGTGCTCCGGAGATCTTCAGCCACTAATTCACTATTAAGAAGATTCCCCAAAGAATCAAGGCATGCTGTTGTTTTCATTGAAGTGGAAATGCACTCTTCCACAGTACAGCCCCCACCTAGCTGATCATTTGCCTAAAATCCCTCACGGCTCTGGTTTACCAGTAATCGCTGCAATCGGGCGACTCTCGTTCTTAGCTTGTCCCTTAAGCAATACCAGCAGCATCTTATTGTCCCCATAGCAGCGTTGGCTCTGCCAACTGCCGAACAGGGACTGGGGACTGGATGAGACAGATAAACCCTCCTGGGGGAAGGGAGGGAATAAAAGGCTGGATTATTTTCTTAACCACTGCAAACTAAATTCAGAGTATAATTTAGTTAAATTCACTATGGATTCAGGTGGGTTCAAGTCAGTCTAAACTTGCTCTTAACGCCTGGTTCATTTTGCTTAAACTCAGTCCTCTGCCTGGGCAGAAGGAGTTAATTTTTGAGCTTGTACAGAGGGAGAAAGGGGAAATATGCCATACTGCAAACTTGGATAAAGCAGAAAAGATGCAGATGGGTCGGTCTTGCAGGAGGCATTCTGGAGACAGGCCAGCTGCATTTTCCACATGCCGTAGGAGTTAGTCTTTGGACAGATGGGACTCTGGGGTCACCCAAGAAAACTCCAGTGAAAAGGTTACCTTGTAGGAGCATTAGACACACTTTTCGCTGGAGTGCAGGGGTCAGGCACACTCTACTGTACAGCCACCGTGCTAGAGAAAACAAACAGCCAGCAGCCTGCAAAATGTCAGGGACTGTGGGAAGCAACTTTAAAAAAATAATTAAAGGTCCCTGTAAAGTTTTCCTGGACATAGAGCAGGCTGGAGAGACCCAAAGTTTCTCTCTGCCTCCTGTTCAGCGGAATTATAACGCTCCCTGTGTTCTTGGTCTTCACGAAACAAGCGGCAGTGGGAAAAGTTAGGTGGGGAAAGGAGGCTCAGCTTGCCCTTTGCGATTTGATTTCTCTCCTAGCACGGGGAAAACAGGCTGAGTGCTGGCATTTCAGATACAGCCTCCTTTCTGGGCTTAGATCTTGAGGAACGAGCAAGTCCGGAGGCTTCCACCCCAGCATCGCTGCCTCTGCCCCGGCTGGCCAGTTCCCAGCACGAGAGGCTGCGTTTTGTGAAAGTGGCATTCAGGATCCAGGCTTCGGCACCCAGTGCCGGCTTTCGGAAAGTCAAACAGATGTTTCCTCATTTAGCTCAGCATAGCTTGTCAGTCATCCCAAGAGGGAAATTAAAATGGGCCTGGGACAGGCAAGGCTCTGTCTGCTGCAGCCACTGAAAAGGGAGATGAAAAGCTTTTTTTTTTCTCCCCCCCTGCCCCCCGCCCCATATTGTGGGCTTGGCATCTGTATTTATTTACTCATTTTATTTTTAGATGGAATTAATCATCTCTTTGGGGCAGGGGGCAGAAAATCCCTCTCCCTCTCCACACTGCCCCTTCCACCTCAAAGCGTACTTTGTTTTGTTGTTTTGTATTAATTTTGCCAGCAGAATTCAGCGTCTTTTTGAGCTACTGGTTCAGGCAGAGTCAATGTGTATAATAACAGTGTATTTGTAGCAGTTTGTGGTGTTTATTCTTTTCCATCTGGTAGTCTTGGAGCACTTAATAGATGTTCTTTGTGATAAGCCTGACGGAGGAGGATTAATTATTATCCATATTTTTCAGTTGGGGAAACTGAGGCAGCTGTGGGCACTAGCGGTTTGTTCTCAGTCTTGCAGCAAGGTGACAAAAAAATGAAGATATTGCTGAAATTCTGGCTCTGTTGAGGCAAAACGCCTCTGGGTATCCACAGACCCTTGATTGCACCTAAATCTCCTGGTCCAAATCTCATTAGAGTCAGCAGAAAAAAATCTTGTCATCTGTAGGCTTTAGGCTCAGGCCTCGGTTATGAGGTTAAAAAACAGCAAGACTCTCATTTCCCTAACCTTTGTGCTGCTTAATTTTGCTCTGGATTAATAGGTTGTTCTGGTCTATTAGCAGCAAGGCTTGTTCGCTCTTGCCTCATTTTGCTTGGAATAATAAGACCAAAAAATTATGCCTCGGCAGACGAGAGGGGGGCAAATAAAAGGAGCCGGGATTTCACGTCCTCTGATAAAAGAGCACGGAGCAGCACGGCTGTTCCCAAATGGTACCGTGAGGGATGTTTAGCGTTTATTTGGGTTAGAAAAAAAAAAACCAAAACAACAACCCAGCACCGGGAAACACAAAGAGAGGAGAGATTTGCCTTTTCCCTTTTGTTGCGGGGCGCGGGGATGGGAACGCAGAGCTCCGTACCCCCCTTTCCCCGGGCTGCCGTGGCGTGTCATGGTTTTCTCAGGCTTGGGGGAGAATGCTTGGGGTTTCGGGGGCTCTTTGTGAAAGGCGAGCTGTCGCCTTCCTTCCCCGAATGAATTCCCCCTCGCCTTAGGGCCCATAACCCAGCGGGCAGGGTCATGGCTGGTTTAGATGGTGCTCTCTCTCTCTCTGCGAACCAGTGGAGTGATGTCTGCGTTTTGGGAAAAGAATGTGTGTTAAAAGGACTAATGGTCCGACTGTCCATCAGGCCGGGCAGGCCTCGAGGTCATCTGGCGGTCAAAACCAAATCATTCCAGCCTGTTCCCGATGCTGATGGCTGGCCGCATGGAGTTCACTGCCTCGCATCGCTTTGGTACCCTGCGAGAGCGAGCGGGGTTGGTTTTAATTAGTATTTTTAGGAGGACGTGGGGAGAGCGATGTTTTCTCCTTAGCAACTGTATTTGCATAGAGTGTTGCCGCTGAGGCTGCAAGGGTCTGAAGCACACGCAGTGTTCATCTTTGCTTTAGAAAGAAAGAAAGAAAATTAAATCTCCCCGGTCTCCGCACTGATGAATAGGCAGCGGGATGGATTCTGACCCCGGGGCCAGCACAAACGCAGGGGGAGTTTGGGAAGGCTTGCACTTGTGTGCGTGAAGGGAGCGTTTGCTGCAAGGAAAGTATTTATGTGGGAAGAGAGGCTGCTCTGCTCTGCCCTGTGTAAACACGAGCGAAAACGCTCCGTTGTCAGATGGGGAAGAAATCTGATCCTGGATTTGGGAAAGGAGATGGATTTGGGGGCTGCTCGCCTCGTAGCTGGGATGGAAAAAATTCTGCTTTCTGTCTTCTGGGTGGTGCTGGCGTGGGGTTTTCTGCGTGGCCTTCATTGCCCTCTGCTGACAGTGGCAGAGGGGCCAGCTGGGTCGCCGAGCCGCCGATGGATGCAGGTGGTGGAGCTGGAGCCGCGTCTGCAGCCAGGATGCAGGGCTCATCCTGGGGGGTGGAGAGGCTTGAAATCATCCTGGTGTCTGCATCCAGATTTTGCAAATGGCAGCAATTTCTGCAGCAGTCCAAACTCCTGCAGCCAGACTGTTTAGTACATTTAAAATCCTGGCTCTGGTTAAAAATGTTTATATTTTTAAATTATCCCTAATAAAGTCCAGTTTAAATTAACAAAACTGCAGAGAGAGACATCTCATCTTCTCCTGACTTCAATTTCAAGTTCTCAGGCTAAATTATTTTCCCCTGGACAGGCAAGAGAGTCGGACCTGAGGGGCTCATTATGCTTCTTTAGCTACTTCATCAAAATCAGAGAAAGCACATCACTGCCCAGACCCTGCCGATACCTCCCACCACGGCTCTGCCTGGACAGTCCCAGTACTTTAAACTGGATGATGGAAAGGACCATTCCCACCAGTATGTGCAGGATCAGGTCCATCCGGACTCTGGCCAGTGGAAAAGGTGTTAACTGGAGGAACTGGAAGTTGCCCAGTATGAAAGCTAAAGATAATGCTCAAGTTCTGAACGTGTCTCTTCCTGGCACCTTGCAAAATTTTCCTCTTAGGGGTCACAACCTCCCTTTCGTGCTCAGATTTTTGAATCAGATTATTCTTTCTCTCTGTTCTTAAATACTTCCTTAAAAAAACCCTTCTGCCTCTGCACCTTATCTTTATGGCATTGCAGCTTTATTCCTTACATTGCTTCCCAGATAAGACTGTGTGCCAGAGGTTGGGAGCGTTTTCCATCCTTTAGCCAGGTCTTTTTAAGTCTCCTAATTGCACGGGGACACCCTTTGGCAGCAAAAGCATTGGGTAAACTGAGTTCATTGCTGTGTTCAATTGATTCTTTAAAATTTATGCTTAATTACAAAATGGATTAGAATATAGCACAACCTCTTCTTGTAAAAGGCATTGCATTAGTTATGATTAAAATTGAATGACTGACTACACTGGAATTACACAGGCGAAAGTCCCAGAGTGGTAATAGTAATGCTTGGTCTCCTCCAGTGCCTTCTGTGTATTCCCATGGTGCCTTATGGACTCTTAAAATGTCCTTCTAAAGCACTAAATAGAAATTGTCCATAAAAATCTGTGAATTTGGTAATTCCTGTGTCCCCATTTTCTATGTCACGTGCAGAGTTCAAAGCCAGAAGGAGGTCCCAGATCTGCTCCCGCTTATGAAGAGCTTGAGCATCAGACTCACATCCACCGGGGTGGCCACGGTCAGCTGCTCTTCTCCTAGTTGGGAAATTTTAACCATAAGACATTCCCTGCTTCCTATTCCACATTGTAAGTGAACTGTAATGGTTGTGCCTCCCCTTGCATTTTTCATCAGTCCTTTCTCATCTCATGGTACCACAGGACAGGCCACTGGCAGTGGACATGGACTAAAAAGGGCAGGTCATCTTAATACTCAGGCTTTTTGTCCTCTGTGGAGCTGAGAAGTGTTGGTTTCCAACTCTGTTTTCAATCCTCGCTGCCACACCTTTGCTTAAATGATGGCCAAGATCCTCAGGTGGTCTTGTGACTTCGGGAGCTGGGGCTCTGAAGGTAGCGAGAGCCAGACGTGCTGAGCTGGTGATGCCACTCATCACCTCCAGGTGCCTGAGGAACTTCTCAGGAATGGTGTGAGACACCGATCCAAACAGCCCCTCTGAAGCTGTCCCTGTTGTGCAGGTTGGGAGGAACAGGCCAGTCCCAGGTCTTGCTCTCAGCCAGGTGGAAGAATTGCCATGTTTTGCGGACAAGACTCTTCACTAGCACCAGAGGTTGAGATGGAGCTTTCTTCAACAGTGCAGCCTTTTGGTCACAAAGAGTGACCAAAGTAGGTGGCAGGAAGACGGGGAGCCACCGTTTTAACTTGATCCATAGCTAGCCAGGGAGACCTTTCCTGTGGTATTTGGATTTAAGGATACTTTGCAGCTTGATTTCAGACGCGTTCTGCCATCCCTGTCACCTGCAAGTGCCAGAATGTCCTGTTACCCCATCACCAGTTTTCTGATCTTCTAGGCTTGATATTTAAAATTATGTTGACTGTCAAATAGGCTAACCATTGCTGCCCATTCAGGGTTACGCTTTCTCTTCAAGAGTCTCCAGCATTTTATTGGGACCATGCTATTTTGAGAAGGGCACAGGAATGTCGGGCAACTAAAAGATGCTTAATCAGCTGTTCACCAAAACATTGTTGAAAACGTTCATTTAGACCCTACCATGAATGACATAGTGAAAGATAAGAAGCTTATGGGCTCCATTACAGTGAGCTGTGTAGTACTGCAAGCAGATACATTTTCTTGGGGCTTAAAACGAGATTAATAGTTAAGATTGCTGGTTTCTGTTTGAACTCTGCTGGTGAGTTTGAGACGAGAGTGGAACATGTTTTGCCTTGGTTTGCTCATTGATTAAACTGGATGACAACATTCAACGTTCCTCTTCCTACCCTCCCTTTTCCCAGGAGTAACTTGTTAACATTTCTACTGTGTTTTGATGTGCTCTGGCAGGAGCTGCTAAATGTAAGGAAAAATTCCTGACTAAAGAGCCTCTGCTGTGGAAAACCAGCTTGTCTCTGAAGACTAACCCAACTTCTCCTGGCCTCTCTTCTAAAAAGAGAAGTATGTTTGTTATATTTCTGCACAGCTGCATTGATATGGTAGGATACTTAGTTCTGCGGTTCCTGGTTTTCCTCCTTTTCCTCAGTCCCTGCACCACTGCTGTGCTATTACTTCTCCAAGTTCTAGCACAGTGGTTTTGATATTGTTGGGTTAGACTTGTGAAGAGACCCAACACGGAGTTGTCCCACGAATACCTCCTCTCGCCTCCTCGCGCGTCAGTCCACGTCTCGCCGTATTTCGCCTGCTTGCTGCTCCTCTCTGCTCATGTCTTTGGTTCAGGCTCGGGAACAGTCGTCAGAGCAATTGGTTCTTGGTCTCAACTGAGTAATTTTGAGCAAATGACTTTGCCTCGCTTTCTCTATCTGTGAAACGGGATTAATGCCATTAAGCCTTCTCATATAAAGAACCTCGAAACCTATGCATAAAAGCCCCATACAAGAGCAAACACTGTGTAATCCCTGGGTTGCTGCTTTGGCTGCTCTAACAGATTTGCAGTGGGAATCCATTTTTCTCGAAAACATCAACCTGTCATTCTTTGCCCATTTGGCAAATCCTGGAAGTTGTCCTGCTCCAGAGAAACACAACTGGGTTTGCTTAAAAACATTGCCTCTTGCCACCCATTTCAGGATGAGAATATGTAATGAGCTTCCAGCGACTCTTCAATCTTGCCCTCCCTTGTCAGCTGCAGGTTCCACTAATTAAAAAAATGAGTGGAGTTGCTTTGCAGATAGTGGAGGTGGCTCTGTTATTCTTCCTTTAACACTTGTTCTTCTCATCACATGGTGGTTATTATACGTGTGGTATATCTTTCCCCTCTGTCAGTCCATTTACCTGTCTCTTCTTGTCTTCGGTGACAGATATGTGTTGTCAAGTATGTCCTCATGCTCCCCCCAGTTTCGAGTCTGACGTCCACTAGTCTATTCAATTAGGCTGGATTGGGAGTATAATTTACTGACCCCTCTCTCTCCTTAGCAGGTAAACTAGAAAATCATATACATGCATCTCGCGCACTCGCTGACCTTGGAAGGCAAATTTAAGAGGATTTATTGTTGTCAGCTGCAGGCAAATATTGAAAACGTTACATTTTGTCTGAAGGAGGATGCCATGATGTTTGCGCGTGTGCATTGTTTAATAACATTTCACTTAACTCACTATGATTAATTCAATTGATATTAATTACATTGCAATATAGGAGCAGAGACTGTAATACTTTTTCATATGGGTTTCCACCAATGAATCATTTTACATGTGGCATTTGCTAATGGCCCCTTTTTAAAAACATTAACCAATAGTTATAACGGGAGGAAATCTGATCTGCGGCAGAGCCGCGTCCCGGCTCTCTGCGCCTCGGGAACCTGCCGGCACGCGCAGGCTCCACTTTTAATTTTTTAGGCAACGATTGTCCAAATCTTCAGATCCATCACTTTATTCGAATAGTATAAAAACCCAGCAGATCTAATTTCCTTTCTTTGACTCTCTTTATTAGGGTATTGGTTATATCTCGTGTCCCTGCAGACTGATATTTTATTAGCTGTTAACAATGATCTGATAGAGGGAAAGAAGTTAACGTTTCGAGATGTTATTTATTTTTGTGTGTTTGTTCCTGGGTGAGGGTTATTCTCCCCCCTCCTTTCCTTGCTTTGGACATTTCCAGCTGAGAAGCCTCGTCGGGAAATGTCGCCACTGCCACCTGCTTGCAGCGCCCGGACTGACATGCACCCGCCGGGGCTGTGCGGGATGCGGGGTGCGGGGTGTGGGATGCAGGATGCGGGGTGTGGGATGCAGGGTGCGGGGTGTGGGATGCAGGATGCGGGGTGTGGGATGCAGGATGCTGGAGCACCTGCAGGGCCGGGGTGGGTGCTCCACAGCAACCCACAGCCTGTCCCTTAGCTGGGGGAAGTCGATATTTTTTATGTTTAACGGACGTTTAAAAACTCCTCCAGGATGTAGATTTATAAATACCTGGCCAATTACAATGTTAATTTTATTCCTCGCTTCCCCAAGCCCACCTACTATTCCCCTACTATCACAGCAGACTCTAATTTTTTATTATTAGTTAGATACTCAACATCGGGCCGTGGTTTGATATATACATCCACATTCATATATCATCTCGCTCCCAGATAGCTCGTTTCTTGCTTGTATTGACGTCAATGGGAATTTTGCCATTGACTTAAATGGGAGCAGGATCAAGCCCGAAATGATTCAGTGACGGGATGACAAAACAGTGAGGTGTGGGGAAGGAGAGACCGTAAACACAGCCGTGAGATGACACGGTTACTTGGCAATGGCCCATGCACAGCGCGCTTGAACTTTTTTAAAATTTATGATACCATTGTATAAAATAAATGACTCATCATATAAAAGAAAATAGTCTCAAGGGATTTGCTTCTTGTGGGCATCGCAGCAATAGCAGGTTTTAAGAATAATGATGAATGAATGGGTTTTACTCTTAAAAAAAAAAAAAGACAGAAAGGAAGGAATGTGCAAATACACATTTTTGCAGGGCTGGAGATGGAAGCCCTCCCCAAAAATGGCTCTCACTTCTGTTATTTATAATGCGACAGTTTTCCCAGTTAACAGTTTAAATGAAGGGGCCGTTTCTTAAATGCTTTATTCATATTATACAGCGATTACCAGCTATAGCCATATTCCTTAATAACCTGTTATAAAGCATGTTATAAAATCCATTAGTGATGATGCTAGGAAAAGCTGTTAGAAAGCGTAATGCACGGTAATCAGGGCTGTGCAAAAGTGACAAAAATGTTTGTCGTTTCATGCCGGGGTTTATATAAGAGCTAAATAATTTATTCTGTGATCAAGGCATTTTGGGTTGATTTTTTTTGTTTCATGGAGTGTTTTCAAAATGTCCTTTTTAACATGAAAAATAAACCCATTTCGGCTGCTTAAATATTCTGGGTTTGATTAAAATAAACACTTTTTTCCCTCTCTCTCACACATACGCTCATTTGAGGATAAATACATAAAAGGAACTTTTTTCCTACTTCAAAATCTTTGCATAAGGGAATTTTTGAGTAACGTCTTCCTGTGCATGACGGAGTTGTTTTTCACGAAGCTGGAAGGTACCTGTGCTTCAGCTTCTCGGTGTACTTGCAGGTAGCAGCAGTAGATGGATTTAAATTGTCTGCTTATACATTTAATACCTGCCTTTGCGGCACAGGCACCCCATTTGTTTTTTCATTTAAATGCCTCCGTAATGTGTCCCCAGCAGCATTTACTGTTTTATGGGGAATCGGTGAACTCGGTGAAGGTGACGAAACAAAGCGGCACCCACTCCTCCGCGCTAACGAAATCCTCCTGCTCCGGCTTCGTTATTTGTTAGGAATTAGGTACTAAAAACAATACCAGGAATCCACCTGGAGCAAGGGCAGTCCAGGGCTCTGTACCCCGTTTCCTTGTCCCGGTGGGATGGAGGGGTGACCCTGGCATGGCAAAAGGGGGTCGGATCCCGAGACAAGGCTGGAAACGGCTCCGGCTTGGGGCTGGGGATGTGTGGGGGAATTTGGGAGAAGTCTACATCCCCTCTTTGCAGGATTTCTTTGTGGTTACATGGGAGCTGTACTCTGCCAGAACCAGACTGGGGAAATATTCTGAAATTAAGCAAATATTATGAGAGAGAGAGAGAATTAGGAATCTAGGGGTTGGTGTACAGAAAACACAGGAATGAGATGCAGGATTCAAAATAGCCCCTGCAGAAGAGGAGTCCATCTAAAGCAGCACACTTTAGGGTTGTTTTAAGATCCTTCCCTTACATTTTGTTCTCTCCTGTTCAGCCTTATTGCTGCTGTCGGAGCAGCTCTTTCAGCCTGGTTTGGCCTCTGGGCTTTGGGATGCTTGTGGGAAGAAGGGGACGGGTATTATCTGTCTAAAACGGGCTCCAGATTTGCTCTCTGAAAAATGGTGTGCATATGTACGGAGGATCGTATGAAGCAAACGCCCCGGCATCCCCACACCATTTCACAGTCTGCAGATGCAGATTAGGTTTTATTGTGTGTGCAAATTTGAGGGTCACTTGGAAGCATCATTTAAAATAATATCCATGGTAAATTAGTGTATTAGGAGGGTTCATGAGGGCAAGTGAGAGTTTGGAGTTAGGACCAGGGAGCGCAAGAGCTCTGGACACGTTGTGTGGGTGTGTGTGTGGTTTTCTGTGTGTTTGTGTGTGTATTGTCACATTCTTATCTTACCCGTTTGTTGTTAAATATTTTTTGCACAGTTTGGAATCAGCTCTGCTGTTGTTGTTACACAAGCCTAAATCTGAAGCAATGCTGGTGAAGTAAATAGCAATACTCTGGATCTGGTTCCGTTTTTAAATGAAAAAAACAAAAGAAGGGCTTCAACCCTCTAACCAAAAATAATTTAAAATTTTTTAAATTTTTTGGTATTTGTGTGAAATAGTGACTGGAAGAAAACTGCCCTTTGGACGGGGCTGTGATGCTTCACAGGAGATACGGGAGCATTAGGTACCAGGTACTCTGGGGCTAATGATGTGCTTAAGATTGAGGGCAGCCATAAGGTCCTTTTACGTGAAAGCATAAAGGTATTTTATTGTACTTGGAAATCAAGTCCGGTGTTTTAAGGAGCTTTTTGTGGAGATCTGAACAGCTAAGCTAATTACTACGAAGAAATGTCTTGTAAAGAAAGTAGCAGTGGCTTTAATTTTCTTCCCTCCATCCCAATGAACCTAAATCCCGTACAGCTATTCCTCCTGTCATCAAATGTCTGAAATGAAAAACTGTTCAGTCTTTCCTCGTTGCTCCCTTCAGTGAGGTATGTAACATCCCACTGTAAAATAAGCCCTGTCCTCCCCGACGGGCTTCCAGGAGCGGAGGTGGGGGGAGTTTTGTGTTTTAACTTTTTGTCTTGCATATGGCAAGTGAGAACTTTGCTTCCTACAGTACCAATAAACCACAGTAAATGTCTGTTAACCCTAGGGAACACGCTCTCTTTTGGTGCCCAGTGTTACAGTAAAATGCTCTATCTTCAGGTTTTCCTGATGCAGCATATGGTTGGGGGGTGTTGGAAATTAAGCTGCGCATTCTGCTTCACTGCTTACAGCTGTGGTTGGGCACGCCGTGCCTGCGGTATCAAAAGGACCCGCCACAGAGGACAGCTCTGCTGGGCCACGGGAGCAAGGACAGGATAAAATCTCAGCCTAAATTTTTCCAGGTTGAGATGGTGTTGCCTTGGGGAGGCGGGGGGGAGTGCTCCCCTCTGGTACCCACCCTCCCCTCCCAGCCCTTCTCCCACGGCTGTTCGGTCATTCGTCCCCGCGCACCCATCCCCATCCCAACGCAGCATCCCCGGTTTGGAAACGCTTGCACATCCCGGAGATGCGGAGACAGTCCCAGCTCCTCGGCTTGTCTGCTGCCAGAGAAACAAAGAAACTGCAGCTAGCACAGTTATTTAAAAGGAGCTGTAATATGTTACTGTTATGGGTCATTGCGGGATTTTTTTTATACCAATATTACCATTATTATCCTCTCCAGCCGTAAAAATTGATTGGTGAGATGAGCAGTCTGCGATACTCTCCGATTCTGGCTGTGGGACTAAATCTCTCCATCCAGGTAGAGCAGAGGAGGGATGGAGACACAGCCCGTCCCCGCTCCCCGCCCCAACCCTCCATGAGGATCCCTTCCACATATGTATATACTGCTCACGTCCATATGATATGTGCCAGCTGCCTCGTGCAGGACCTAACACCAAGGTTTCACATGGGTGAAGCTCTTGCAAAGGGCACCGGGAACTTATTCTGGGTCCTGGGAAGATGCTGTTTGGGAACCGGAGTCAGGAGCGGGGTTATCTAGTGCGTACCCCTGGTGTTGGTGGGTCAGGACAGTATGAGTGTGCGTGCAAGAAACTGAGGCTGAAAGTGGATTTGGGGAGGCAAAAGGGCGGGTGCCTGTGAACAGAACTGGCCACACAGCAATGTCTTAAAATAAGGAATAAATAGTGTATGCAGCGATGCTCAGAGAGTTGGGCTCTTTTGTTTTTTTTTTTAATCACACAGTTCCATCTGCTTTTTCAAGATGACAGTGCTGTTATTTTGTAAAAAAAAAAGGGAGGCTAAAGTTAAAGTGAACTAAATTAAGCAAGCTCAAAAGACACACACGGAGCTGGCAAAGCATGCAGGCGTCCTGGCTCGTAATCCGTTGGACCAGAGTTGATCCCAAAGCGGTGATAAAACCCCGGGCTCCTGCCTGCAGCCCTCGTGCGCTGCCTGCTCAACCCCAGTGGCATCGTAGCATGTCTGGAAACGGTATTCTGGCCTGTTCTCCAATTACTTCGGTGGAGTTAAGCCAGTTTACGCCAGCTGATGAGCTGCTCTCCTGTGTGTATAATTATTCATAGAATGAGATCCAGGAAAGTTTAGATTAAGGCCATGGGTACATGAATGGGTCAACATGAGGCATTTCAGCCTGTCCTGCTTTTTAAAAGCTGTATCCACATCATGCAACCCCTTGAAAGCAATTTAACCCCAATAGTGACAAATCTAAACCCTTGAGGAATTAGGGCTAAATTTGTCATGTTTTTCCAGCGCTTGCTTTTCAATGCACAGCCTGCTCATTTCTCACGCTGCCGAGCGCTCAGCCTGCTGCCGGGCGCACAGCTGCCACACCGCAGTTTTCCTCCAGGTTTATGCCTTGAATTCACGTGGCTGTGGCTGGAGTAATAGGGATGATGGGCATGGGCCGGTCCTCGAGTGAGGAGGAGAGACCTCGTAGCAAGTGATAACGCTGTCTGGATGTTCCCTTTTCTGGATGCTCGCCTTCTAGAAGTGGAGAGAAACAGATCAGCTGTGCTGCCCTCCCACCCAGACCTTCTCCCTTGAGGAGACCGAGTGGTGGTAGAGCAGCCCAGGGTCTTTTGCCACCAAAGCTCAGTGTAGACCTGGTGTCCGTGACCTCAGCCTCCCTGGCCTTTTTGTTTCCTTCTCCACAAAGCAAAGGAGACCACGCATCCTTCCTTCTGTCTTGTGCTTTAACCAACAGCTTGTTCCTGTAGCAGCCCTGGGCTGCAGGTGGGTCCCACCTGAGCAAAAATACACTGAAGTCTTCTTGACTTCAATGTGCTGATGAACATGTGCTGAAGGAAGGTCTCGGTTCCTGCCATGGTCGATTAAATCTGGGGTTTGGTGGATCTCCAACTCAAGCACCAACACCTGGTGTCTGGTCCCAGGGCTTGGCTGGTTTAAATCCCTGTTGCTGACGTTGATCATGCATATTTTTTTCTCCGTCTTTGCCACACTCAGTTTTCTTTCTTTCTTAAGCTGATTTTTTGCAATGCATGTAACAGCGAGTGTCACCCATGTAAAAATCTTTCCTGGTTTTCCTTGCAGTGACCAGAACTCAATATCAGGCTTAAAACTAAGAGGCAATTTTATCCATCCAAACCTGGGCTTGAATCTTACAAGGGAATTTCAAATTCCACAGACTTCTAAAGGTGTTGAGGGCAACAAATTAATTATTTTCAGGATTGGCTTTTAATTTTTTTAACCTGTCATATTAGTCGAAATGGTATCAGAATATATAGCAATCATGCCTCAAACAGGAGGCATGTGTCACAGTGAAACATGCAAAACCTGCTTATTATGTAATGAGGTTTGCATTGATATGAAAAATACACCATGCCAAAACCTTCACACGTTCCCCTGCTTTACAAAAATAAATAAAATAAACGGGGAAAACCTCAGGGAAAAATTTCTGACAGTCCCTGAGTGCTGCAGGGAGACGCCAGCTAGTTAGGAAATATTGCGGTGTCAGTCTGATTTCATTTATACAATTTATTTTATTGAGAAATATTGGCTAAAATAAATTTCCAAAACAAATGTTATGACTTTCCATCCTTGGCGAGCGAGGTGCCTGGATTTCTCATCAGCTGAGCGTGTAGATCCCGCCGAAAGTGAAATGTATTTGCAGGCAGTGCAGCAGCCACATGGCTAACAGGGAGCAAGGAGAAAGGGATTTGAGAGCGTTAAAATAACATTGGGTCAGTTCTTTAAGGATCGTGTGGTGTCTGATCATAGCATTATTATTAATATTACCACCAAGGGCCATAATGTCGAGTGCTGAGATGGAAAGTGCTGCCGAGCTGACGCAGGGGGATGCCTGAGATAAATTTCCATTTAGAGGAATCGCTTTGGTTTTACATGCTTCTCTCAGCCCAGGTCTGTGTGTGCAGGGCACGAGTGGCTGGTGCTGCCCCGGGACGAGGGGACACAGGGGCTTCTTCTGCCCCTGGGAGCTGCCCCGACACACAGCCACCAGCTTCTGGGTTCTCACCTTCCCCTGGGCTTTTGCAGGAGCCTTTGGGGCTTTCCCAGCTCCGGCACGGGGCAGCCAAGATTTCGGGCTGTGTCCTGCTGGAGACTGCCCATCACCTGGCTGTCCGTGTCTTTTCTATTCCTGGGAAGTACTCAGCAACTTCAATAGCCAGGACTTTTAGAGGGTCCCATTACGAGGGGTTTGAGCATGAGCTCATTTGAAAAAAAATAATATTGGGCATTGGGTGTTTTGAATCACACACACAAAAAATCTGATCTGGGAAGCTGCTTGGGATGCTTTCTTATTTTCATTTTTTTTTTCCTGACTTCCTAAAATTCTCTGTGGCTTTGCTTTGTTTTGCTTAGTTAGTTGCCGTGTTGGAAATCAGGTTTACTTCAAACCAGAAACACAAATATTTTCATCCTATTGTAGATACCGATGTCTTTGGAAAAAGGCAACGGCCACGTCCCCACGTGGACCCCTGCGTCTGGGGTCCGATAATCTGTATTAAGACTTGGCCTTTAAAGCTTGTTTCATATTTCAGCCTTAAAAAAACCCACAACACATCACTATCCCGGCAGTTCTGTTTACAGGCAGAACCGTCTGGGCTCTAAAGGAAATAATTATGTACCTAACTCTGTGCATGAAATTAGATGGGAATTTGTCAGTACTTTAAATTTGTCAGTGCAGCAGGGCTTAAAAGTAGGTGCAGGCAGTGCTGCCTTGTGTACAAAGCGTTACTGTACTGCCCCAAACCCCCCAAACACCCAGAAACTGGTGGCTGCTGGTGCGGTGGGGAGCCGGGGGACAGTGGGGGCTCAAAATCAAGGAGTGCTGGTGTAGATCGGAACATGGCCCAAATAATTCAGAGCAGCGTTTGGGGCAGGTGTACGTGTGATGGTCTGGCGGGGTCTGATCCATGGTGGAAAATTTACTCCGTGCAAAACGAGCGATGGCAGGATAAATCCCTGCTCTTCCCCAGAGTAAATCACGACGTGGTGGAGAATGGAGCCCCTGTTGCATAAGTCAAACCTAGAGAAATGTGAAGACATAAAATAATTTGAAAAAAAAAAAAAAAGATTTAAAGTATGCAAACCATACTGAAAACTTGATTAATTAATTACAACCAGTGGACTAAATTCTGCTCTCAATTAACACGTGCAGCCCCATTGAAATTAATGGGGTTGCACATGTGCGCGGGCAGAAATTGGTGCGATAGGTTTATTACCAGTAAATGGCAATTAATAATGGTTCTCCTTTTATATTTTCTATTATAGCCTATTAATATTTCCAGTCCTTGCAATTGCACCGCTACCACGACAGCAGTTATGAATTAGGAGCTGGGGGAACCCCCTTATTTTTTTTTTTTCCCTGAAAGAAGTTTCTGTTACCAAAAGTTTGCCTAGTGTTATTTTTATAGCCGAGTGAGAGAGAATTTACAGGGAGCTGAAATCATTGAAGCTAATTAGCTGAATGGCCCTATTATTTATCCAGGGACACGTAGTACAATAATTGCTATTGCAGGTTTGAAGCATCTCAGGGATATTAATTCCAGAGCTTTCATGTCATCTCAGTACAGTAAAACTTCCTAATGGCACCCTGAAGGTGCATAATCTCATTTTAAAACTACTTTTTCTTCTTTTTTTCTGAGGGAACTGGCAGAATCTCCTTCCATAAAAGCTGAAAAAGGGGAAGAACTCATAATATTTTCCTCATAAGAAAGCAGTTATATTTTCTTATTATTTTTTCCACTCTCTGACCTTTCTTGCTTCCCAGTGATGGGCCTGCCAGAGCACTTCATCAAAAGTTTCCCTGAACTTTGATCTCCTGCCATTCGTGGCGGAGCAGTGACGGCTGCTTCGGCAGCACCCTGGGGACCGGGATGGTGGGGGGCTCGCGTCCCTCCTGGGGCTCCTTCCAAAAGCAGAGAAGGGATGAACAGAGGACTGATGTCCTCATGGAAGGGACCTTCCAGGGTCCAGTTAGTCCTGTCGGGTGGAAGATGTTGGGCTTTACCTTCTCCCATGGGGCAGCCCAGGAGCTCTAGGGGGTCACCTAGGAGGAACTCAGGGCAGCGTCTCTGTCCCCTTCTCCCACCCCTGCACATCATTAATAGCTGGTTTTCCCTGACAACACTGAAGGACAAGGTTTTTGGGAGCTGGGAGCAGGGTGAGCTCAGCACCGCTTGGTCTTTTGTCTGGTGGGAAGTGGTTTGCTCTGCCCAGGGGAGCGCGGCTCGCGGCACGTCCCCTTTGCCACAGGTCCTGCCTGCCTGCGTTAGCTGTGCTACAGCCGGTGCCTCAGGGCAGGCAGCTCCCAGTCTGGGCACACAAGGCCAGTGCAGATGGGAGAGAGCGGTGGAGTCCCCGCAGTGCCACCATCAATTGTGTGGCACGCACAAAGCCAGGTCTCCCAAGCTCCTGTCCCAACCCAGCTCCTCCCAGCTAAGCTCCAGCCCACCGGAGTTTGCACCATTGTATCTGGCAAGCGCTTTTGACCAGGTGGGACTAAAATAAAGCATCCACCAGAGAGGAAAGTCAAGATGAAGCTCAAGCTTCTCCATTCCTGTACCTGATAGATGGCTCAGATTCATCCCCCCTCGCTTTGGGCTGTCAGACAGGTGCCTGGGCAAAGATCCTGAGACCCTGGGGCAGAGCAAGGCACCCCCAGGGAGAGGCTTGCATCTGGCAAGAGGAGAAGGAGGCATTTTTACTCACAGAGACATCTCCTGTGGATATCAAAAGTTAAATGAGACGACCTCAGACTTTAGACAGCGCAGGACCAGCCCTCCATAGCAGCTGTGTGATGAACAGTGAGGATAGGTCCTGCACCAAAGCCCTTCCCGGAGTCTGATCATACTCTTCCAAAGATGCTTATGGGCAAAGGGAATCGGTGGTGGTACCCGATTCGGAGTGAGATACCCCAGAGCATCCTCACAGCCCTGGCAAGGATGGGGTGCAGATACCTGGGAGATGCTCGGGTCGCCCTGCCTGCGGCTTGCAGCTGGACACTGGTGTGGAAATAAGTGTTTTTAACCAGCCAGGGTTTGCGATGGAAACGTTGATGGGCCTTTAATTAGAACCATGTGAATGGCGCTGCTTTCACTTTAATTTAGCTTGATTTAAATGACACTCGTGGGCCAGATGAACCAGAGTCACTGGAGCTACACCAATTTACACCAGCTGAGGATTTGGCAGTAAAAGGGGGGGATGAAGGTGATTCCCTGTACTTTGTTTTAACCCAACAATCTTTACAGCCATCCATTAAGGCGCTCCACCAGGCATTTCTCCTTCTGCAGAAGAGGTTTCAGCGGAAGAAATAAAGCTGTGAAGATTCAGTTTTCACTTTGTTTCTCGTAAAGACAGTCAGACTCCAACATAAACAACAATTTACACCCAGCATTTATTCTGGAAATTACAGTATCGTGCAGCTAACGCACACAGATAAATAATGTTTTATGGGATTCTGTGGAGTCCTTTCAGGGTAGCGGATGTTTAGTAGAATTAGAAGACTTAGAAAACGGAGAGCTCCAGCTCTAGCTGTTAATCCTGGAAAACACAAACGTAGAGCAGGCTCACACAATTAAAAAGATAAAAATAAATTCCTCCGTGTTTACACTTTTTCTTTAAAAAACATCTTTATTAAACATTCAAGTGGACAAGTCCTCAAACCTTCCAAGGCAAAGAGGGTTTTGTGTTTGTTGTATTTCCAGCCTGTGGTGGGAAAAACTGGTCAGAGCTCCTCAGTCCTCTGAAAAAGGTATTTATTTAGTGACCCCCATCTTGTCTGAGCTGTCCTGCTGCAGCCTGACTCCACACGTGATGGGTCCAGGCACCCCTGTGGCAGAAACATACCCAGGCTTTATTATTTAGTGTAAAATAATAGGGGGAAATGGCTGGATGTAAAAAAAATCTGTCATTTTTGCGGCACACTTGATGTGAAAGGGAGTCAGTATGGGAAACTTGAGCATAAAACCCCTTGATGTGTTGGTGGACCAAAGGAGAAGCGTGGGCTGTCTGGCAGGAGCTGTCCGTAGGAGCTCCTGGAGCAGCTCTGGCAGCTCCCCAAGCCCAAGGGGAGCTGAGGCACATCTGACGCCAGATATAAGGGACCTTAAAATGCTGGTATCCTCTTGTGAGCCACAGCCAGTGCTTAGGTCCTTAAAACTCATTTTACCCTTGCAACAGTGGCTGATGTGCCTGAGGTGGCACCTTTGCTCTCGCCAGGACTCGTGGAGGCTTGGCTGGACTCGTTGGAGGTGCTGGGCTGAGCTGCAGCATCCTGTGTCAGGGCTTCAGCGGAGGAGTGTGGCCAGCTGGTTTCCTCCTACAAAACTTTCACCGTTTTAGCCAGGATACCTCCAAAATACATTGTTCATAAAATCAAAGGTCAAGGTCCAGTGTAATAAAACAGTTCACAGCATCCATTCCCCGAGCAGGACAAAGCAACAAGTTTAGTTTAGTAAACTGGTTGAACAAAAGTCCACTTGTCCTAATTAATGTCAGCCTGTCACTATTATTATTAGTTAGGGGGTTTTAACTGCTTCGCCCAGAATTTGTTCTTTGAAATACGACGTCTCCCACCTGATTGCAGCTTTCTTGTAGAGGATCGCCTCCTCCCTACAAATATTGCAGGGGTCAAAAGCGCCGTCGTCTTGTCAGGCGTCTCCTGCTCATGGGGCGGTGGAGGCTGAACGCATCCGTATGCTGCTCCGGCTTCCTTTCCTGTTTAGCTTGTTGCTGGCGGTGGAAATGCGGTGTTTAGGGTAGGGGCCGCTGGCCCCCAGTCCTGACTCAACTGCAGTCTCTGCCTGCTCTGACACGGTTGCTCCACAAGTGTGCGGAGGGATGGCCGTATGGGTTTTGGGGTTTATGGCATGTCTGTCCTAAAAAGATGGGTATGACAGCAGGCTAGGATGGAAAAGTAGTGCTTGGGATTTAAAAAGTAGGGAATTAGACTGTGGAATTCAGACTCAGGGTTTTGTGGCCCAAGCTCTTAATAAGAGTGGGAAAGCATCAGCTCCAGGGACAACGTGTGGAGCCCAGGATGGGAGACCATCTGTGGTTTCTGGATAAGCTGCTCCTCCTGCAGAAATGCCCGCGTGTTTTCGGGTCCAGAGTTAGGCATTGCAAGCCAGAAAGTACCTGGCGCGATACAAGTTGCCTGCCCAAATCCTCAAACAAGTAGAAAATTGAAAAGGTGACAGTTTTCCCCATTCTGCTCAAGAGAACGTGAATTACAGAGCCTCAGCATGGCTTTTCCAGTATAAAGCTGCGGAGTGTCAGGTCTTCAAACCTCTGGGCTCTGTTTCTGTGCCCAATAAAACAGCCAACCCACATCTTATGTGAGGTTCTCGTGTGGCAATGCGGTATAAAAGGAAGACTGTGGAAGTGTGGGATGCAATATAAAACAAACACCATGGAAATGTGGCATGGGCCAGCTCACATCAGACTCGTGGCCCACCTCGTCCAGTAGCCAATGCCTAGAAGTGACCAGTACCAGCTGCTTTGGAGAGTCACAAGAAAACCCCGTAATGGACAGTGATGGAATAACTTACCTATATTTAGAAATTCCCTTCTGACCCTTACTGCTTTACGACTTGAAGCATAAAGGTTTATAGTCCTTAACTTTTATCTTGCCTAATGAAGCTGCAGATGTTCGTGCTATTTGTGTAAATATCTAACCCGTATCGGTGCAGGTAAACAAGAGGGTACATTAATCCTGGCCATATCGCCTCTGATTTAGATACACTAATGGGGGGTGTCTGGATCTTGGGGTGGTTTTGATTTTGGCCCCATCAGACCTGCTGCCAGGTCCTCCTGGTCCTGCTTCCATCCCATGGACATCTCATGGGGAACTTCATAAACCCGTGTATGAGACAGGTGTGGGTTTCCTTCCTTTTTGCTTGCAGATCCCATTTTTATTTCGCCCTTACCCTCTCCTTTCCCCTCTGTTGTTGGTTAAAACGAACCTCAAGAGGAAGGGAACTGGCCTGGCGCGTCCCAGCTGCAAGAGACGGAGCGAGAGGCATTTACAACCTGACAGCAAGATAAAGATAAAGATGAATCTGAAGCCTCGGCGGTTGTTAGCGAGGGGAGGAGGAAACGTTTATGGCCCCATCTGCCGGCGTTTCAATAGGATGGGACCAGCTTTATGGCAGGAGCCTCCAGTGCCGCTTCCTTCCATTTGGGGATGAAGATCTGATTTCAAGCTGTTCCCGGCAGCCCTGCTGTTTGCCCCGCTGTTTGCCCTGGGGCCGGGGCAGGAAGGAAGGAAGGGAGGGGATGGCGATGCCGCTTGGACTCGGTGGGGTCCATGGGCACAGGTCGCACCCACGGCCTCCAGTTCAGGATGTGCGGCAGTCAAGATTACGGAGCCAGCCCAGAAAAGCGGGATCTGGGGGGTTTTGTGTGGGAGCCAGGGAGCAGCACGGCCGGCCGCCCAGTGAGCCTCTCCACTGCTCTCACTTTCCCAGTTGGTGATTTTATCAATGATAATGGTACCCTCAGTGATCAATGATACCCCCTGTGCAAACGCCATTGCACCTTGCACGGAGCAGCTGCTTTTTCAGACCTGGAGGAGCTGAAGCTGTTCCTGCTCCTGGAGCAGCTCATGCAAGAGAATCTAAATCAGGCTGGATGAGGATCAGCCCCATCTCAGTTTCTCTAATAATAGGGAAAAATTACAGTCATGTTCCTGTTAGGACAGAGCACCTTACATCGAAGATTATCAAGCACTTTACAGTAGAGGTTAACTGGTGTTATCCCTGTTTTGCAGCTGGAGAAAATTGATAGTTAGAGAGGTAAAACGGTGTTTTCAGGGTCAGCGGAGAGCGGTGTCCTGGCAGGTTTGCTGTGCTTCACTGGGAGCCTGCACCAGGCGCCGAGCCCTCGTGCAGGGGCATTTACCACTTGGGTGCTGAATTTGGTCTGATTTTAAACGGCACCCCAAATATTTGGGGTTTGTCTGTATTTTCTGCAAAAGCTTGCCGAGAAGAAGTCGTATGAGTTTCTCCAAGCAGGTGGTCTCTCCCCTCTCCTCCGTGCTGGCTCTGTGCTCAGCTCCGGGACTCCACAACAGCTTCCACAAATATTTGCTCCATAATATGACAAGGTGCCAAAAGAGACCCAGAACAGCAAGAAAATCTCCGGGAAAAACAATTATAACACACCTGCGATTTTTTTTTCCTCCAGTAACCATAGCAATAATCTTTTGGTATCTTGGGGTTACTAGGCGGCTTGTGAAAGTGTTGGAAATTGCAAGCGGCTGAATCCTGCCGAGTGCTGAGCAGGTCCGTGGAGGGGAGGGTGGTTGAGCATCTTGCAGGAGCAGAGCCCTGGCTGGTTTTAAACCACGTAACCTCCCACCTCGCGGCCTCAGCAAACTCTTTATGCGTGTGAGCAGCCCTCCCTTGAAGTGGTTAACTCAGCTGTGAAGCCTTCTATCAGCCGTAATGGCTTCAAGGTGGGGAATAAAAAATGGAGAGTGTTTAAATTGTTAATGGGTTTCATGTTCTTGTCACTGTTGAGGGTTTGTTCCCTTTTATAAACTCATAGTTTTTGGTTGACATTGCTTTTATGTGAGCCATCAGCCAGTTGGTGATGGTGTTCCTGTGTTAGACCATTACTGCCGGATTGTATTTGCAGTAAAGAAAGAGAATGGAGGCCGTAAATCTACAGCCAGAGATTTAGGGCTCTGTTTCTCTGCAGTTTAGGTCCATGTGCTCGGGAAGTCCATTCTCCTCCGGCAGAATTACACCCCTCCAAACGCTCCTGCTCGGGTGCTGATGGACGGTGCTCATTGCCTCACTGCAGCCCGTCCGGCCGAGCCTGGAGGGTGGCAGGGGATGGGGAAGGTGGATGCCGGGCAGGGGAGCGGTTTTATTCTGCTCCACCTCAGCCTCTAACTTCCGTAAGAGATGGGGAAAGTGGAGAATTGCTCCCAGCAGGGCAGATCCTGCTCTTGCTCAGGATGGGCTCCGGTGCATGTTAACCCTTGCAGCTCTGCGCGGGGGTCACACAAGTGCTTTGGGCTTGCTGGCACACTCGGCGTGGGGCAGAAGTGTTCACTGCGTGTAAGGATGGCCCAGGGACAAGCGCGGTCCCCTGCGATGGCCCTGCTGGGCCACCGAGGGTCATGGGCAGCAGCGGGGCAGCTAAACCTGCCACCACAGTGAATCGCATCCCCATGGCCCTCAGGTCTTTTTCCTCACCGGGTCTCCGGTGATGGACCTTTTGCACTAGGAATTGTCTTGATGTTGAATTGTGCCTTTGCTGAGACTTCCCAGAAAACCTGGAACAGGGACCCAAGAGCTTCCGAGTTCTGGTCTTGGCTTTGTCCGCTGATTTATTGTAAGCTCCATAAAGTACAAAGTGAAGGTGATGAATAGGTGGTGGGTTGTTAGAAGAAATAATTGCCTGTGTGGGGCCAAATTCTCATGGCCACTGGCACAGCAGCCTGGGGTTTACCCCAGGAGAAACAAAGTCTGAGTCAGCTGGGAGCTGGGCACTGAGTACTCGCAGGCGCAGAGGAGTGCAGGAGGCAGTGGAAGGAGTGTGTGTGATGCCATTACCCCATTTTCCTGCGGAGCAGAGCCAGCGGTTGGATGCACAGTGGTCCCTAAAACCCTCTCCAGCACATCTGGGCTCATCCCCTCTCCCCATGTCAGCCACAACACCAGCATGCTGGTGGTGATTTAATTGCACGCAGCCGCTGAACCCGTGTTCACCCATTAAGGGCGTCAGATGATCTCTTCATGAGCTGTCAGTCCAAATTGAGCCTAAAATCTGGTGCTTAAAAGATCTAATTTTCATAATTACGCCAGGACTGCTCCTGCCTCCCTCCATCCCTCTCCCTCTGCTGCCACCCATCCACAAGCGAAAGCCATGCCGAAGGGCACGGTCCCGGGGGACTCATCGCTGCCCCTGCTCTGAGAGGCTGTGGAGTTCATCCCGGGGTCAGGCGCGGATCCTGCGCAGGAGCCTGGGGTGCTCTTCGGCCTCTTGGGCCGGTGCAGGTGTGTTTTGTGGGGGCCAGGGCCAGCGGCATCACTCAGTCCTCCTTTTGGAGAGAGGAGGTGTGGGAATGCACAAATCCAGCCTGGATGGGGCTGTTCCTTCCCCATGCCAGGAGCCTAACGCAAAACTGTGAGCTCTAAGCATTGCAAAAGCCTAAGCCAACCTTCCTCACTCTTACCCTTCCTCATCCTCCTCCTCTTCCTACCCCAACATGAGAAATCATGAATTTTTGGCTTTCAGAGCACCTGCTGCCTGGCAGGGGGATTCAGGAGGCGGGAGTCATGTGTGCACCCTGCTACCCCTCACTGGCACAGCCCTCCCTGCCCTCCAGGCTGAGACAGTGCTGAATTCTGCAATGTCGGAAATGTGGGGTCTGGCTTTGGTTTCTGTCTTTTGCCTTGTGTTTTAAAGCTTTTCTTTCCTCTATGAGAAAAATGAATCGTCGTGTATTCACAGGACTCCAGGAGCACAGGGCTTTAAAGGAAACATTTGCAGTAGTCGGGATGAAATCACACAACTGGCAAGGAATTGTTCACGCAGCGGGATCTGTGACGTCCCCCTCCAGCCCACTGCTTGCTAGCTGCCACTAAGGCTGGTCAGATGGGGAGCTTGCAGAGTCCGACCATCCCCCAGGAAGAGGTTTTACCCTCCGAGACTGAGGTCTGGGGGTGCTGCACCCCTCGCAGGTCCACCGGGCTCACGCAGGCTGAAGCATCTGACTCCAGCGCAAATACTGACCGGCTCTGTGGGTCCGGCTCTGCCCCAGAGACCCCCCAGGTGCATGTCTCACCTGCTCAGGACCACATTTGGGAGTGGTTCCTCCCTGCCTGAGTTACTGGTTTCAATACCTCACACCAGCCCAGGACAAGGTGTTTCCCACTCCCACTGCCAGTCGTTCTCCTCCCGCCGGGTGCAGGCAGCGAGGGGTCCCACAGGCAGAGCAGGGCAATAATTTCCTGCACTTGCTGCCCTATGTGTGTATATAAGTGTGTATGCGCATATATATACGCATATGCATATATATATTATCATAAGTGAAGGTTGAGCACATTACTCAAACCTCAGCTTTTCCCTAAAGTCCGTTGTTTGCAGAGACAATGCCTCTCCCTAGGGCTCACTCCCATAAAACCTTATTATCATATATTCCAGGGCATAAACTTCAGACGTCAGCCCCAGCACGCTGCTCCTGAGCGCAGGCAGCCTTGTTTTGTCTTCCATTTTCCTCTGGTTTTATTCTTGCTGCTGCAGTTTCTATTTTTGTGAGGGTATTTGATCTGCCGGCTGATACACTTCTTATTCTTCTAATAAGGCGGGAAATCCTGGGAGACGGTTAATGGACCCTGAATACCTTTATCTGGAGCCCGTTAAAGGTTTTAATACCGCACAGGCAACACAATCGCCAAATCTGCCTTCCCGCTCCGTACACTCTGTTCCTGGCTGTGGCAATGCAAACTGGGGACGATGCCGGGACGCGGCCCCCGGTGCCGCCTGCCATCAGGCCGGGCTTTGCTGCCATATAACGTCGCTGGTCGCCAGAAATCAGGAACGCTGCCCCGTTCCCCAACGTCCATGTTAATGTTATTGATGTCGGTTATTTAGTGATGCTGTTTCCATCCTCCCTCGCGCATCCCTGTCACCAGCGCGGGGCCAGCTCACCGCTGCTTTGTTGTGGCTGATGACCGGGTTTCATTGATGCCCCTGTGTTTTCTGAGGATTTTTTTTTTTCCTCCTGCATTACTTGACTCTCTCTCCCCTTCTGTAGTGATACCTCAAGCCATGCAGAAACCTCTCTGCATGGCCTGCCAGCCTCTTGCCTTTCTCTAGAAGGCTAATCCAGCATTATAATATAGTAACAGCAAACAGGCACCTCCTTTTACTCCCCCCACCCTGTTTCATTCTTTTTTTTTTCCCCTTTTCTTTTCTTAATTCACTGTCTAGTGAGTTTCTGATTGACTCAAAGACCAATTAAAGTAAAATTTAATGGGAGAATAGATTAACTCCCTGAGGTTCCCCTGCCATCCATCACATTTTTATAGCAGGAGCTGTGAAGAAGCTCATAACTTCATGCTGTGAATGTGATAATAAAGAGGGCACAGAGAGGATTCCGATTTACTGCCAGGCTGATGTGCACCGGGATGGGATTTACTGCCCCAATCCCATCCTCCTTTTATTTGGAGGGAGGTCACCGGATCTGCACCCAGCACCGGCTCACAGAGACTGGAAGGTGGGATGGTGGGTGGGATCCTGCACCTCCAGGGCTGAGGAACCATCTCTGCTGTTGCACACTCAGTCTCAGTCCTGGTTGCTAATAATGACAGTGAGGCTGGAAACGAAGGGAGGTGTCAGGGGGCAGCTCCCCGCCTGCACCCCTGCTCCGTGGGTCCCAGGGAGCCCGGGAGACATGTGTGCGAGGCTGTCCCTTGCCACTGAGACAGGCACGAGTGGTGGCAGGGAGGCGGTGGCAGGCAGAAGTGACATGTCCAAGGCCAGGCAGGACATCGGTGGCGTTTCCCACGTGGAAACCTGGTGGGACTCGGCTCCTCGTCTGCAGCGCTGGGGACTTGCAAGGGGATGTAAGTTTTTTAGCTGAGGGTCAGAAGAAATGTGAGGGTTACAAAGAAGTGTGTTTCCTCTGGGATGGATTATAAAGGGGTTGTGGGGGGAGAAGGAGGAGGGAGAGACAGGAGAAGATGCATCTCCCCTGGTGGGTTTCAGTGAAAAGGTTTGTGTGTGCAACAGCAATGAACTGAAGAAGAGAGAGAATTTATCTGGAAATAATAGAAACTATTTGTTGGATTTTCTAGGCTGAAGATCTGGAGTTAATCATTATTCTGCGAAACCCTGAATGATGTTTCTTGCAGCTTTCCTACATAGATAGTGTTCCGGTGGGAGTGCTCCTAACGGTATTTTGTCAGGCACTATCAGCAGTATTGAGCCAACCTGAGCACCCGATTATTAATCCTTTTCTCCCAGTGACATGACGGCAATCGATGTCTGAACAAGCTATTGAAACTGCAGCAATCAACTGGACTCCAGTTAATCCAATGGGATCCTGTCTTGGGGCCTGGCAAAGAGGGTATTTTAGGAAAGCTTGAGCTTGGTCTGAGCTGCACCTGCTTGGTCGTGATGCTGAGCCTTCCTATAGACACCGACATATATAGGAGCAGGAACCGCATCCTGCTTGGTGGCAGGAGGTTTTAAGACATTGTAGAACCACGTATTTCATTGTATTAGTGTTATTAATTAATTACAGGCATTAGCACATCTCTTTGCCCCAGATGAGGAAAAATAGGGGATTTTTGCATGATTTTTTACATGCAAAGAATCCCACTACATGGACACATGTGAAAGTATGTGTGTGGGCACACACATGGCGGGGGCTGTTCCTGGTGTGAGGTTGAGACACAGGAAGATGCTTTTCCCCTTCCTGCGCGCGGCGGTGCTGGGGGGGACACGGGTGGCCGTGGGCAGGGGCATTGCCATCTGCTGGTAAATCCGCTCTGGTTTCACGCGGGGATTTCCCACTCGACGAGTGGAGCTGGTGGTTTTCTGTGGGCTGGCGTGTGGCGTGGGGGTCCGCTCCCATCCCTGATGCAGCGCCCCAGCATCCTGGCTGGAGCATGGGTGGGTTTGCTGACCCTGTGGGTAGGACAGAAGCTCCTCAGGAAAATAGAAATAGAGGAAGAAATAACGAAGCAAAAACTTTTACCGTCCCTTCCACTCTTGTTGGCTGTCAGGGAGGGGAACACGTCCCTGCTGGGTGATGCCTGTCAGTCCCTGGGGCTGTTGGGTCCCCACGTTCAGGTCACCTCCACAGCCCTGCCGGCAGCACAGCAAAGGGTTTGTAGCAGAAATCTGGGGACCTGAGCAGGTGAATGTCACTGCTTAGCCTTGTGCATGGGCTCAGTCCTGGAAGGGACCTGCGGGAGTGCAGAGACTGGGGGAATCCCCATTTCTTGATGCATTTGCTGGGCTGTAGCTGTTGGCTTTCACCTGCAGCATGAAAAAATGAGCTGAGACGTGTGAGCCCTGCTCAGGTAAACAATGTGGTGGAGTCAGAAGCAGGGAAGCAAAAGCAGAAGGAGAGCCCCTGGTTTCAGGATTGTCTGGGATCCTCTGCACCAGTTTGGCTCTACAGGATCATCTGTGATGTTAAAAATTGGCTCCCTGAGGGCCCGTGCCCTGCCCTGCAATGACAGGGTGGCAGAGCAGGGCTGGGAGAGTGGCTGGCTCTTGCCCTATGTTGCTGGTGGATATTCAGTGTGCAAAGAGATGGGGGTGCCTCGGAGATCCGTGGCCCTTGCCCCCAGAGCTGCAGCAGCACCGTCCTACCACCGCTGACGGGGCTTTATTGAGGTGCCCAGGGCTCTCAGCCATGCTGGAGCCAGCCCCGATGGCCAGTGACCACCCGCAGTCCCCCACTGGTGCCCACCCTCACATGGGGCTGAGCCCACCGAGCCTGGCCGGTGGACATCCCATCCCCAGCATCCTCTCCTGCCAGGTGGGACAGCCCGTTTTGGGGAGGGCGAAGGTGGCTGCCGTGGGCTGTCAGCTCCGGCGAATGCTTACTAATAAGGTTGGCCATTAAGGTGGGTCAGTGATGGATGGGCTGTGTTCTCGTGCCCCAGCCCGGCGTGTGCTGAGACACTCCCTGACCAGCAGCTGTTGTACTGGCTGCCTTGTTAAGGGTCTCTCTCGGTGACATCAGCTATACATCAACCTGGCTGATGCCTTTGATTATTTGGACAGCTCTTGGCATGATGAATCGTTGGGATTGATCTGTCTTTTCTTCGCGCTCACTCCTTGCCCTGTTTCTCCCAAATCTCTCTGCTCTTCAACCACAAATCCTTTAAAGGTTAGCACCTTGCAGGGTGTCCCGCTTAAACAACTCCAGCGTCTAAAACAGGGCACTGAGGAATCTATACGCTGTGATACAGTTTCTTGGAGAGAAAGAGAGACTGAGGTGGGATGGCACGGAAGGGCAGGTAGCTCTGAGCTGGCCCTGGGGAGAGGTGACAGCCAGGGGGTGACGGCTCCGTTATGGCATTGCCATCTTGGTGATCCTTGTTGCATGACTGCTTCAAAAAGGGGCAAGAGATGAACACGTCTCAACTAACCCTGGTGCACATTGCAGCCTGGGAAGGCTAAAGCATAAAATGCTTTCTGGGAACCTTTCCCCTCCTCTGTTTTGCAGTAATTATCCCTTGCAGCACTCAGTAATTGCTAGATATCTGTTCATGGCTTGTCAGGATGCTGCAGTGGTGGGCCTGACAATGGTGTGCCTGTGGTTACTGTCCTGCATCTCCCCATGACATCTCCTCATGGGTTGTGGTCCAGGTCCTGGCGAGGAGCTGTGCAGTCAGCATCCCCCAGCAGCATGCGAACCCTCCCTCCCAGGGACTCGCCAGGATTTGCTGCCTAATGCAGTTCGCCGTGTTGTCATGAAGACACTACCCCTGTGACCCTGTCAGCAGTGTAAATAGAGCTGGGCAGAGTCTCTTAAATATCTCTCTGATGGATGAGTCCCACAGTGCATTTTGGACCGTCCTCTAAAAGAGGAACTGCCTGTACTGGAGGAGTCAGAGATGCTGATGGGCATTTTTGACTGCATTCTACGAGCTTTTGGCCTTGCTTTTTGTTGAACTCTGTTATACATCCATGGGCTTTGTTCCAGCTATGCTCTCCAGGGCCATCCTGTAGCAGACAGCTTCCACTGCCTGTTTTGCTCATTCACTGAGTTTTTCCCTGGTGTGAGTGCTCTGGCGAGCTCTCTAACCCTGTCTCAGTTGCTAAAGCCTGACCAAAACGCTGCAGGTGGTGCTCGAATGCATCACACACCCTCCAGCAACCAAGGCTGGTGGAATCTACATCCCTCCATCCCGGATCCCCAGTAGACAGTGTTGCTCCCAGGGCCACATCCCTGCTGTTGTGGCAGTCCTGTGGCAAACCTTGCATGTTTTATAAGCTGCGGTACCCCTTAGCTGAGAGCACCTTTGGCTGCAGGCTCGCTGGGAGGCACTGGGTACCAGCATCCTCTGCAGGATGCATGGTGGGGCTCAGAGGTGCAGAGCCCGGGAGCCCCCCCACCAGTGCATCTCCCCCGCCCATTTCTCCAGGACTGCACTCCGCAGTGCCGGAGCGTGGGGATGCATGGAAGGAAGACGGCTGTTTACCTGCTCTGCTGGCTCGGTGCTGGGAACCGGCTCCCTGGGCACGCCGTGGCCTGAGCGGCAGCCAGCACAGGCTGTCTCTCTGCATCACTTTGAACTCTTATCTGTGGCGTCTCTAGATTTTCGCTGGAGCAGACGGTTGAGCCCCATGCGGGTCCTGATAACCTTTCTCTTGTTCATTAAGGGCCCACTTAGTGCTCTGTGGGACTGAAGCGAGACAGTCTGGAAGAGAGAAGCAGCACAGGGCTTTTAGCCTGGGTAATGCAAAACTTCATCAATAATCTTCCAAACGCAAACCCAGAACTTAAATACAACCTTAGTGCTCCCCAAACTACCCCCAAAGAAAGAAAAACCTGCAAGGTTAAGACAGAGCATCTCCTTGTGAGCTGTTGTGCTTGGGGAGGGTGAGTTTGCCCAGCTGTGTCTTTAACAACACTGTGTGTGTATGGGCAAATTAACTCTTTGGGGCAAGGACAGTGTGCTGAGGGTGATGGATGAGATGGTCCTTCCTTGCTCCTGACTGCTGCTGAAGTTTTGGGCTTGCTGGGGGCAACAGCACGTTGCCAAGGGCCAGTGGAGAGCCACCTGGGCTGGCAGCTGGGGCAGGCTGCAGGGCTACGGGCTGGTACGAGGGTGTTGGTGAAGCAAGTGCCTGATTATTTGGTTCAGCATTTCAGCAGCAGGACACAAATCTACTTGGCCTGGCTTGGGCACAGGCTCCCTCTGCCCTCTTGGTGTCTCTGGAGGCAGCTGAGATCTATGGGGTCCCCAACATACCCACCCTAGGGCTGGGGGGATCCAGGACCTATGTATCCCCCTCTTGAGTGACTTGTGATTTTCAGCCCAAAGGGAGCTGAGCCAGAGGCAGAGGGGAGGGAAACACCCCTTAAAAATTGTCGAGGTAATGGAAACAACCTTAAACTATCATATTTCAAGCATAACGCCATAATAAAAGTAACAGGATAATGATTTTTTTCAGTCCAGATATTAGAGGCCCAGATATTGATTGGTTGTTTCCCTTGTCGTTCTCGCCTCTGATGGAACTGCATTTTTTGACAGAGAGTGCAATAAAATGTACAGTTTCCAATTTGAGAGCCCTATAAATGTCATCTCTACATGCATGGTTACAAATTCTTCATGATGTTCCTCTCCCTCCCCTCAACACCAAGAGGGTCCTCAGGGACCGAGGAACACACACCGTCTCCCTTCCTGGAGGAGAAAGTTTGTGGTGAACCCATCCCAGCTCAGTTATGTGCCGTAAAGATGAAAAGATGCTTCATTCCCGTGGGAGAGCTCTCTTGGGGTTAGAAGGACTGAGGTTACACAGTTAATATATCTTTGTAGTTTTCAGATTTATAGATTCTGGGGCAAATTAGCAAACTTGTCGCAGCCCCTGGTTGTCTGGAGTTGAGCTGTCAGGAGCTTCCAGTTTGACTCCGCTGGGCAGAATTTTATGTTTAATCTTTTTCCTACGAGAACTTGGTACCTTTTGGGCAAAGGTCTAAAGAAAAACTCAGAATTTACAGGAGTGTTGAGGGAGAAATGCAGGGTGCTGGTATCTGAAGTTACATGAATAACATGGTGGCATATGAAGTTATGTGAGCCCTTTTTGCTCCATGCGCATATTTTTGGGGGTTCAGTTTGTTTAATGCCTTGATTGTCTGCCCTGTCTGGGTTTCCTCCTTGGTTTAGAAAGCCTGAATTTTCAAAGGAGGTTAAAAAAGGGAGTGCTCACATCGTAAGAGATAAGGTATCTCCTGTGGAGATAAACCCTTTGCATCTTACCTCAGATAGGTTTCAGGAGGATACAGCCTAAGTCCTCTTGCATTTTAGGGTCAGCAGAAATGCCTACGCTAAAGGCTCTGCACGCCCCAGAGATGGAGAGAAGAGGGAGCAAAGCTGCCCAGCCGAGTCAGGCGGGGTAAGGGGTATTTGGAGGCAGGTCTGGGTGCAGAGGGACTGGCCAGCACCGATGCGTCCCTCCTTGAAGGATGTTATTTGCCTATTTTTATTTTTAAACCCCTGAAGAAATTCAGGGCTGGAAAAGGGGGGCACTTGCAGGTGCCTCAAGTGAAGTAACCAAAAGTGGGGGAAGGCAGAGCAGCCTGATGAATGTGCTGTTCCTCCACTGCAAAAATAACAATAATCAGTTTTATATAAATCTCTTTCCCACAAAGAGACTTGAAACCACCAGCACCGTCCCCAAGGTGCAGGGGGGTACCCCGGTATGGGTAATGAGGGCAGTCACCTTCCATGAGATACGCTCGCGCTGTGACCTTCCGTTAGGTTTAATGCAACCTTTTTATTTATTTCCAATAACTCTCCAATCAGTCAGCACTCTGCCAGGTTTCCTCTAACCTCAGATCACAGGCTCATAACTGGTTTTGGGGCTTTTATTGGTCTCTGAGGTAGCCAGAGCCATTAAGCTCAGTGTTTTGATTTGATGAGAGACGTTTCAAGGGTCTCAGTGTCTCTCTCACCTTTGCCTAAACATTTCAGCCCTGTCTCTGTGCCGGGAATTGGGATTGCAGAGCCCAGCCCTGCCATTCCTCAGCTCCCCCTCGGCCAGGCAGGAATTTTCAGTATTAGTATTACAGGGGTGCAGAACTGGCACTGAAATTTGCCTTTTTCTCCCCATTTTCATAGAGCAAGTTACAAGTGGCTAATGCCAAATCCCTAATGGGAACCTTCACCCAGCGGGGTGCTGGAGGTTGGGTTAAGGTCCGAATGTCACCCCTGGGTCCTGAGGCCCCGAGCCGGCCTGGATTTGTGGCCAAGGACACATCTGATTAACCACATTTGGTGCTTTTTATAATAAACTCCTGATCTATAGCATCCTGGATTTATCACTTAGTGGGTATCCGAGATGTAATAAGAAGCAGCTTCTTTTTTGGACCTGGCATTCTTTATACAGCCCTGTCACTTTCTTATATTTCCAGAGGTGGGATACAGCCAACACGATCAATACTTTATTTTATCTCCTTTTACCAATAATTTTTTTAATCATAGTGTGTTTCTCTCATCCCCCACCTTTGGATAAATAATTACAGTGAAGCAGTGCCGCGTTCAGCACTTTTTAGAAAAGTCTGCAGAGGAAAAGCGATGAAGTCAGGCGAGGGGAAGGGCAGGAGCGTGCTGGGTCGTTCGCCTGCCTTGGCATCCCCATCACCAGCCGAAATTGGGACACGAAGGTTCAGCTGCCCCAAGAGCTGTGGCAAAGTGTGCCCTCGCCGATGGCTGGGGGTTACCGGAGCCCCCCGCCCCGGTGGGATGGGGCTGGGAGCAGGCTGCTGCCCCTGCCAGCCGTGGGGCGGGCGGAAGGGACATGGGACTGGGGGAGCTGGGAGAGGATGGACGTGGCCAGTCTAACCTGTAGGACATTAGACTGGGAGCTGAGAGCCCAGTTTTACCCCCAGGTCTTGTTTTAGTGCTTCTTTGACTCTGCCCAAATATATTTCCTTGCCAACCCCCGCCTTTCCAGGCTTTTTAGGATAAAAAGCTCCAGGGTTAGGACAAGGTCTCTGAAAATTAGTTTTCTGGGGGCTGTAACAGCCCCCCCATCTTCCAGCCTGCTTTGTGCTCCCGGGCATCACCCGCAGCCGAGGGGCTCCCCCAGGACTAGGGCTCCCCAGGGGTGCTCGGGTGCCTCTTTGTGGGGGGGATCGGCGTAACCCCCCTTTGGGGAGGGCACACTGGGCGGGGGGGTCCCACCTTGCCCCCAGCGGGGCTCAGCCCTGCTGCTGCTGCTCTCCCCGGGCCGGGGCTGGACCACGATGCTCTCGGCTCCGGGTTTCAATCCTGGGCTTCTGCTGCTTCCTTGTGGCGAAGCCCAGGAACGACACGGAGCTTCCCCGCCTCCCTCCGCCCCCTCCTCCCCCAGCCCCGCCCGGGCACGGCGGCCCCAGCCCCCGCGACACCCCCCACCCCAAGCATCCCCTGGGTACCAGGTCCAGGTGGAGGTGGGCTGCAGCCCCTGCCTCCAGGTTGGGGTTCCCCCGCCCCGCAGCCGCAGGAGAGAAGTACTTCACCCCTGTCCATCCCCGCACTGACCTTTGCTGGGTCCTTTATAAGTCAAAGTGGGATTTCTGTCTGGGAGCCCTTCCCGGAGACCGTAAATATGCCAAAGAAGCTGATGGAAGCACTTGATTTTAGTCATATGTGTTTTTAAAGACCTGAAATGTAACCCTGATGTCAAGACGAGAATTCACAGAATATTTATGGTGTAAGGCTTTTTTTCTCCCTTCCTTTTCTCCCTAATTTTAGCATTGTTGCTGCTCAGGATTAAACATGGGCTTCCTTCTCTGTCTGACACCCGCTGCGATAACCCCCCTCTCTGCTCCCCAAAATCGGGGGTATTGCCCTGGGCTGCCCTACTCCTGCCGCAGCCCTCGGGGCTGGCACATGTCCCCTTCCCTGCAGAGACCCCAGTGAAGTGCCCAGTGGGGACAAGGAGAAGGGGTGGCCGGCCAGGAGGAGCCCCACTGGGGTCTGGGGTCCGGGGTCCAGGGTCCTGCCTGGAGCCAAGTGGAGGGGAAAGATTTCTTCACATGTCTCAGCAATGCTAATCCTGTTTATACATCGCCGAGTGATGCTTCATCCTCCTGGTGTGACACCCTTGATTCATGTTCGGCTCATGAACCGCCCTAACCCTCAGATCCGTCCCTCTGCTCGTGGCTGGAGGAAGAAGAGGATGGGATCGGTGAGGGCTGCAGCCGGCCAGGTCCACTGGTGGGGCTCAGCATCCCCCCGGCAGATGGCTGCGCGGGGCAGAGCTGCCCTGGTGGCTCTGGGCTGGCTCTCCCAGGTGCCCCATATCAGCAGTGGGCTCCATTCCATGGGGAGATTAGGGAGCACAGCGCAGCCGGGAGGGATGGGGAGCGGGTGACCCCCCGCCGCCCTCCTCCGCTTGCTCGCTCCAGGGCTGCAGGGTGAAAGCTGAAAGTTGAAGAGTACAAAACCATCAACCCCTGGCTCTCAGCTTGTGATGGGAAATGAAAATATTTGGATAAGCCGTGATACGGAGCTGCTGCTATTTACAAACCTTGATCCTGTGGCCTGCACATCAAAAGGCCTTCTTTTATAAAGCGCTCTCTGCTCTCCCGGCTCCGTTTTCAGGCTGTCAAGGGCATTATTTGATGTTCCTCTTTTGTTTGTTTACATTAATTAAGATGGGCAAATCCATCACTGTGACTTTCTCCCTCCGCGGCGGCGGGGCGAGAGCGGCCGGGGCACACGCCTGCTGCAGGTGTTCGGCGGGTTTTGTTGGGCAGATGATAAAACACACATTTGTTCTCCAGGTCGTGTGGACAGACTGACAGTTTCCCGATAAAAGCCCCCCACCCCCTCCCCCCGCTGCCCCGACACCCATGCCGCCCCACGGTGACAAATGATTTTCTTATCTGGAACAAGGAAAAGCGGTGGCCAAGTTTCATCTCCGCTTCCCGCCCGGATGCTCGGGGCAGCAGGGTGATGCCGCCGCGCTCGGCTCTGCCCGCCATGCCGGGATGGCTGGAGATTTAAGGAGCACGCGTAACCGGCTCGGTGCAGGGCCCTCAGTCTGTTCCCTGGCTCCGTGCGCCATCACTGATGTAAAGGGCAAGGAACACTGAGTTCCCTCCCTGTTTTGCCCCATTGCGGGGGGTTGCGGCAGGTTTGTTGCCTCCAGCATCCCCATCGCCCGGCGGCATGGCTGGCAGCCTCGCTGTGCGGGGCAGGGCTTGTCACATCCCTGCTGTGGGTCAGCCTCGGGGACAGCTTTGCCTTCCAAAGTGCCCAAAATGGGGAAATAAGTGAAATCCAATGCTGGTCCCAGTTCCTGCTCTCGGCACCGTCTTGTAAGGGGAAGGCTGTGAAGCACTGACGTTCCCACTGCTCCCAGTCCTCGTGCCTCTGCCCAGGTGCTGTGTGGGACTGGTGGGACTGGGGCTGCCTCCACTGCAGGACTGGAGTTGCCCCCACAGCGGGACTGGAGCTGCCCCCAGTGCAGGCTGGAGGGGGACAGATGTCAAAGTGATTCACACCGTTGTTGAGCTGGACCAGTACAAGCAAAGGGGAAATTTCAGTCAGATCAGCTGGCAGATGAGAGGCGGCACGGTCTAATGAATTTTGCATGGGACAACTACGTCTTTCCAGTGACTCCCCTCGTGTCGTGCAAAAAGTTGTCTAAACTGGGGTGGAGGCTGCGCAGGGCAATGCCCAGGTCCCAGAGCAGCAAACACCCCTGCCCTTCCTGCGTGCGATGCGTTGCCATCGCAGTTCAATGCTTCCTAAAACTTTGTCCCACCTTTGTAATCTTCCAGCTGTCTCACTTCAACACACATCCATATATTTTTATTAAATACACTGGCTTTCTAGAAATCGGTTCGCAGGGACGGACCACGCTGATACTTGAATTTTAGGCAGGGGACTCTGCAGCCCAGAGCCTTTCCAAGAGGAAGCAGCTTGCTTTTTTTCCCTCGGTTTTTTTCCCTCTTTTTTGAAGGAGGTAACCGGCACTTCATTTATCTGTGGGTTTGTTATGACTCTGGGCTAACAGATACCACACTTAGCAAACTCTCACTCTTCACTAATGGAAGATACTTTAATCTAATTGCCCCGTATCACCCAACACCGGAGCCTCGAGCATCCTCCTCCCACGGCAGCGCAGCTCTTCCTCCGCCGGAGCAAGCCGCCGGCTTGCAGGGATGCTTCCCCATTTCCCAATTCCTGCATGGCTCCATGCCCAGCCGAGCTGGGACCGCAGGAGCTGGGAGCCTGGGAGGACTCACAGACACCAGATTTACTTGTGTCAGCCTCACCTCGGGGTGCCAGACCCCGGAAAGAGTTGGGGAGCGGGAAACACAAAGCAGGAGGTTAAACTGCAGCGGTCGGGAGGTGGAAGTTGCTGGAATAACAGTGCTGGGTTGGGAAAAATGAGGTGTGAAATCCCGGGTCATGCCGGCTGCAATAAGCCCCGTCTCTTTGGTCCTCAGCGCGGGGAGGGTGCGGGAAGTTGATGCTCTATCTTTGCACCCCGTTGTGGGTTTTGGGGGTCTCTGGCTCAGCCGGCGGCTGTGCCAGGGCTGGATTCAGCACGAGTGGCACCAAGGGGCTATGGATGTGGGATGCTCCCCCCGGGAAGCCAGCCCTGCCCAGCCCTGGGTGCTGAGCCACCCTGCACCTCACCAGGCGCTGCAGGGTTTGTTGCAAGGCCATCGAGGAGTTCAGATGGATGTGTTTTAAAAATCCAGATATTTTCTTTAAGAAATGAAGTTTTAAGAGAATTGTTAAGACTCAAAAATAAAAAATACACAACGCTGAAACTTGTTGCTTGGCAAAAGTCTCAAGCAAGGCACTGAAGAGTCCCAGGATTTCTGAAAGGTCCTAAACCAGACTTAACAACACAGAGGCTCAGAGAGAATATTTTCTTTAATTTGGTATACTGCAGCAGCTTAGTTCGCATTCTCACGCAAAGCCAAAATCTGGAAGGCTGAGAAAGGCAACTGCTGGTTTCATTCAAAGTTTGGAAGAGGAGACAAGGTTTGGGAGGATGGGATCTGCCAACTGGAAGGATGTAATAACCAGGAACCTCAAATCCCATCCCATCCCTACTGATAATACTCCCTTTGTTAAATAAATCAGCTTTAAATTTAACAGGATTTAATTTTTTTCCCCTCATATATCCATCAAGTTAAAAGAAAATTTATTTTACCAATAAAATTTGAAATGTTCTTTTTGTATATTTTTATTTGATTTTCAGTCTCAGGCCACATAGTGTTTAACATTAGCTGTGAATAAAAGTTAATAATCACTTCCTAAAACTGCATCTTTCACCATTTTGTAACATAATACAAAATTTAAGTACCCAAATAAATGTTTGTTAAGCTACATAATGACCGAAATATTTTTGCATAGAAATAGTGTGCTCTGCTGGTTAGCTAAGAGAAATGTTAAATTTACCATAAAAGCGAACTTTATCAACATGTTTTAATGGTTACCAGCTTTCCTTAAGAAAGTGAATAAAAAGTACAAATGCAAAACAACATTAAAATGGATGATTTCAATCAAGACGTCTTGCTTGATGATTTAAATCATCACAAAAATTGACGATTTAAATCACTTTGAGTTAAATCAACCCACCCAGGGCTCTGGTTCCTGCATCTCTGCTGGGACCGCGCCACCCAGAAAGCTTCTTTCATCACTTGGGCTCCTGCCCGCGGGAGCCCGAGGCTTTAAAAAGAAACATCTTTGTCCCAGACGAGCGCAAAGCAGGATCCTCTAATGAGCTCCAGACGCTGCCCATGCCCTTGCTCCGTCTCCTCGTGGAGTTGCACCAGGAGCAATGAAGTTGAGTTAAGTCTTGGGAATGGCAAGGGGGACTTGGGGGAAAGAATTATTCCCATCACCTGCCTCCGGCTACGCACCCCAGGCACTCTTTGTACTCAATGGGGAGAAAGTGCCTATTTCTCGCCCCGATTGCAGCAGAGAGCCGAGGGAATTACCAAGAGGTCTGCAGATGGATCCCAGGCTAGGCTGCTAACGTAGGTGGCTGGCTTAGGGGTGGGAAAGCAGCCCAGCTCCCAAAGCCCCGCTCTCTGACTGAGACAAGGAGGCGCTCAGAAATTTCTCAAGCTCTTTTAATTTTGCAGAGTTTGCATCTTACAAAAAAAAAAAACCTCAGACAAAAAACCAGAGCATCTGGTCAAAAGCTTTTTCTCAGGGAAGGGTTCCTCAGTCCTGGCGGTCCCAGCCCCAGGTCCTGGGATGCCTTGGGAGAATGTGGTTGCATTGGGCTCCCGCTCCACCTATCTTGTGTTCTGCATCAGGCCCCTCTTCCTGGTCCATCTCCTCAACTACACATGCGTTTAATTGTGGCTGTGGACAGACAAGATACTAAAAACCAGTGTAAGGCACTTAGGACCAAGCAAAAGCATGTGGTACAAAGCCTTTTGTCGTACAGATTGCCTTGGCTGAGTCAAATCTGTTCAGAAATAATCCTGAGGTTAAGCACGGTCTGAAATTCATTTGATGGCGCTGGAGATCATCTCTCCTGTCTGGTGGTGGCTCCCAAAAGCATCCCTGTCCCCATCTCCTCACAGCTGCACTCCTGTCGTGCAAAACACTCCGAGCTTCCTTGCAAGGGGGGTCCTGACCCACTCAGAGTGGGGGTGGTGCATCAGAAAAGTTTAGGTTTGTCAGAAAGGTTTAGGGGTTTTTTCCCCTAAACCTGCTGTCTTCTGCAGATCCTCACTGGATCTGCATGGAAGGGAGCCGGAGTGGGACAGCACCGTGCCCCGAGGCGCCGGGGGGACCCCGAGGTGTCGGTCCAGGAGAAGGAGCCATCACATGCTGGCTTGCATTTCAGTGAGGGTTTGCCAGTTGTTTTGTTTTTTTCTAAACAATATATCTGTATCCAGATTGGCAGTTGCTCTAGCACATTCATTTTGTAGAAAGGCATCCCTAAATGGGAAGAGAATAATTTATACTGACATAAAGCACCTTTATTTGGATATAACTATCTACATTAAGGAGGTTGGATTGCTCTCACCGTATCAGTATGGTGTAGTTGAAGCTCTATTACTCGTATATAAGCTATTCCTGGCTCTGCTCCTGATTTATTTGACTAGCAGAGCTAGGCTGGGTGTGTCTAGATTCATGTTGTGTTGATATCAGAAAATCAACGTTTCTTTCGTAATCCAAGGTATGTGATGTAAATCAAGAGGGCTCCAGGGAAGGCAGGGGCATTTTATCAGTGTAAAACGAGAGGAGAAGTGAGCCCAAGGGGAGGATTTACCAAAGAACATGCTTTTATCATTTTACGACCTGTTGATTTTACTTTTCTAACAATTACTCAGAAGTAGGAAGCAAGGAAAAAATAGGCTTGAGCCTAGATGAAAGGGAAGTGGGAGAACCAGGCTACTTGTTTGAAATGTAAGAGTTTAATAAATATGGGAAGGGCGGCTTCCTCCCACTCGCTGCGTCGAGCCCTGGTAAAGACCTTTCTTATCATTGCAGGAGGGGCACAACATCATCACAGCAATTTCCAGCATCAAACCTGGACCTTTAAACCGTGCCAGGGAGCTCAGGAATTTGGTTCACCTTTGGTTTAATGGGTTGCGGTCCTAACCCACAGCCATCACACCCAGCAGCAAATGGTGTTTGCAGGGGGCTCTGTGCCATGGGGTCACTGTGGTGCTTCCCGACACCGAGGGATGCCACCGGCACACCCCGGCAGCACGGCGTGGAGGTGCCAGGGCTGCGGTGCTGGGGAGCTTTTGCCAAGGAACCGACCCACCAAGGTGCCTCAACTTGCTTTTGAGATGAGACAAACTAGTGGATGAATTGCAAATAGCAGTTCAGACTAATTACCTGCAAAATTTGTTTTTAAAGAGTGATGCTGGGTTTGAATGATGGAATAATGATCCCACTTAGCGCTTCAGTGGGGTTTCAGGCTTGGGAAGGCTGCGCAAATAGCAGCTAATGATGCTGTTGGCATCAGTGGCCAGGTAAAGGTGGACTGCCTGCTTTCTAGAGAAATGCTGCCAAGAGTTTGGGTTAAATATACCTAAAATAAGCTGATTTGATTCCCCAAGACTTCTGGTTAGCTTCTTAGCTTGCTGCAGACATAAAAGCCAGACTAAAGCTGGCTAACGTGGCTCAGCTCACCAGGGTACCCCTTGCTAGCACAGCCAGCTGCCCCCAGCCCATCCCAGCTGGGCAGGATTGGGCAGGAGCGCCCATCGCAGGCAGGCTCAGGACGGGGTTTAAGCTGTTCTGCTGCCCGGTCTGGGTGTGCAGACCCAAACCTGTGACTCAGAACTTGTCACCAGCCATCTGCCAGTCCGTGCCGGCTGCCTGCTCCTGCCTCCAGAGCCTGTTGCCTGCACCGCCCCTAGCCCAGGTCTCTCTTTAAATCTCTCTCTCTGCCATTTCCAGTGCTTGGGATGGAGTGATTGACCACAGAAGGGGCTTCTCGCAGGGATGGTACCCAGGAGAAATAAATGCGTTTGTAATTGGGGAATAGCTCCTGCCGGTTTTCTTGGGATGACCGCGTTGAGCACTGAATACTGTGAATTCAGGAGGAGGCAGCAAAATGGCTCTGCCTGAGCTGGTATTCAATGACTAGGGAGAATGCGGCAGCATGTTAGTGTCAGGGTTAGCGAGACGGAAAAATACCCGTAGGGGAAGGCGCAGGGTGAAGCAGCTCGCTTGTGCGCTCGCTGTACCCGCACGTCGGCTGTGCTTCTCCATGTGCAGATGCACGCCCAGCGTAGGGGATGGCTGCAGCTTCCAGAGCCCGCTGTGAGATCTGTGATCCCTCTTTATCCCCTGAGCCGGGCGCCTTGCCAAGGTGGGAACAGGCCCAGGTACGCTGAGACCCCTTGGCTGGTTTTATTCTTTCTCTGGGGTTTGCTCACTCGCCCTGTCCCCCGTGAGAGGATGGCTCCTGTCTGTCTTACCCCTTGCACGAGCGGCCTCACTGACCTCTTCTTTATATCTTTGTACTGGACTCGCACTGGTTTTGGTTTGCGTGAGGCCAGGAAGGATGAGCACAGCAAGTTTGGGCTGTGGATTTCGTTGTGCCCCTCCTGCTCCCCTCCCAGGTGGATGATGGCTGCCAGCATCCCTCTCCCCTCCCTGCCCTGTTCATTTTATACGCAAATTGAGGTCTCAGGGGAAAGTTGTTCTTCATGTGAAACACAGCTCTACAGTTACAGGAGAGAAACCAAGTAACAATGAAAACCCTCAGGGAAATCATTTAATATTTCCAGCCTTCTCACATGGGTTCTTGACACTTGGGTCTGTGGAGGGGAAAAACTGATTTATGCCATCAGTCGTTAGACAATGTGGAGGTGAGGTCAGGCGCGGGCATTCCTCATCTCTTCCCCGGCGCTCAGAGATCCCTTGGGCAAGGTGGAATCAAAGCATTTCAAATGGTAGAGGTCATGAGAGTGACACTGTAAGAGGTAAAAGAGCACAGCCTCCTGCCTCCTACAGAATGGCTGACACCTATATATCTTCATATTGCCATTGTTTCCGCTTGAAAAATTGCACATCGTTTGTTTTACTTTTTCCTAACCCTCCTCTCTCTTTAAATCCCCTCGATTTTCCGCAGTGATCTATAGGAATCGTTTGTGTCAAGGCTGATGATTATGTGGTACAGAATTTTTATAGGAATAAAAGGCCTAAGCCGTGAGATGGGCTTTAGCCAACAGGTGTCTGGTCTTTTCGCAGCCTTGCCAAGACCCTGTAAATTAAAATCACATCTGCCCCTTGGGAATTTTCCTGCACTGATTTGTGGCTGCAGCGAGGGGCTGGGGTCGAGCAGCTCTCGGGCACGGTGTCACGATACCGGATGGCAGAGCGTGGCAGGGAGGTACAGCGGGATGCCGAAACATGATGCGGTTTGGCCCCTCAAAGCCAACATCTCCCTCGGAGCCCAAGCAGATGTCCCAGCAACCCGAGATGCTGCTGTGGGCACCGAGAGTTTGCGTTTGCTGCTTGGGTCCCTTCTTCCTGGGGTTCCCATCTCTGGATGTTCCTGTTGTTCCCTTCGTCCTCATCATTTGCTCCCAGCAGGGGAGGTCATGGGTGAAAGATGTGGAAGGACACCGGTCTTGGAGGATGTGGGAGGGCCCAGACGTGCTGTACTTGGTGTCTTCTGGGGGCACCACAACTCTGTGACAGCTCTGCAGAGCAGCTGAGCCCTTCCACGTTGGGGAGAAAGGCCAAGAGGCATTTCTGGGGTCGGACCCAAACCACCATGCTCGTGTCTGGACTGACGTCCTACCACAGTACAGGGTGGACATGACAATAGTCCAAAACTCCTGAGAAAATTCAAGATGGTGAAATGTTTCTAGGGGGAAACTCCTTCGTAGGAAATTTGCTTCTGTTGGGAATTAGGAGAAATGGATGTTGCAAATCCCTTGGATCTCGGTGTTTGGTCCTGTTAGCTTCACAAGCGAGTGTTTAATGAAGCCGGAGAACGGCTGAGCAACCTTCCTTCTGGCAGAAGGAGCAAATGTGGCTTAGCTGCACCCTGCACCGATAAGCACCGGTGCCTTCACTTGGGGAGCAGCAGGGAGGAGAAGGTTCCAGCTTGCGCACACAGCGGCAGGGCTGCGTCTCCTACCAGCTCCAATGTCACCCCAGCGCCACATCCCGTCCCCACTCTGCCACCACTTTGCTGTTAGCTCACCCCAGAGGAGAGGAGAAGCACCTCTAAAGCCCCCCTGAAGGTGCGGTGAGGGGACACGTGTGGCACCGGTCGTTGTAGGGACCATCTCTTTGCTCGTGCAGCTGCAGTGGGGTCCTGGCTCCCAGCTCCGGGTGCAGGTACTGGGGTACGGGGGGCACGGATCTCCTTCGGGCGCTGTGGGAAAAGCATCTTCTTGTCAAAGTTCTCATCAGCAGCCCTGCAATGACGAACCCATCAGCGCAATTAATGGATCAGATCTGCAGCCGCTGTTGAAGTCAGTGGTATTTTCATGCAAAGATCTCAGGATTGAGGCAGTAGCTAATAACTGGATGGTGGTGTCTGTTATTGCATCCCCACAGCTCCTATCCCCCCAAACCCACCCGGGACCTCTCCTGAGACCTGCTACGGGGCAAAGCGGGATGGGGAAAGATGATCCCGTGCAGGGACCAGCCAGCCTGGCTGTCCTCCCCTGCGCCAGGGGGGACTTCGATAAGGCTTCACATGTCAGGCTTAGGTTTCCAAGGTGGTGGCGTAACATCAGTGAGAAGCAAATATTTGGCCAAATGCACCCTGAGGTAAGCTGGTGTCCGGTGTAACCGCACAGCGTGCCCATATGTTATTACTTATCCATCAGCCTCTTTGAGTAACGACGTACAGGGCCAGGGCGAGGGTTGGCTTTTGTCAAAGCATATATTTCAGCAGCGTTTAAATAAACTCATCGAGCTGCATGTCTCGTGAACTTTCCTGTTCCATCTGTCTGCGCCGAGCCACCCGTGGAAGGAAATGGATGAGGCCTTCAAACCTTCGCCAGTCCCCGGAAAATGAGCCAGTCCAGTTAACAATAAATGGTGGCCGGCTGGAGCACACATGAGCGGTCTAGTGAAGAAGAAAAGAAAGTTGAGCTTAATGAAGTCCCCGCGCCTGTGTCCCTGCGCGTGGACAGGAAAGGACGGGTGGTTTATAACTGTTTATTGGAGTTAATGGTAATAAATTCCTCACTTGTGATGCATTAACTTTAATGTTTTCATTACGTGATGATTTAGGTTTTCCCTTTTCACATTGTAAATCATGTTGTCCCGGTAGCACAGCAGGTCGAATGTCTGACATAATGTTATGTTTGGGGGAGAGAAATAACAGGGGAATGAGTTACACAGATTATATATTTATATATTTCATACGTTACACTTTTTTTTTTTTTTTTTTTTTGAGGACTTTAAAAAATTGCATCCTCGGGAAGCTGGTGGATGGGTGGACTGGTGGACAGACAGACCCATCTGAGCAGGGATTTGCAAGATGCGGCTGCCAAGGGCCCGTTTCCATAGCAACTCCCCAAATCCACTTGGTGCTGAAGGGGTTTTTTTCCCTCCCTCTTTGCTGAGTGTGAGCCCTTGGCTAATGAGCTGTGCAAATAGATATTGAGATTTAGTGTTTTTTATTTTGCAATTATAGACTTAGTGATTTGGAAGGAAACTTTTGGGCCAAAGGCTCTGCCTCCTCTTTGAATTTTCTTTTCCTTTCTTTTTTTTTTCTCCTTTGGCAAAGTTGGTTGAACTTCAAACTTGCTGTTAAATTTTCCAGACAGAATAAATAAAAAAAACAGCAATAAAAGTTGGAGGCTTTTTTCTACCCTCTCGGGCTAAATCCAAGCCCAATCTACAGTCAACTGTTTGCTGTCTCTTCTCTTGTTTGCTTATCAATCATCAAAACCACAGTCATGGGCTCCCCTGACAAAACACCCCTGAATCCAACACCAACTTGGCACCTAACAAAGGTCCATCTGTACGGCCCCTATCTGTTTGTGTTTGGTCATTAATTGCGGTCCAACGAGGACATTAGGGGCAACAGAGTTAATTAGGCACCGTTCAACCCCAGGTGAGAATTGTGGTTTTCTTGAGCGACTTCCATGGATTTTGTGTTCACTGCCGACTGTCGGCACTTGTCAAAGCCTCCGCCGTTGCCTGGGACCAGTTAATCTTGGCTCCTGCTTTCAGTACTGGTCTGTACTGGCTGCTACAAGGGAGCATTTAGCAGTTCCCCATCTGTCCTGAGGGAAGCTCTGGGTTTAGCTGCAGTTTTTGGATGGGCTCTTTGGGTTGGGGTGCCTTGTAGCATCCGAGGGCTCCTGAGCCTGAGGACAATTGATCCCGAAGCTGAACACGGATATTTCAGTTGATAATTTCCTCTCCATGATTTGTTGCCATTGATTTTTCACTGCCTCCTGCTTGCTGACTAGCTTTCAGTCTAGGTAGTTATCATGGGGTAGATGCCTACACTCTGAATTTTGCTTACTAGCCTCTTCTGAAAAGTCGAGCTGAAGCCCAAATAAATCTTTTCTGCCGTGCCTTGCCTTTTCTTCATCTACTTTCTTATTTTCCTCCTCAAAAAAATGCACTGGAATTAGTCTGGCACAAGATCTATTTCATCTGATCCATGTTGACAATTGTTTAGTTCCCCATTTTCTTTGAAACAGTTGCTCATTTTGTTCCCGTCGTTATAAATAATCCCCAGCCATTTCCAAGATGCTGAAAGTTTCAGTGACATTCCCGAGGCACGGAGGCAAGCGTGTCCGAGGGGCACCGAGGGCCTGGGAGCCACCGAGGAGATGCGCTGTGACCTGGAGCAGGGGAATGAGGAGGCAGGGACCAGGGGCACCACGCTGATGGATGGTGGCTCGCTTCCCATGATGGCCTTTCTCCTCCTGCTCCGTTTGGTCGGGACATCAGACCGTGCCCGTTGTTGGCTGCTTTGCTGGGCTGCAGCATCTGCATGGCACCGAAAAGGTCCTGCCCAGCTGTGCCCAATGTATCCAGCCTCCATCAGCCGGAGCCTGGAGCCAAGGGCTGAGCTCACTCCTGTCCTCCCATGGGGAACTGGCCCGTGGAGTAGATCTGGCCAGTAACTTTGATGAAGGGCACCCAGAAAGAGGGTTTGGGGGGGTTCTGTACCCACGTGGCTCATGGTGTGAGAAAGCAGAGATGTTTTCAAGATCCTCTTGATCTTGGAGAAAGGTAGCAATTCAAATACAGGAAGCGTAACCCTCCCATCAGAGCCCGAAAGCAGCGTGGCTTGCAAGCAGCTCCCTGCTTCTGCATGTATGAAACTTGTATTTGAATAAACCCACAAATGCCGCTCGGCAGCGGCCTTAGTGCCATCAGCCCCAGCAGCCACGGCCTGGACCCGTTTGCCACGGCAGCCCTTGGTGGTGGGTAGGATTTCCAAAAGCTTCCCCGAGTCCGTCTCGCTTTGAAGGCAGCGGGAGGGGTTGTTTGTCTCTTTCTGATTGTTTTTTCCCTCATTAGCTTCAATGGAAAAAGAGCACAGCCACCACGGAGGGCTTTGGGAAATCGCAATTGTGCTCTGGTTTGAAATATATTTGGGTGTTCCCTGCGAAGTCCCCGGGAGCAGAATCTGCTCTTGGCACGTTTGAGCTTGGTGAATAAGCTGGAGGATGGGGAATTAGCTGTAACCGTCGTGCCTCCGTGCTCCATCCCTTGGAACAGTCGGTTGATGTGACAGCGTGGGCACCGACACGGCCCCCGGGCATGTTTGGCTGCAGCTACTGTGACATTTTGTGCAGCTGGTGTGCATGACTCAGAAAGCAAAGGGGCGAGAGCTGAAATCCAGAGGTCCTTGAGGACATGGTGAGGACCGGGTGGAACGGTCACGGCGCTTGGCAGCCAAACTCCTAGGATCTTTGCCCAAAAGATGCAGTTTCGTCAGCAAAACCAGAGGCTTCGATGGTCACCTGGGTTCAGGCTGATGCAGGAGCGAAGCCTTTGAGGCTGAGAGCATCCTTCGGCAGCACCTGGGGGATGCTGATCGCAGTAAAAGTTGGGGTGCAATAAAGAGGGGAAAGGAAAGAGCTGGTGCCGGCTCCTGCATCCCTGGGTGTGGGTTTCTGGCTCATTTTCTCCCGCTCCTGAAATGCTGCAGCTTTGTATGCCCTGCAGAAAAGTGGTCTCCAGGATTACAGCACGGAGGTATTCCCAGTGCCGCCAACGTGCAGCCCTTCTGCGGGACGCTCCAGATGGAGCAATGTTGATCATGAATTGGGAAATTCATCTGCGGGAAAATCCCTGGGGATGAACAGCTCCCTCAGGAGCCAGGCTTGAGAGGATGGAGAAGAGGCCACGAGGGCTTGGAGGTGCTGGTGGCACTGGGAGGTGTCTGGGGAAGGTGGGGGCTCGTTGGGCTCAGCCATGGAGCACAGGGCAGCATTGCCGGTACCAGCCGTTCGCTGGGCAAAGGGTGGGCTGGGAGAGATGCCAGGGTATAAGGGACCACTGAGATCATGCAAACACAGCCACAGCCCTGCCATGCCATGCCAGGAATGACCAGAGAGAGGCCATGTATGTGGGAGAGCACACATGTGCGTGTTCAGATGAATTTAAGGGCTTTTCTTTCTCTATTTTATGAATGGTGAATGACTGTTAGTGGTTGGAACAGACGACCAGGCAACAGGCTGGCTTTTCCATAACTTGGAGTCCTAGAAGAAGTGATGAGCTGTGGTTTACCTGCCAGCTGTGTGGTCCTGGGGCAGAAGCGTCTGGCAGAGGCTGCCTGGGCAAATAAACCCTCTGCCCTTAGAAACCCCAGAGCTTTCTGGGGCTGGGCTCCCACCTGGCCTCTCTGGATCTTCTGGCTGTCCATTAGGATGGCTTAAAGAAATAAAAAAACACCCCAGGGACTGTCTTTGTAGGTAGATTTAGCTATTTGCTGCTGGCAAAAGCCATCTGGATTGTTGCTAGGAGCAGGCTGGGGCATGGAGAGGGACGGGGACACCCCACGTAGCCCCAGTCCCATCTGCAGGCAGAGCCCCGAGCGCCGCGTCCCCCACACTCCCCCACCTCACACAGATTTAATCTTCTCAGCTCTGCGCTAGCAGGGCTGCATTAGATGGGCTGCGTGCAACACGCAGGTTACAGCTGCCATCTTCGTGTCACATTCTGTAAAACTTAAAATTTCCAGAGCCCCATGCAATCGAATCAAGCCCTTGCAACCCCTCCTTAATTGTATTAGTTTGTCTGAGCAGTCCCTGAGTATTTAAGAAGAAGGGAGTCTCCTTTCATTATGATTTTCCTGCTGGGAAACTGAGGCACGGTGTCTCTTGCAGAGCGGGAGAGATTTGGGCTCCTGACGGTGTTTCAGAGGTGATGCCGCAGAGGTGCCCCGGCCCCAGAGGGCTGCCAGCCCAGCTGATCCTGGGACCCAGGGTCACAAATAACCTGAACCATGGGGTCTACTTAGGTGGAAAATTGATCTCAAAGAGGGCAAAGCGCAACTGAAAAGGCAGCAGCTGTCCCAGGGGTCCTGTCTGCTTACAGGCAGGTCCTGAGAAATGATGGGCGAAGCGAGAAGATGCGGGGCTGGAAGAGGTTGTTGCTGGCTCCCATCGCATCTGTCCTGCTTCCCTGCTCCAGTTGCTCTTTGTGGTGTCCGAAAGGTCCTTGCACTCACCTAAATCTCTCTTGGCAACTGAGGGACGAGCAGAAAGCACATCCCGAGGAGGACCAGGATGGCTGGGCCACATCCCTGCCTTGGCTCAAGTGACAGCAGCATCTTGCACGCTGGCGATTTCTGCAGCCGGTTTTCTTGGGGGAACGGGGGCAGAGGGAAGCCCCATGCTGATAATGTACTGAAAGTAAATGAAATTAAATAAGCGAAGCAGCACTCGCAGCTCCTGCCTTCCCCCCTGGGTAATTCAATTCGAGCGCTCGCGCTGATGGGATCTCGCCGGGGCTGCCTCTGTCACCCCGCTGGGGCCTGGATTCTTAACGTCTAAATAAAAGTTTCACTCAAGCATTTTTTATGCTCCTGCCAGCGGGATCAGTGAGCTGGTGTTGGGCACATTAATGTAATATTCATACTTGCAGGGTCTCTCTGTGCATCCGGCAGCACCGTCCCATTTTCATAATTATAAATGTCCCATAAAATGACATTTAGATTTGCATTAGCAAGAGGGGTTGGGGCTTGGATTTGAGAAGACAATGTGTCTTTTTACAAAGCAGATGCTCGGTGTCAGTAGAGAAAAGCCTGAGCACGTTTGTGCTGGGCAGGTCCCGTCACCTGTGCACAGAGGAGGGATGCCAGGCTGGTGCCCTGGGAGGTGGCAGCGCAGGGGAGGTTTTGGTCCCGTTAGAGCCGGAGGCAGCGCAGGGTCCCACCACTGAGGGTGCCCAGGGCCACCTGCATCCGAGGAGGGTGCAGGAGCTCCTCGAGACATTATTTCGCGCCTTCCCCCATCGGGAAAAATCTCCTGGTACTGGCCAGTCTGAGCCCTGAAGGGGAATTCTGGTCCTTTTCAGCATCCTCGTTTCTTTTCATTGTAAGAAAAATAATCAACCTGATATTCAGTGCGGTTTGTAGGAAGGTCTCGATTTCCTCTCAGCTCCCCGACCGCCCGTGCACTGAGTTGCACACAGTGAGGGTGAAACCCTGCCCCCTTCCATCCCCGCTGAAGCTGCCGTGTTGCATTTCTCAGGAGCAGAGTCAGAAACGAGCTCAACCTGACTCGGACCGGAGAGAAATGAGATTTCCCCGTGTGGGAAGGGACTGTCCGTGTCCTCCAGGCATTGCAGGGGGGCAAGCCCACAGCACCCCGGACTCCCTCTACTCTGGATCACCTCGGACAGCTTTGTGCAAGCCGAGGAGATGGTCTTTGAAGGATCCAGTTTCCAGCCAACAGAGGAGACAGATGCAGGGGAGCCTTCCCAGCCACCTGACCTCTGTGTGTCTGTGTCTGCCGCTCGCCCCAAGACCCATTTGCGGACGATTGAAAGCGAGCCCGGAGTTTGCAAAATATAAAGCACAAAAATGAAAATAGCCCATGAACAAGGGGGGTGACGGGAGGATGGATTGGGCTGAGAGCTGGATGTGAGTGAGACATGCTAAGAAAACAAGAGAAGCTCTTGGGACCTGGGATTCTGGGAAGTTATTCGTACTGAAAAGGCTGCCAAGGCTGGGCACTGGGGAGGTGATTAGTGGCATTTAGTCATTTTTTATTGTGTTTTAGCACAAGTTATGATGACAGGAGATGAGTAGGAGAGGAGGGGGAGACCTTCTCAGCAGTAAGCCATGGCCTGGGAACATCCTGGCCCTGGTGGTTTTGGGGATGAGACGTAGCCATCACCTCACGCAGCAAGTGCCAGAGTCCCTCCACGGCCCAGGGTCCGTCTGCCAGCCTGGGGCGAGGTGCCGTGGTCTCAGAGCAGACACTGGACAAGGGAATCATGTTTTCCAAGTCCATAAACCTGACCAGATCCCGCCTGCTGCCAAAGGCTCCCAGGGACCCAGAGAGCCTTGGCTGGGGGGCAAAGGGCTGAGCATCAGCCCCCAGAGCAGCACCAGCCTCAGCCCGCCGAGGATGGCTCTGTGTAGCCATGTGAATCATGGTCCTGGTTTCCTTGAGGACTTCTGGGAGTCTGAAACCAGGCTTGGGAATAGCTGGTGAGATCATGATAGACCGTGATTTTCACCTCCAGCCACTGCTCTGCCTTCCCAGGCGGCTTCTGCAGAGAAAGGGGCTGAAAACGTGCTGAGGTGTTGTGTGGGAATGGGAAATCTCAAAGCTTTGCTTTGCTTTGCTCTCTGTAGGACTGGAGGAGACCACACTGAAGCCTGTTCAAGATACAGGGACCATTCTGAAGCAAGGATACCTGGAGAAGAGGTCCCGAGGTAAAGGCCTGACAAGTACATCATAAGATAAGGTTTGGGCATCTCACCTCAGAACTACCAAGAATGCAAGTTTTCAGTCGAAAAACAACCAGGAAAATACATCTTTTCTGCAGATTTGTCTGTAGGCACATGCAGAATCTTTCAGGCTTTTCTTAGGCATCGTACAAGCAGGGAGGGCACAGCTTTTATTTGTTCTCTTTTGCAAATCATCAAACTGCACAAAGATTAAAACCCAGAAATTGAATTAAGCAGCAGCCCAGTCCTCTAAGGCAAGATGTGCCCTTCTAATGAGCAATACCTAATGAGGATAAAATCCCGGTGAAGACAAGGTAGTTCGTAGCATCACACACATTAGCAAGTTGAGATAAGGACTATGAGTCAGCCTGGGGTTTATCTTGATTTTACTGACTCTTGTGAAAGCTACAAATTATTTCCTCATCACTCAGATTTTATCTTGATTTATTTACTGTATGACAGGTGGTATGAGGCAAGAACAGCCCTTTTTTCCTCATGGCCATCAGCTGAGTTGTATAACTGGCCCTGTGCATGTTTTAGCTTGCTTCAATTACAGAGTAAAAAACATTTGCTTAAATCTCAATTAGGCAGGTTTAACCCAAAGCTGTGTTCCCTCCCAGTTAGCAGGATTAAGGGTTACGGCAGCCCAGCCCAGCCAGCCTGGGAAGCTGGGGATGGCTTGCAGGGGCTCCAGCCTAGCTGGGCAGGCTGGCTTTCCTTTGCTTGGTTGAGGTTTTGTATCTAAATGTGCTTACCTGAATTTTGTGCCAGAAATCTTCAGGGTTTTGTTGGGGAAAAAATCCTTCTTTCCCCGAAATATACATCTGAAGCATACAGTGAAATACTTTCTGCTGTCCTTTTCTTTCTAGAGCACAGCTTTTTTGGGTCAGAGTGGCAGAAGCGGTGGTGTGTCCTCAGCAGAAGAGCCTTTTACTACTATGCCAATGAGAAAAGTAAGTGGTGAGATATCTGCCTCCGGTCCCCAAACTGTGGGTGGTGGCTGAGGGCACAGACAGGGCTGGAAAAGAGAAGGGGAGAGCCCTTGCTGAAGGACAGGCAAGAGAAAAGCATATACCATGGGAAGACTGTAATTCCCCATCAAGCCTTAACATGCAGATTCTTGAAAGGTAGATCTCAGATTGTTTGTTGGGATTTTTTCCCCCCCAAACACCTTTATGGGTATGGAACAAGAAAGAGAGACACAGGAGCAGAGCTGTGTGTAAATAAAATGGTGTACCAAGTTTTCCATTAGCCATCAGCTGGGCTTCAACCCCCTCAGTGACTGTATATAATCCATGTGTCAGTGTATATAAATATTTTGCAGTCATGCTCCATCAGGTACATATAAACAGACAGCTAATATCTCCAACAGAGTTTGGCATGATTAGATATACAGCCTTCCTCTGTTCTACCCATCCAGAAACGCGGCATGAAGATGGCTTACAAAATACCTACGTACATCCTCGGTTTACTGTGACCAGCCTGCAGCTAGGACAGGGTTAAACTCCGGTGGGTCATGAGGATGGAGCTGGGTCTTTGTCCTTCTTCCACGTTCTTTGTCTGAGAATCTCGAGTGGGTTTTGTTTCCAAGTAAGCTTCCCATCTCCTCTCACCCTGGCAGGGTATGTGCAGGGGTAGGAGCTGCTGGCAGAGGTAGGTGGGAGAGCCAAGGGTTGATATCTGGTCGTTTCTGTGGGGGACAAGCAGCTGTCATCTTCCAAATGGTCTCCAGAAGGCAACAGAGTAAAGCAAACCTGTTCTCAATGGGCTGAAATCCTCATATTGGGCTTGACCTCACCCCTGGAAGATTTTTTTTAGTGATGTACATATCCAAAAAAAAAAAGGTTCAGAGCCACTGCCTGAATTGTACTCCCACGTTTCCCCAAGGACATTCATAAAGAAATAATGAGCTGGGGTAAATAAAGACGCCTCAGGTGACTGCAGTGAAGTTCCCTCTCTCCACCCTGCCTGACACCAGCCACGCGTGTGCAGCGGCACGATCTGCAGGCCAATTCTCAAAGGCCCGCTAAATATTTCTTCCTGTACGCCAGCCCCTTAATGCCTTACCAGCAGAATAATCATTGGCATCATATTTCCCCAAGTACACAGTTGTCTCTGCTTCATTACAACCAGCTCATCTCATGCAACCTTCTGACCCTGGCAACCTTTTGCCGGCTGTTCATAATCTCTTGAGGCTGAAAAGGGCATCCTCTTTACTGTATCTTTATGAAGATTTTGTAATATTCCCTTTGGATTTCCAGGGGATGGACATGCTCAGACTGAAGGGGGTTTTTCTGGCCATTTCTCACCGACACATGCTGTACCTCGGTTTCCCTATGTGGGCAAAGACATCTGCACCACCCAGCATCACTGCAAGTTTGATAAAAAGATGCAAACCCCAGACTGAGCATATTTCTCTTCCTCCAGGCAAGCAACCTAAAGGCACCTTCTCCATGGAGCACTATAGTGCCCGGCTGGCTTTCCATCTCCGCAAAGACTCTCGAAAAAAATGCTGTTTTGAGATAATCTGCCCTGGCAAACGCACGTACGAGGTAGGAACTGGGGGAAGAAATGGACCTTCTGTGCTGGCTGGCCACTAGGTCCCAGCTCTGGGGGCAGAGATGCAGGCTGGAGCCGTGGGGTCAGGGAGGCTGGGAATCTCCAGAGCCCCTGGTATAACAAGCCAAGGAGCACTGCAGAAGGTGCTGATGCTTCTCCTTCTTGGCAGATCATCTCAGCACGGACCTCCCCTTGGCACATGGGTGATCCTGGGCTCTCTTTGCGCTTGTGGGGCACAAGGGTTAAGTGAGAACATGGGGTAGAAGCAGTGGAGGATTGGGTTTAGAAAACACATTTTCAAATAAGCCATTCAGAGCCAGGTTAAATTTCAACCTTTGATTTGTTGAGCATGTGGGGGAGAGCCTAAAAACTGCTGTAATGGAAAACCTGGCCTAATCCATAAAGTGTGCACAGGAGCCTTCCTGAGCTTCAGGGAGACTTTGGATGCAGAGTCTTGGTTCAGAGTCGGTATGGTATATTCAGTGGGGATTGTGGTTTTCATCTGAATTATTTTAATGAATTAGGCTTGACAGCCTTCCTCTGGGATAGTCTAGCTTTTTTCCGCTTCTGTTTCCCTGTTTGGAATAGAGAGATAAAGAAGTGAAATGGCTTTCCCGAAGTCACAGGGTAGAGAATGGCAGCTCCAGGATCTCCATCCTGTTCTAGCTGCAAATTTTTCCCTCTTCCTACATACAAGAACCAGCCCAATAACCGGTGAACCTCTCTCCAGTTCACAGCCCCAAGCCCAGCCGAGGCTGAAGACTGGGTGGATCAGATCCAGTTCCTCCTGAAGGGTGAGTTCGGCAGCTTGGCCCGAGCCAGTGTGCCCTGTTTGTTTGGGCAGCTCCTGACAGCATCTTCCCATCCGGCTTGGGCTGCTCCCTCCAGCAACCTGTGGGCTTGTGCTTGTGGCCAGGACCTTGCTGGGGTCCCAGCATCCCCTCTTAGAAAAAGAGAGGTTCTGGGGCTTTGATTTTTCAAGCTGGTGGTTAGAAAGCAGCAGTTCGTTGGAGCTCCCAGGCACTTGGTTTCCAACTTCAGAGCTTCTGGCTGCTTTTAGAGGGTAGAGTTGTGTGACCTCTCAAAGGCTGCAAGTGTCATCAAGTAGGACAAGAAGAGGGTGGGAATCGCTCCTCACTGCTGGGGTTGCGGATTGGCTGTTTCTGTCCTTGGCTAATGAAGGATGGGGTCTGGCTCCACTGGAGTTGTTCCAGTTTGAGACCAGAAATACTGAGACAAGACTCCAGTCCTGCCTGTGGAAACCCGCTGAAAACCATAGGCAGCTGCCCATGCTCCGTTCCTTGAGGCACTTGTTGAATTCGCCTTTGTTCTCTGGCATTTTCCATCCTTCCTTGGGCTTTTCCTTTGGTTTAGCCTATTCTCAGCTTCCACCCCATTTTCTGTGCACCAGGTGCTCATGGGGACAGCTCACTCCTTGCAAGGTCCATTGTGAGCACAAAGTACAGCGGCACAGGCTTTGTTACTGGATTTCAGCTCACTGAAAGTACCGGCATCCAGCTGGCACTTTGATTTGCTGTTTTTCACCATGGTTTTGCTCTCTCCTGCCAGACCTGAGCTCCCTCACTATCCCATATGATGAGGAGGATGAAGAGGAGACCTACAATGACGTGGACAGTTCTGACTCTGTGAACACAGCATCCCACAATACTACCCTGAATCAGGATGAGCCAAATGTTGAGATGGAAGAGGATGACATCTATGAGGTTTTGCCAGGTAAGCAACCAAAACCCGAGCCATCCCCGAGCCTTAGCACTGCAAATGTGGGAGGAGACCTTGGCCACAAAACACGTTGATGAGAATGAACATCTCAGGTCCTGCTGAGTTTGATGGACCCGTAACCCCAAGGTTTGACCCCATTTCCCTGTTCAGACTGGTTGATGGACTGCAGGAGCAGACCCTTTCTGTTCTGGTGAGGCAGAAGGTTTGTAAATTCAGGTGAGGCAGCTTTTAGAAGTTGTCCTCCATTCAACTTGAGTAATATTAAGTTTGGTAAGAGTGGAATCTCTGGGCTGTGTTACCTGGAAAATCAGACTTTAGATGATGAAAATGTTCCTTCTGGGCATGCAGTCAGGGCTGTAACACAATTACTGGCCTTCCAAGAGATGATAAAATAACTGCATTAAAGACTAGCGCTTGTTCACTAACAGTGCACAAGGTCTGGAGGTAGGAGAGCAGCGGCTACCGGTGAAAGGAGCCAGGAACAATCTTCCTGGCACGGAACCAAAGAGCCTGTGAGGGTGACACGGTCTGCAACGTTTCTTACAGTTATAGCAGAAATCATGGTGTGACATGCCCCAGGGCTTGGTGAACAGGTCACCTGAGCCTTTTTGAAACCCATGGGCTGCCTCTGCGCTGAGGTTGGGATCACCCAGCTCTCTGCACCTCATCCCTGAGAGCAGGGTTCCTCGGTGTCTGTGTTCAGAGATGAAAAATGGGTCCTTCTTTCTTCTTATTTATTTCAGAACTTTATATTTGTAGTGATTAAAAAAAGAAAAAATAATAATTAAATGCACCAGAAAGTTTTATGGTGCCCGAGATCTTTGTCTTGTTATTGCTGCCAAAGGAAATCTCTGCTCAGCGGTTTGCAAGTGGCATCCAGACAGCTGCCGGGAGCGGAGCTGGGGCTGCGGGGCTGCCTGCGCAACCCGGAGCGAAGCCTCAGCCTCTCTCCATCGCTAATCTTTCTTTCCTGACCTTCCCTTCCTCTGTTTACATCCTCAGCTCTTTGGGCAGCAGCTTTTTCTTCCTCTGGGCATACCTACAGCGATCCCTGAGCTCAGCAGGAGCCTCGGCGCGGTGGTCCCCAGGCTGGTGTGGGTGAGGTGCTGATGGTCTGTCAGGGCTTTCAGCATCCCCGGCTGCTTCGGCAGCTGTGCCCAACTCCCGCTGCCTTGAGGCTGCCAACACTGACTATAGAGCAGAGAGGAGATGTGAGGTTTGTTCCACACGTGGCTCATGGTGACCCTGCCAGGAGTTTGTAGAGTGTCGAGTTAAGGACAGACCCCACCGTTGCCGCCGCTCTGGCACGCAGTGCCTCAAAAGAGCTGGAGCTGACCCTGCCAGCCAGGTTCACCCTCGGTCCCCACAGGTGTTGCCCCCCCACACAGATCAGTGCCCTGATGCTGGCGCTGCAGAGCATCATGGTGGAAGAGGGAACCTCCCAGCCAAACCCTTCCTTTAATTAGGAGCTTTTACTGGGCTCTCCGTCCTGCCCATCCCAGCTTCTTAAAAGCTTGCTGAGGGGTTCCTAAGGCAGCCCAGGGGTTGTGTCTCGGGCTGCTCGCCAGTCCAAACCCCACAAGCAGCAGGGTTGAAGCCCCTCGCTCTAGCAGTGCTTTTGCAGTATCCTTCGGTCCCCGTGCCTTGGCACCCCGGGGGGGTTCGCTGCCATGCGGGGGCTGCTGTCCCTGGGGTTCAGCCAAGCATCACGGCTGCACCGAGCCGAGGCGCGGGCATCGCCCCTGCCCTCCAGCCAGCGAGCATCCTGCCCGCAGCCCCTGGCTGGAATCGCACCCACACGCAGGGACCGGGCTTGGGCAAAGCCACAGCTCTCCGTCTGGCGAGTCCCTCACCCCCCACAGACCCCAGTTCCCTGCCAGCTGGAAGGTAGGTGGTGGTGGCACGTTGCTGTAGAGGCAGCGGACTGGGGTGAGAAACCAGCTGCAGGGCTCAGGGGCAGGTAGGAGAGGTCTGCTCTGCCCCAGGCTCATCCCCCCTGCCCCTTTGCACCCCTGCGACCCCCCCAGCAAGCACAGGGAAAGTCCCTGTCCAAACTGGGGTCTCCTCTGGGCCCGGCTGCCTCCCTCGTGTCCCAAGTGAAAATAGAGAGAAAGAGGGAGAGAGAAAAAAAGAAGGGGAGGAGGGAGATGAAGAGATAATTTCCTCAGCAAGTCATCGTCGTTAATGAAGTTTTACAAAAACAGATACAACCAAGGAAAAATAAAATTTCACAGGTGATAAATTTTTCCAATTTCCCTGGCAGAATTCGATAGGATTGTTAAATTAAGAGTGAAGGTGTCTGTTAGGAAGCAACGAGCAGTGATGGGTAATTTTATAGAGTGGAAAATTGAATCAAATTGCTACATTAAAACACAGCTCCTCTGAGAATCTGCCCAATGCCCAGGCTGCTCCGGCGCAGCGGTGGGGTGCATGGCCCGCCAGCTCCCCAGGCGTGCCTGGGGCTGGGGGCTGCCGTGGGGCTCTGGACCCTGGCTGTGGGTACCTGGGATGCCCATGGGGATGTAAAGGCATTTTCCCGAGGGTGGTGTGGCCGGGGTTGTGATGCTCTGCACAGGGAGGTGGCATAGGGAGAAGCAGCACAGCCCCCAGGAGATGCAGTTTTTCAGCATTTCCCTCTGATTCATCACTATAAAATCCAGATATTGGCTGAGACCGAACACCCGGACCCTGGGAAGATGGAGCATCCCTTCCAGGCAACTCAGAAAAAACACCTGGTTGCAACAGGCTGCAGGTCTGTGGTGTGGCGGGGAGCTTGTCTCATCCCCACGAGCCCCATTCATTAATTGCACAGCTCAAAATTTACAATTTTTGTAAATTTGTCTGTGCCTGGGGCCAGCGTGCCGCAGCACAAGCTATGGTGCAGGCAGGGCTTGGCAGCACCCCAGGATTCGTGCCTTCACCAGGACATCCCAGGACATCCACAGCCGTGCTGCAGGCAGGGAGAGGCTGCGACTGGTCCCGCACCAGCCTTGCAGGGGAGGGTGGGCTGCAGGGGGGCGAGCGGAGCTGGCTACAGTCAGCCGAGGGGCAGCCACGCCAGCCAGCTGGCCGCGTTTTCCTGAGAAGAATCCCACACAAGTTTCCTCCCTACCTTCTGCCAAGGCTCCGTCTATCACAGCCCTGGGAGCGCTCGCTGTGGGGTGGCCAGCCCCCAGCACACCGGGCAGAGCGGGGACCGGCCATCACCTGGGGTTTTCCTCCCAGCACCTTTTGCAAAAGGCCCAGAGTGAGCGGTCAGCAGGGCAGAGGCTTTGAAAAGAAAGGGAAACTGAGGCACAGAGTGAAACAGAGCAGAGCACCTTGTCCAAGCCGTGGAGCAGTCAGCTGCCCAGCTGATGTCTCAGGTGGGCGATGTGCACAGGGGTGAGGTCCCTGGCTTTGATTTCTGGTTAGAACACGCCCCATTCCATCAAATATGGGGAAAAAATGGCCCAAGGTGGGAGAGGGAGAGGGGGCTGCTCTGCGAAGCCTCCCCAGCCCCTGCCTGGCCGCCTTGCCTGGCTCCTGGAGCCTGAGGATGTGGGGGAGCGGCAGCTCTGTGTGGGGCGAGGGGACCCACAGACCTGCCTGAGTCGTTAGGGGCTGTAATTGTGACTCCCCATTAGCTGTGCCAGCAAGGGGGACCAGCTCTGCAACCTTTGGGGGGGAGGCAGTCGCAAGAAAGTGGGGAGAAGCAGGACAGATACGTCTCCCAGGGATCACGGGAGCTCCCACAGCCGCCCAGCACCACTAGCAGCACCAGCCCCAGCCCCCGTGTGCAGGATTCACACAGCTTTGCTCATCATGGAAACCCAGCGGCAATGTTTCCTCCATGGCACGTGTTTTCCTGCACCAGCATGGGCTGACGCTTCCCAAGGAGCGTGTGTGCGTGCCCGGGGGGAGTGAGAAGGGCTCTGGGAAGAGGTTTCCTGAGGACAGCCTGGCTCCGGGATGGAAGCGGTGCCTGCAGGATGCAGGAACGGATGCAAGCTGGAGGGATGTGCACAGCATGGCTAGGAGGAGGGGGTGGCCGTGGGGAGTCCCTAGGTGCAGGTGTCACCCACAGCGGTGGGGGAATGATGCTGCCCTGCGCTGGAGGATGGCTCTGGGGTTTTCATGGTGCACAGGAGCTGGTTCCTCCATCTCATGCTAAAATGGGGTTGGAGGAGTCGGTGGCATTGGTTAAAGTATAAAGGAATCCAGATGTGAGGGTTTGGGGCATGTGTGTGGGTATGATGTGGGGGGAGCGCTGTTACAGATACATTTATGTTGTCTTTTACAAATGCAAAGAGCAGGCAAAAGCCACTTTCAATAATTTATTTTAAAATCAATGCTAATGAGATTCTGTCTCGTCAGTGGCAGAGTTTTACAATAAAGTCTGATTTATTTAGAAAAGATTTTTGGTGCTGCTTCCCGTCTAATGGGGGAGCAGTTGCCGTGACCCTCCAACTTGGGATGCAATTTGTAATTGGCAGCGGAGGTCTGACCTGGTTTGCATTGATCAGCACGGGGTGGGAGAGCCGGCTGGGGCTGGGGCCGCGGCCTCGGCAAGCGCCCAGCAGCCGCAGCGCTCCCCTGCCTTACGGTCGGGTGGGATCAGAAGACCCAGGCTTGGTTTCTGCTGGCTCTGCCAAAGGTGACAGCAAAGCCACGTCCCCTGAGATGTAGCAGGGACACCCCTTCTGCTCCGGGCTCAGCCCTGCCAGGGTTGCCCCACGGTGCCCAGCTGCCCTTTGGCAGCAGCAGTGCGAGAGGTGCAGATGAGCCACGTGCCTGAGCCTCCTCTGTCTGAACCATTTCAGATTTGCACCGTATTTGTATTATTTCATTAGATGGCGTCTAGTATTTATGGTTGCAGAAGGAAGGCTGGGCTGTGATGGCAGCTGATGTGGGTGCTGTGCACCCGGCTGTGCCAGCACCCAGTGTTAAATGATCTTATTTAAACTTGTTTACATGTAGATCCTTGCTCCTGTCAGTCTCTAGCCATTCTCGCAGGGCTTCCCCACGACTTCCAGCCCCTCTGTCCTTAACCTTTTCCACAGTCTCATTTCTTATTATTTTCTTGCATCCTCTCTCCCCACCCTCCACAGCCAGACTGCCTGCCCTCTGCTGCCTGAGGTCCTCTTTCTCCTCCTTCATTCCTGCTCCTGTCCCCCAGCCATCCTCGCCTTTCCGTCCTGGCATTTCTCCTCCGCGTCTCATTTCCTCTGCGCGGCGAGTCCTGCGCGGGAAGCTTCTCTTCCTATAGGGCACTCAGCAAAGTGCTGCCTAAATTTATGAGGCTATAATAAGTGATTTGTTTTTACCAGTGTTAACAACAATTCATATTTTTATGCAACGCGTTTTAAAATATTATCTGTGACTTCCTCCCTTCCACTCTTCACAATTAAGCTGGGAATTTATTATTCTGACAGTCAGATGCTCTCGCAGCCCTCTGCCTGCCTGGGGGTTTGGTGGAGCAGTAATGCTCACAGCCCTTCCCTTGACTTCTCTGCTCTGTTCCCCCCCCTAGATGAGGAGCTGGAGCCCCCATTCCCAGAGGACAGCGAGGATGCCTGGAGCAGACAGAGAAGCGGTAAGAGCCCACCCTGCTTTGGCCAACCCACAAAACCTGCAGGTCATGGTTGGGGGGGTCTGAGTCCAGCCACCTTCAAGTGTCCGGGTGATGAAGGGTGTGCGGAGGATGGGAGAGGCCCCAAGGCCAGACTGATGGGTGACAGAGGAGACTCTGCAGCTGATGAAGTTCAGATAATTCAGGTTTGGGGAGCATTCCCAGTCTTCTCCATGCTATGGACACAGGGGATGCCTCTCCTTTTTGGCCAGACAGTCCTTAGTGAGCTCTCGATGGAGGAGCTCCAGCATCCATCCCTCCTCCTGCCTGGCGAGATCTGTGCGCTGAAGATCTGTGAGATCTGTGCCTCCCATGGAGGCACCCCCGTCCCTGTCCCTCATCCCATCCCGGACCGCAGAGAGGGAGCCAGCCCTCCCGCTGCATCCCAAGGGGCTGGGGAGAGGCAGAAACAACCTGGAGAGAGGGCAGGAACCGAGTCATGGTCCAGAGGAAGCTGCTGCAGGGAGGGATCTTGGCGCGGGAAGGACGCGCACCACCACCCCAGGAACCAGTGCCGCCCGCCCGGAACCGGTGGCCCGAGAGCCTGCCATGGTCACCAGGGGCCCCACCCCTGCTTTTTCCTTAAGGACCTGCACCATGGGATGGGAGCGGAAGATCTGTTTCCTCCCCGGTCCCACCTGCTTCACTTTCCATCGCCGCTTCCGCGCCAGCACAGGAAAGCAGCGCTTGTGTCCGAGCAGCCGGGGCTGGACTGGCTGGGGGCTTCCTGCCACCCTGTCACTCCTCGCCGCACGGGAAAACACATCCTTCTGGCAAAGCCTGGCTCGGGAGAGCTTCCCGCACCATCCTGCCGCTCCGGAGTTTGGAGGGGATGGTCTGACTGCAGGCATCCCGCTTGCTGGGTGATGGAGGCTGGAGGGGTTCGGTGTTGGGTGCTGTGGACGGGGGGTGGCTAAACCAGCTTCACACGTGCTTGTGCTCCCTTGAACGCACGAGAACCCCAGGCATTGCCCAGCTGGTTTACCCTTCCTAGCGGTCTGAGAGCCCCCATTGCTGGTGTTTCTGGAACACCTGATCCAACAGTTCCCTTTAGCCAACATCAAACCCGCTTGGACGTTTCTGGGGCAGTTGTTCCCAGCCCAGGAGAGTGCTTAGACCTGTTGCTACTGAAATCTTGGTGGCACAGGCAGGGTTGAGTCCCAGCTACTTGCAGCGACCGGAGCAAGCCAGCTTTTCTCCACCCCTCATGGTTTTGCAGAGCTTGTTTCCCACCCCCCGGCACGATGACTTATTTGGCCACTGGAGCATGTGGCAGCTGCAGCCGGTACCAGCACCCAGAGCTCGGAAAAAATGACATCCCAATCTTTATAAACTACACTGTGGTCCTAAAGCGGGGCTGTACATTTGTCCGTAGAGATGCCTCGGCGCGACGTAAGGCAAGCAGAAGGTGATGGGACATGCATGCACACATGCACGTTTTTCTTTGCTTCTCACAGCTGCCCCAGCACTTAAACATCCGAAGGAGCGGGCGGCAGGAAAGCAGCTCCCCCGTGGGTTTTCCAGCTCGGGGTGAGGGTCAGTGGGGAGCAGAGCACGGCTTCATGGCAGGCTGGTGCCAGGGGTGATAACAGACCTGCACCCCAAGGCCACCCCAAGGATTTTGGCTCTCGCCTGTCACAGCCCTTCCAGCCATTTAAACACCCTGCTCATACTCATTAGCATCTGCCTGGCAGTTGTAATTGTTGTTAATGGTTATAACTGGTTTAGTTATTAGCATTGTCATGATTGCTTTAAGTCCTGTGTCTGTTTTTACACTAAATAATATATTAGACTCTTGCCTCTGAAAAGCTGGGCTGCATTTCAAGAGGGAAAGGTTATCGCAGCGCAGGGAACCCCAGCCCTCGTGCCTTTTGCCTTGGTAATTTGTGTTTCTGTCCAACTGGCCCAACAGTGAGAAGGAGATGATGGGAGTCCTTGAGCAGAGGGCTGGGCTGCAGGGAGGGAGGGAAGGGGCTATTTCTTAATTATGTCACGCGGCCAAAGTGCCAGATGAGCATTTGGCTAATGGAATACTATTGTTTCTAATTTCTAAGAACCACAAGGATGCCATGATGCTGGAGCAGCCCAGCAAATCCAGCTGAGAGCTTCAGGCTGCTCCTGCCAAGACACCCATTTGCTCCTCTCAAGGCTGCTTAATCCCTGCCTTCTGCATCGGCTGAGCTTCGGGGCTGCCGCTGCAGTGCGAGCTTACCAGCTGAATACAAACAGAGCAAAATTCCTCTACTTGGAAAACAAAAAAGCCTTGCAGCCTGCTTCGCATCACAGTCCCCTGCGCTTAGCGTGGCAGGAGGTTTCACCTAGCACGAGCACAGCAGTGAAAAGCCCTGAGCTGTGGATGGTTGTCATTAGGTTTCAGCATCAACAGGCTTGTGAAGCAACACGCCCGAAGCAAAGGGGTTGGGGCGGATCGTGCCTCTCCCACAGCCTCTTCTTGGGGCTGCTCAGGCTCCAGAAGAAAATGATGCGGTTGTCACATTTGGCTGGTTTTCTTAATGACCCCAAGGCCCATAAACACGGGAGCAGGCTCTCGTCCCACTTACATCAGTGTAGATCAGTCGCACTGAAATCACGGCTCTGCCTGAACACAGGTTTAAATGTCTAGACGGGGCACTGGGGCTTTTTAAACATAACCTCTTTGCTGTAAAAGTGAGCGGAATTCGTGCAGGGTAAGGCAGGAGCCCTGGGATGGCGTGTCCGGGTCTGACCCACGTCCCACCCAGCCTGGAGCTGGCAGGTCGGGAGGATCGTGGACACCCACTATCCCCTGTGGAGGCTGCAGAGAGAAATCTTCCTGTGCCCGGCTTTATCTTGAAGTGCTAAAACGGGAGCCGGGATCCCTTTGCTGCAAACAGTCTTAATTTTCACAAGATATTCTTAGCAGCTGGCACAAACTTCTCTGTTGCTTTTGAAGCTGCGGCTGGGGATTAAGCGCAGAGCCCGACCGCGCTTTCATCGTGAGGCATCTTCCTCATCTGATGCAATTAATTCTGACCTTTTGAAGGCAGGGTTGGAGGCAGGGATGAGACCTTCCATCTGACCAGCCAGCATAGTTGGAAAAAATACACCAACTTTTGGGAGCACGAACCTTCCTGTGGGCTGAAAATGTTTCTCCCTTTATATTTGTACAGTATCATGTCCAGGTTCCTGCATATGGCTTCTGCAAAGCCTCTGTCTTGCAACAGGTTATCCTTTCTCTGCTTTTTGATGAGATGGCAAGATGCCTCCAACGTCTTCTTGTTCCTTTGATAAGCAGGAAAGAGCAGATATGGGATGGGGAAGCATCTCCCGGGCATTCCTGCTAAATGAGGGACAACTGGGACCAGGCTGACTCCAGCTTCCCAGCAGCATCCTCGCTGTGGGCGAGTAGACCCACGGGTCCCTGTCCCGGGGGAGCTCCAGGGAGGAATGGGCACCTTTGGCTCTGGAAACGGCTTGTAGGAAGTTATATTTTCTGTTTCAGTCCAAACCCTCTTCCTCTCCCAATACCTTAGTGACAGAGAGCAGAACTCTGAAGAGGAGCAGAGGCTGGTTTGGGGCATCACTACAGTTAAATCTCTTTACCAGCAAGTTAATGATGATGCTCCATAGACTTACCGGTATTTTTGATACCACCAGAGCAGCCTTTCCTCACCCTTGCACACCAGCAGGTTGGTGCCAAGCTCCTTCCCCCCCGTACCAGGTTATTCCCTGCATCGTGATGTTGTCCTCACACCCTCCTCCCATAACGGCCTTTTCTGTTAATTACACAGTTTGCTGGCTCCTACCAAAGCTGCTGCTTGCCTCATCCTCCTGCTCAGCGCCCGCACGCCCTGATATTTCCTCTGCCTCCAGTTCATCACCTCTGGTTCCTGCACTTAGCACAAGCTTAAATAACTCAGTAGCTCCTACTCCTGCTATTCCCTTCACAATCTTCTCCTCACCACTGTGTGCTCCCCCTTTAATACTTTCCAAAGGATGCAGACCTACTTTTTTTTTTTTTCCCAGCCTTTCTATTTAAGTTCCCCAAGTCCCTGAGTCATTCCAGTTGCTCCCTGCTGTGCCATTATCCATCTCTGTAATGTCCTTTTTCATATTTAGGTGATCAAATCTGGGCACAGCACTCCAGATGCACCCTTATCACTCGGTCCCTTATACCATATTAGAAACATTTCCTCCAACATGTGCTCAATATTTTCTATTTATGCTTTCTGGGCTTGGTTCAGCCGCATGGCAGAGCAGCACAGACCGCTGGTAGAGCCCCAGTGCTCAATCCCCCCACCCCTGCAGAACGTGGATTTACTGGCGTTAATGATCCATGGGGGTCACATCGTGGAGATGTCCATGTCGTGACATCTGGATTCACCCCCACTTTGGTGCTGTGCCATCAGAGCAGTCTCCTGCCTGAAGCCTTTGGTCCAGGAGCATGTTTGAACGGTTGTCTTGTGTGCTGGAAAACTGGGACTCTGCGGGTTTTGGGGGTGTTTTTTTGATGCTGTGAAGGATCTGTTGGATGTGGTGGAATCGATTCCCCAGCCTGCAAACTGGGCAGAGCAGCATCTCCTTTGGTCGTGGGGCTCTGCAAGAGCTTGGCATCAGGCTCATCTGGTTCTGTCACAGGGTGGGATGCTTTCTGCCCCCACAGCAGCGACCCACCTTTTGTGGTGGCTCTGGCCTCTAAGCCAGTTTTTGGGGTGGGAAATGCCATTCTGAGATGGCAAAGATGGAAATGTTTCATTCTGGAAGCGCTGCTGTGAAGTTTTCCAGAAAACCCACACACGCATTTAGCCCAGGGTGGTCCCCAGCCTTGGCACCGCTTGCCAACAGCCTCATCTGCCCAAACCCACGGCTTTCAGCAAACGGATCATTTGCTTCTCAAAAAAAAAAAAAAAAAAAAAGGGGGAAAAAAGAGTCTGCTGGCTGACATTCTCTTCCCTTTTTGCAGCAGACTGTGCTCACAGGCATCGAGCAAAGGCTCTACCTTCCCAAACTCACAGCTCAGGGAGAGGATGGAGACCTGAGCTATCAGGTTCTATCATGGCATCGAAGGTTTGGGACCTTCTCTGACCTCTTGGGAATGGGGGGTGAAGGCAGATGGTTGCTCCCTGCTCTCCTCCCATCGCCGTTCCTGCTCTGGGCACTCCCGGACAAGCAGTCGGTGCGGTTTGCTTGCTGAGCAGGCCCTGCAATCCCCTGCTTGGCTGCTTCAATTAATAAATAAACTCGACTATTACCTTCCCCAGCAGCATCCTCCCAGAGGCCCCGTGCAAATACCCATGTTAATTAACCGTATTCCTCTTCCATGGCCTCTGGCATGGTTGCCACTGTGGTGGGGACACTGCTTGGCAGAGCTGGCAATGGTGCCACGTGTCCCGTCTTGACCAGGTTACGGATGTCCACCTCAGGGACAGCTTGGTTTGAGCCTGAGGAGGAGATGAGGGACTTGGGAGAGAGGGAAGGCAACCTCGATTCCCTTTGTGGTTTGTAGTAAATAGCTTTAATTCAGGGTCTTTCAAAACGGAAGCATTTATCAGCAGGTTTATGTGTATTTACTGATAGATGCTGCGTGTATTTATTGACCAGCCTCTTTTTCTTGCAGTACCTCTTCGGCCTCTGCCTGTTAATTGAAGTGCAAAATTAATAACACCAACATTTCCTTCCTTTCCCCAACAAATACCAGCCCCTCTCCCCCACCACCACCACCCCCTACCACCCCAATATTTCCCCATATAATTCCCTGTCACCCTGACCTCTCTCTTTTTTCCCCAGGAGGTCCCCAGCGAGATTACACTAATTACTACCAAGGCATGTGGGACTGCATCAGCGAGCATCCCGATGAGCTCTCCTTCCGCCGCGGAGACCTCATCTACATCCTAAGCAAGGTAAGGCATCGTCAGCGGCCCCATGTTCATCATCATGGGGCTGGGGCTCAATTGCAAGGTCAAGAGCTGATGAAATTGGTAAAAACCAAGTTCCAAAGCAGAGTTAAATAACAACCGGACCCGGCATCCCGCTCCCCCCTCCATGACTGCCCCGTCAATGCCACTCCTGTGCGTACCCCCTGCCTTCACACGTGGCATTTCCAATGCCCCAAAGCCAGATTATTTTATTTTTATTTTTTTTCATGGTAATGGAGTCTGTACGTGCTGTTGCTCAGGTATTACAGGGGTAATTGAGTTGCTCAGCCGGGTGTGACCAGGGCTCCCTCCGGCAAGCGCACGCAGGTGAATAAATTAAGTGTTTGCATTAGCGGGTCTGTAGGGGCAAGAGCAGAACCACCAGTGCCTGTGACCCTCTCCTACCCTGCCTGTCCCCCCAGGGCTCTGTCCTGGCTCCCAGCCGGTCCCCGCTGGACCACGGTGGCCCCGGCTGGCAGCGATGAGTTGAGGCGGTTGCATTTTATGGGTGATGTTTTGTGATGCACTTTACACCCTGACCTGGCAGGGGACCAGCGATGAGCCTGGGGGGCTGCGCTTTGTTGGCGATGTTTTGCAATGTGCTTGGTACCCCAGGAGACAGCGATGAACCTGGGGGGGTCGCATGGTGGGGGTGATGCTCTGCAATGCACTTTGCACCCCGATGCAGCGTGGGGACGGCGGCTTGGAGGGGTTTGCATTCTGCTGGTGGTGTTTTGCAATGTATGGTGCAACCTGACCTCGTGCTCGGTGCAGCTCTGGCAGTGAGGAGGGAGGGACAGCGCCGTCCCCCCTGTGCAGAGCATCCCCCCGGCCAAGGTGCTGGGATGGCTGGTGTCCTTGGCTCCCAGCACCACACCTCTGGCTCAAACCCCCTCTTTGGGGAGGTTCAGCAACCACGTCTCAGGGCACAGCGTTGCCCACATGCTGAGCAGCATCCCCCAGGCCGCCAGGCATGGCCAGCACGCTGGATTTTGCTGGTTTTGTGTTTACCCTCGGTGGGCACCCACCCAGGGAAGATCGAGCCGAACCATAGTGGTTAAGGGCAGTGGGTGCAGCAGTGGCTCAGCTGTGGTGGGTACAGACCTTTGAAGAGCACCTCCAAGTCTCAGGCTTCTTAAAACCACATTTTAGAGCTGAGAAAAAGGACCAGATTTCATTTGGCAGCCTGGTGGTAGCCACAGGATGTCCCCGGGGTGGACACGGGTGATGGGATGGCACAGTGATGGGCAGGAGGGCGATGCCGGCAGCATCAGGCTTCTCCCTGGAGGTTTGTCCATCCATCCAAGCCCTTGAGGCTGGACCCGCAGCGCGGGTGCCCGGGCTCGGAGCCGGCCACTGCTGGCACCGCAGTAGCCCCGAGCGCGGCGTGGGCTGCCCACCCGCCTCCCCGCCGGTTCGCAGCGGCG
>JAVJGI010000045.1:4859283-4877608 GCA_035590275.1 Ibycter americanus | reverse complement strand
CCCGGCGGGGAAAGGCGAGATGCGGGCGCCCCCCGGAGGTCTCCCCCCGGCCGCAGGGCAGGCGTTTGGGGGGAAAAAGGGCATTTTTAGGCTTCGCCCAGTAGAGGTCCCCGGCTGCCTTCCCACGAGCAGCCGGGCACCCCGGGCCGGTGCCGCTGCCTGCACCCCCCCGGCAACGCCGTGATCCCCCCGGGGCATCTCCTCAGCATCCCCCTCCCCAGCCCTGAGCATCACCGCCCGGCAGCCTCAGGCCCTTGGGACCGCGGGGGGCTGGTACAGACCCCCCTGCCGGGGGGGTTCTTCTCCTCCACGGGCTTCAGCGGCAAAGCTGCCCGGCAGGAAAACTCCTGGCAGGGGAGAGAGCAACAGAAAATCCCTTTTCCCTCAGCTTCACACAGAGATGCGTCGCTACCTCCTGTGCCACAGCAATAGCCGGACTTCACACACATCCTTGAGAGATTATATGACTGAAGCGGGCAGCAAAATTCAGAGCAGGGACCTGCAAACACAGCCACTCGGCTGGGCAGGGGTGGTTGGAGCCATGCAGGGGAAAAAAACCACTCCCAGCCCACCACCACAATTCCCCCCGCAGAAAGGGGCCTGGAGGAAAAAGCATCGCTCAAACGTGCCGCGTCAGAGGTGACGCTTCGAAAGTCACATTAGCCCCAGTCTTTCTGCCTCCCTAAGTGACACGGTTCTGTTAAGCGAGTCTCATTTTCAATTTCAGGTCTTCTCACTATTTTTGTAAGCCCACTGTCAACGTGCCAAAACAGAGCGAAAGAAAGAAAGAGAACAGAGTGGGTTTGTCTATATTAGGAAATTACTCTAAATATACTCGTGTGTTTGTGCAAAGCTCTCATGTAGACCCACTACTACTTTATACCGCCCTTCTGAAAGATTCTTTTAAATTAGCAATTAACCAGATGGAATTAAATCAACGTCAGTCTTAATTAAAGCTGGATTTAGTGCACCTGAATAGGTTTTGCACCTGTGAAATTCCTCAGCACGGTCCAGCCAACACAGCACCAGCCACCTACAGACTTGGTTCCAAAGCACCTTGCGATGGCCTCGCCCTCAGAGAGCTTTATGCACTGATTTTTGACAGCTTTGGAAATCATTCCCATTCCTGGGTCTCTCAAGTTAAGGGCAAAAATATTTGAGCAGCAAGACAGATAGATACGAATCACGGCTAAGCTGATTTATCGCAAATATTACTTACGAATTAGTCTGAGACCATCAGCCTAATTTTGATCCCTTCGGTCTCGTTGGGAACCGTTGTGCAGAAGTGGTGCTGGTGACTTTACACATTATTTTGGAGGTAAGCCTCAAGGCTGTCAGAATTTGGCCACCTTTTATTTTCCAAGGGATAAGCTATGACTCACCAGCGACTGAGTAACAGGTTACAGCCTCAAAATTTCTGATGACTAATAGGGTGTGCAAGATCTAACCCATTCCGTAAGTCACTAAATAGGCACATGATTAAAAGGATGACCCAAACAGCGAGGCAGATTGGCAGAGTCAACGATAAATCACCGAAAGTATCAGTGAAGGAAACAGTTGCTTCCTCTGACAAATAATTAGGACATTTATAGTAAACAGGCATCTCGGAAAGGTCCATGCAAATCTCCCAAGAGCAGTGACGAAGGGCTGAAGGTTTGATTATGTTTTCTTTTCCGTCCTTGCAGCTCTTACTAAGAACCAGAGCTACTCGCTGGTTATAAACGTGTGAAGTGCAGCTCGCAGCTGCTCAGCCCCACAGGCCAGCAGCCACCCTGTCCCCAGGCACCCACTGTCCCCGGCCCCACCAGCCCTGTGGGGCTTTCAGCAGGGGGCTCAAAGGACGTTGTAGGTTTTGTAGTTTTGAGTATGGAGAGATCATAGAATCATAGAATAGTTTGGGTGGGAAGAGGCATTTAAGGACCGTCTAGTCCAACCCCCCTGCCACGAGCAGGGACATCTCCAGCCAGACCAGGTTGCTCAGAGCCCCGTTGAACCTGACCTTGAATGTGCCCAGGGATGGGGCATCGACCACCTCCGCTGGCAACTGTGCCAGGGTCTCACCACCCTCAGCGTAAAGAATTTTTTCCTTATACCTAGTCTGAATCTTCCCTCTTTTAGTTTAAAACCATTCCCCTCATCCTACGGCTACAGGCCCTACCAAAAAGTCTGTCCCCACCTTTATTCGAAGCCCCCTATAAGTATTAAAAAGCTGCAGGAAGGGATCAGCCTTGGTGTGATGGGGAAACTGAGGCAGGGAGCGGGGATGCGCCTGAGCTGGAGCATCTTGGCTCTAGGTTACAGCTGTGCTGGGGTGGGGGAACCCAGGAGTGCTGGGCACAGCCACCCCCACCCTGGGCTGCTGCTGCTTTGGGGCGCCCCCCCTCACCCGAGCATCCATGCCTGTTTTGCATTGAAGCTCGGAGCAGGATGAGGCCCTCCAGAGAGAGGAATAGCGGCAGCCGCACGTGAAAGCGAGCGGCCGAGGAAGGAGATTAATAAAAGCGATTCTTTGGAAATGACTTTTGCTCCATTCCAGCCTGTGTGGTTCTAAACACCCCCGCTAATCCCCGCCCAGCAACACCACAATAACTTCGCTCTGATTGCCCCCCCCTCCTTTTTTTTTTTTTTTTCCCCCTCCTCTCTCTCGCCTGTCCGAGGGGCACAGGAACACCATCCCTGGGAAATATTTTAAAATAAAAAATATCCCAGCCAACACCCCCGTCCCTCACCCTCCCCTCCCTGCACCCCCCTTCTCCTGTGCACTCTCGATGAACCTGTGATATTGTAGCAATGGCCCTTGAAGTGCAGTGGGGAGGTGATTTAGGAGAATATTAAAGGCAATGTGGAGATTCGAAGGCGCCTCTCTCAGGGAGATCTGGAGAAATACGCAGCACAGATGGGCTGAGCAGATTAAACATTTCCGTCACATTGTTTTCAAATTGTGTTTGCGGTGCCTGAGGGTTGGTACTGCGGTCAGAGCGCGGCAGAGCCGCGCAAAGCTGGGAGCCACGCGCTTTATGGAATAAATATTAATACGGCAGTTTCACATGGGCTCCCAATCCCATCAGCGCCGCGGATCGGATGCTGCCGCTGCTATTGTCTCCCAGCTCGGCCCCGGCGGCTGGCAGGGCTCCAGCTGCACCTTCTGCCTGCTCCCGTGCTGCACGGGGCCCCGGCCGTCGCCGTCTGTCTGCCCCAGCCACGTGTCCCCCCATGCCATCCCCCCTGGCTGTGGCACCCTGGCGGGGAACCAGCAGCCCCAGGGTGCCCAAAGGGACGAGCATCCCTCTCGCCCCAGTTGCGTCAGCATCCCCAAGCCAGGTCATGCCGCTGTCGTGGCGCCGTCAGGGTTGGTTTGTCATCGGGCACCTTGGTCTGTGGCACTGCCTCGCTCGGCTCGTTGGTTGCTTGCTTGTTTTTAATGGGGAATGACTAATGGGCTAAATCCTGATCACCTTTGATCAGGCCAGTCTCCCCACAGAAAGCTCGAGAACCCATCTCAGGGAGGAGCTGTGCTGTTGTGCTTGCCAAAGCTGCCCAGGGGGTCATTGCTGCCTGGCCCTCCTCAGCTGGGGACCATCACCTTCCTCTCCCTCTGTCTCCCCCGGTACTGCTTGCTCTGAGCCCCTTCTGCCTGTTAGCTTCTTCCCGCTGGGCTGGGACGTGGAGCACCTGGTAGGGTGGGACACACGGACCCCGGTGGGGTGGGATGCTGCGACCACCCTGGGCAGTGCCGGAGCAGGCACTGCAGATGGGACAAGCCCCAGCTGTGTGTCCTCAGCTCCTCACAGCAACTGGGAATTGAATCGTTGGTAGTGGGAATCATTTATTTTTATAGGAATTTGCCCTACAAAAGAGCAACGTGGTGAGGGGGCAGGTAATGGCAGGCCACGAGCTGAAGCAAAGGGTGACCATCACCCAAATGAACTCCTCTATGTACCAGGCTGGGTGATGTGCCAAGGAAACGGCATTCCCAGCTGCATCCCTCAGCTGCCGCCGGCTCCAGATCCCCGGAGGACAGGTAGCCCTGGATTTCAGAGCCCGCTGCAGCTCCGAGCTGGTTTCAAGGTAAATAGATGTATAGCTGACCTGGTATAAAACTCCCTGGTGTCAGCCGACCCCTCGCACGCCCGCCATACCTCATCTATGAATTAGATTCCTCCATTTTCCTAACAATAATGTATGACACACAAGCACTAATAATGGGGCCAAGCAATCATAAACCGATAAGTCCCTGACTGATTGGCTTTTCCTTTGGCATCCATCAAAGCGTCATTGATCTTCTGTGTGAAGGGGGCTGATTAATGGCATTCCCAAAGCCCGACGGGGTTGTTTACGAGGGCTGGTGAAGAAGCACGGTGGCAAGGAGGGCTCAGGAGCACCGGTGGGGAGTAAATATCATCCCCTCGGCAGAGGAAGGGAGCCTGTGCTTCTCGGAGAGGGGCAGGAGGGATGTTAGACGGGACCATTTGCGTCTGGTGGAGCAGGGGAAGCGCTGCTGGAGAGGTGCGCCTGCACGTTTAGGGTCTCACCAGCCGTCAGAGGTCGTGCAGGGGACAGTTCGGCCACATTCCCGTCACCACCTTTGTGACTGTGGGCTTGAGCTGTGGGATGTCCCCTTTGATGGGGGGATCCATGGCTGGGTCATTCAGGGGCTCCCACTTTCCTTGGATGAGCATCATCTCTCCTGGGTGATGCTGGAGGAGCCATGGTGCGAGGCAGGGAGAGAAACCAGGTTGTGGTTGTCGTCTTGTTTCTTTTTCCCCCTTTTCCTTCTCCCTTTTCGGTAGAGATTAGCAGCATAAAGCTTTTTACGGCCCCGTGCACCAACCCGCCATAAAAGCCCTGATTGCGGACAATTATCTGAACGAGCGTCTGCTTTGGGTTCACTTGGCACCAGGGATCTTGGGAATGAAACGTGGAGAAGTGCAGTGAGGGGTTTTCTTCCTTCTGGGAGAAAATCACTGCATTTCGGGAGTAGAGCGAGGCCACCATGGCCGTGTAGAGGATGGCTGCCGGGGTGTTGGGGTGACCCCCAAATCCTTCTCCTTATTACATGCCAGCCTGGAAAGGGCACTGGCTTCCCCGTTTGCTTGGCCCTGCTGCATTTCTGGCGCTGAAGCAGAGCGATGGCTTTGCTCTGCCTCCTGGCTGGTGCCTGGTGCTGCGTGCCACGGTCCCCAGGGCCTCCTGGCATGGCATCAGCACCCATGGGTGCTGCCTCCAGCACCCTGCCAATCTCCTGCCACGCAGCACCCGATGGAGGTTTAGCAGGCGGAGGGGGCAGAGCATCCCGCTCCCCTCTCCTGACGCCGCCGTACCAGCACGCCCGGAGCCCACCAACCTCGCTGGAGCAATTATCTCCCCGATTCGTGGATTTTCAGTCCCTTCTGTAAAGTCTCAGCTAAATTACTTCCCCCCGCACCAACACAGTCCAGGTAGGTACCGAGCACAGAGGCCCCATTAGTGTGTAATTAGGTAGATTCCAGCAAAACCATCCTCAGACTCCCTCCTTCTCCTCACCCCCCCTCCAAAACCCGGTATCAGGCATCAGCACGTTAGCGAGATGTAAATTAGCACCTCCAGACGAGAGCAGAGTTCACCCTGCACTGGGCTCTGCCTTGCTGTGCCAGTGCACTCCTCGTTTTAATAGTTTAATAAAAATTAGCATAATTAACGAACATCTGTATGATCCAGAGTGGTGCAATTTGGCACTTGGAAACGAGGACTTAAACATTATTGCTGGGAGTTTAATGTTGTTTTAATTCTTTTTGGCACTGCGCAGTGAAATAAACGCTCAGTGCCGCGAGTTCTCGGCTGGCTCTCATTTGCATTTTCCTCCCTTTGATTATGAGCAATTGCGGACTACCCAGCAATTCATCAAAGCAGAAATTATTTTAAAATACCTCATAGCATTCAGGCTATGGCAGAGCTGGGGGTGGGCGAGCAGAGGCTGGGGGCTCCCCATCACGCCTGGGGTGCCTCTCGGCCCCTCTGCCCGCAGGTCTCCAGGCTACAGCAAATAGACCCAATTTTTTTCCTTCTGGTTTTGCAGCAGGATTTTTCCTCCCTGGCTGATGAGGATGGTGGGGCAGGGGGATGTAGTCCCCATCCCTCCCCTCTCCTTCTTTTCCAGCAGCATCACAGGGGCTTGACTCCGTGCTGGTTGCTGGGGTCCCTGGGGAGCATTGAGATCCCAACCCGGGGGGTCTCAGGGCTCCTGGGACCCTCTCCTGGCTCCAGCGAGGGCAGCACCATCTGCAGAGCTGGAAGCGTGGGGAGCAATGTCTGTCTCTGGTGACTCAGCCCCGCTCCCGAGCAAATCCCTTTCCCTGTCGGGAAGCAGGGATAAGCTTGGGGACCTGTTAAATGCCCCAGCCGGGGAGCGGGGTGTCAGAACGTGCGTGGGACATAGGACGGGCGTGCTGCTGTGCACATCACTTTTAACACCTCCTTTAAAAAAAAAATATTATCCTCTTTTGATGGCAAACTTCCTAAGCCTGTGTGTGCTAACTCCTCCTCTTGCACGCACCAGGGGGGAAGTTTTCTCAGTTATTATTTGTCTCCAATATCTGCTGTCAGGGGAAAATCACACGTAAATCTGGGAAGGGGACATGTTACCCAGGCACGATCCAGCTGGAGGGGCTTCACAGAGCTCCAGGCTGGGCTCTGGGACATCCTGAGTGACAACTGAAAACAGAATACCCCAAAATATCAGGGTGTGAATTAAACACTGCGGTTCCAAGCGCGCCCTGAGCCATGGCCCGCGGGACCCAGAGCAAAGAGGGAGAGCGGAGCAGGATGAAGGAGCGGGGTTAGGAAGGACAGTGAAGGATTTACCCCGGGGAGAGGTGGGACTGGGGTATTTTCTGGTGGGGGTCTGGGAGCTGCTTTCTGTAGATCCAGGTGCCAAAGGAAGGGACCTGAGCCACATCCCCTGCCCCGGCACTAAACCCGCATCCCTCCGGCTGTGTCTCCGCAGGAGTACAACATGTACGGCTGGTGGGTCGGAGAGCTCAACGACATGGTCGGGATCGTCCCCAGGGATTACCTGGTGGCTGCCTATGACCTGGAGGAGCGATGAGGACGGCAGCACCCCAGGTGAGAGGTGGCACTCTGGGGTGCAGCTGCTGGGGGTGGGGTGTGGAGGTGGGTGCTGGGGAGACGACTCGGTTCCTGGGGTGCCCCAGCATCTCCAGGGTGCTGAGCCTTGAGGACTGGCTTTAGCTCCATCTCCTGGTCTCCGTTTTACACGGGAGCAGGCGAGACCAGGAGCTACAGTTGCAGCTGAGGGACAATGCCACCCTGCCCTCTGTCCCTCCCTGGATTTCAAGTCCTTCAAGCCCCATGGGGGAAACATGGTAAAACCGCGGCAGCCACCTCCATCGGATGGGGAGAGCTGTGTGCCACCAGCCCTAAGGCCAGCGCTGACACCAAGCGCTGCATATGCCATGTTTTCCTCCCAAACAAACCCCGTTATGGAGGCATTTGGCAGATGGGGAAACTGAGGCACGGGTCAGGGCTGGGAAAATGGAGGGGGTCTGCAGCTGAGCTAGAGGCAGAGTCCTGGCACCTGCCTGGGACAGCAAGACCCCCACGTTCCCCTGGAGATCTCCCAGCCTTGTTATCCCCTCTGTGCCCATGAGTCATCAACATACGAGGCCGTGTCTGTCCCAGCCTGCATCTTGGTGTCCCCTTCCCCACCATCACCCGCGTTTCTCCCCCTGCCCAAATCCAGGTGCCTCTCTCTCCTCGGCCACACTGAGATACCAATGACCCCATCACCACCACCAGCCTCCCCCTGCGATGGGCACCCACTGCATGAAGAGCCCCACGTCCCGTCACCCAGCCACACAGGGTGCCCTGGAGCCCTGCTCTGCCCCGTGGTACCTGCTGAGATGCCGCGGGGTGCGGGGGGCTGGCAGCCCACAATAAAACCACTTTCCTCTCTGTGTTTGGCTGCTCCAGACTTCATCGAGGGTCTGGAGCCAGAGCTGGGCGCAGGCAGTGGCTCCTCACCTCCAGCCCCAGCTCTGAGCATCCCCAGAGCCCTCTGGTCCAAGCCCATCTTATGTCACAACCGAGGATTAACCAACGCATCCTCCTCCTCCTCTTCTTCCTCCCGCACTTGGCTGAAGGGCCACTAGATGGTGGTAAGTACCTGCTGACTGCAGCCTGCCCGGGGAGGGTGCCCAAACCCCCTGGGCTGGGCTGGAGCAGCCCCCCCGCACCTGCCAGCCCTTGGCCAGCAGCAGCTGGGGCACGTTGGTGCCGAAGCAGGAGCATCACCAGTGGGGTGAGCCCGGGCATGGGCCGAATGACTGCTCTGAAGCACAGCTGTGCAGATGTTTGGAAGCCAGGTACAACTGGGGGGGACCCCGGAGGTATGTGGGGGGCTGCGGGGATGCAGCCGAACCCCTCCTGGCGCCAGGGTCCCACACGTGGCCTCACTTGCACCCACAAAGGCACCTCCCTGCCGGGCTTGTCTTTGCTGTGGGGGATGGGATTGGGATGCCCAGAGCTCAGCCTGGCAGGGCACTGGCTCGGCTCAAATCCCTCGGGTGTTCCCGAGCTGCTCTTCCAGCCCTGGATCTCCACAGCATGGGTGGTCCTGAGCAGCCACAGGAGCCTGTGCCAGGGTGGCAGGGAGCTGTGGAGAAACGCTCCCCCCACTCTGCCCCTCGGCGTGATGCTCAGCCCTCCTGTCTCCGTTTCCCCGCTCATGAGCATCTTGCAAGGAGCAGTTCATTTTGGGGGGCAGCTGCAGGGCCAGTATCCATCTCTCCAGCATCATTCCCTTTGGGATCCTGGCAGGGAGGAACCAATGCTCTTGCCCAGGAGGATGCTCTGGTGCAAGAAGGATCAGGGCTTGGGCCTGACCGGCTGCATCTGCCCCAGCCCGGCGTGTAGGAAACGGCCCTTTGCACCCGCTACCGCTCCCCATGCTCGGGCATCAGGAGGCCTGATCCTGCCCTAGGTGCACCGACTCACCCAGGACCCCAGAGCCGAGACCTTCGTGCTCTGCTCGAGGAGGGGCTGGGAGGGGGCAATGGGAGCGGGATGCTCCGGCCGAGCGCAGGCTGCTCCAGCCCCAGGTTGCAGCAGGACCCCCGGCATGGTGGGCTGCATCGGCAGGGGTGGGGGGCGCAGCACCACGGTTTGTTTGCACAGACTTGAGAGACGGCCTTGCTGGGGGGCGCGGAGGATGCGCTGTCTGGAGAGCCTGGCCCGCTTCCAAGCAGCGCGGCTGTTTTCCTGGCAGGCGGTGGGGAGGAGGGAGATGTGCCAGGCTGCGAGGGCACGGGGAGGGGGCCAAGCCACCCCCCCCGCTCCGGGTGGGGAAGGTTACCTGGAGCGGCTCTGTGCGCCCACCGCCTCCCTGCCCCCACGCAGGTGACGGGGTGGCAGCCCCACGCCCAGAGCTGACTCACCGCCTGCCCTAACCCCCCCACGGCAGCTGCCCGCAGACATCGGGTCAGCGAGGGGCTGAGCCAGCCCCACGCGTGGCACAGGGGACTGTCACCCCCCCGGGGGCCGCTGCCCCCAGCCCCTGCAGCAGAACAGCCCTGCCTGGTGCCACCCAGGTGGGACCCCCACCCCAGGGCACCGCGGCTCGGCTCCCGGGAGCTGCGCTGCTTCCCGCTGCCGCCACGGCCGGGTCTGCCTCTGAGTCACTGTTTTCCCAACAGCTTTGCAAAGCTGATCAACACCACTAAAAATAATTTCTGCCTGGCTCTGAAACGCGGCCAGCAGCGGGGCCGCAGCCCCGAGGGGGAAGGACGGGCACGGCGAGGGCGCAGGAGAGGGGACGGAGCCCTTGCTCCAGCAGCCCCATGGGCTGCCCGTTCCAAATCCGCCCTCGGAGCGAAGCCCCGGGGCCGGCTGGCTCCCGGCAAGGCGTCAGGCGAAGGGCACAGCGGTGCCAGGCCAGGCTCACGGAGCAAACCCTGCCGGGGACCAGAGGGAGCCAGGGGCAGGATACGGCCCCGGCCCAGGGAGCGCGGCCTGCGTGAGGCTGCGCACGGGCGAAGGCCACGCGTGGGCGAGGGCACGGGTGGGCGCAGGAGCGGGACTGTGGGCACAGCTGGCCTCACAGCTGCGCCATTTGGAGCCACACACTCATGAATATGTATGAATATGCATGAGGGGGGGCAGCCAATGGCAGCGGCACTCCGGCGCGCCAGCAGCTGCCAGCCTTCGCAATGAACTTCTCCTGACATTTCAGATGTGCCTCGGCGGGTTTCCAGCCTTCCTCCTCCTCTTCCTCCCCCACGGTGCACCCCAGCCCCTGTGTGGGGCTGAGACATCCCCCCCCCAAACTCCCTGTGGGGCTAAGGTGGGACCTCCCCAGCCCTGCCTGTCCCCTGCCACCACCCTGGGGTGGCCTCAGCAACCTCTCTGCTGCCCAGGGCAGCTCCAGCCCCATGGCGAGGGGTGCGTCAGCCCCCCCTTTTCCCCAAAGCCATCTATCTGCAACGAGCTGGGCCTGGGCTCCCTCCGCCCACGCAGCCAGGACAGACATTGCCAGCAAGTCTCTTCTACTTCATTTTTATTTCAAGTCACAGCACGTGGGCTCCGCCTTCACCAGTGCTGAGGGTGGGAGGAAAAGGTGCAGGAGAGCACAGGGAGAGGCATCAACAGTAGCCTGAGCCCAGGTGCTGCCAGGCACCGGCTCGGGGCAGCTACACGCTCCTTCTTTCCAGCAAACTAGATCCTGGCTGTGAGGCTCCCCATTCCCCGCTGTGTGTGGCAATCCATGTGCAAGGAAGGAGCCCATCCAGAAGGAGCATCCCCTCAAAAGTGCTGGGGAGGCAAAATGCCCCCTGTCTCATTCCCCGGACCCATGCTCCAATGGGGAAGCTCATCTCTGCTTGTCCCAGCTGTGGGCAACCTACAGGGCGAGCTGTGCCAGGAGGCCCCAGGTGTGGATACGGTATCTGCACCCCACATGTGGGCTCTGGCCCCCCACAGCGGAGATCACCCTCCCCAGGAGCTGCACAGCACAGCTGTTACCAGGAAATGCAGCCTCCCCTGCCTGCAGCACCGAGGGGAACACAGGGGACTAAAGTGAAGAGACTCGCTGGGCAGTGGCCAGCCACGGCTCCCAGCCCACTGGTCCCCTGAGGAAAACCTTCTTCCATCATGCTGGACGTCAGCCAGCGTATCCCACCCCGCCCCAGGCCAGGGACGTGCCAAGAACAGGGAGCCTCGCTGGCGCTGGCACTGCCACCTAACTAAGCCCTGCTACTGCTCCAGTTCGAGCACAAAGGCCATGGGAACAACAAAAACGGGTTTCACTAACCACTAGATCTCTCCTCCAAAGAGGAGAGTGATACGAACACACCGCCTGGGACATCAAGGACAGTCGAGAGTCAGCAGAGAGAGAGCACGTGAGCCCCAGACACCGCAGATCCCGGGACAAGGCCATGCTCCCAGGACAGCCCCAGTCCCGCCAGCCTGGACACTGCTCCGGCTCAGCAGCAGTCCCTCTTCCCGCGAGGGCTGCGGGTCGCAGGGAAGGCAGGCGAGGTCGCTAGAGCCGTTTACTGCATCTCACGCTGTCGCCCAAGGGCTCAGCTGGCTCATCTGGACTGTCCGAGTGGGTGTCATCCATGCCGAAGTCGCTCCAGTACGGGAAGGTCTCTAGGCAGCTCGGACCCTGCGGGCTTCCCAGGCCGGCACAGCTGGAAAGAGAGAGCAGGTCAGAGCTGAGAAGGGATCTGGGGAAGATGCAGGGCCCGAGGCGCTCGCCTGTCTCCAAGTCAGCTGCTGCCGCCTTGGCGCAACCTTCTGCACAGCAGAGGCTGCTGCCGCTCCACACAGCCCCAGCACAGCCCTCAGCTTCCAGCCAGCTCAGCCCCAGGCAGCACTCACCCTCGTGTGCGAGCCCGGAGCAGCAAAGGGGGGAGAGCCTGCCACCAGCCAGAGGCAGCCGGTGCTGGCAGTCGGGAGGGACGCATGAAGCCACACTGGCCACGTACCCACCCGTTAGCCTGGGCTGCTGCGCTCCCTCAAAACCCCTTCCTTAAACCAGAAGGGCTCTACTTAAAAAACAGGTCTCTCGCTGGAGTCCAGACACCTCTTTCTTCCTGCTATTTGAAAACCAAGATGAAGAAAAAGGGGCACTGGGTGGTGCAGGTGGCCAGACACTGTCTCCTGCTTAGCAGGTAAATTCATTTGAGGGGCAGGGGCACGCAGAGCACCTCTGCCAGGCACAGCAGGCTGCCAGCCAGCACAGGCAGGGACCCCGCGCCTGCCGCAGGACTCTAAACACGCAGGTGCTGTCTGTGCTTGTTCAGCTGCTTGCAGGGAGCTGCAGCAGTGGCAGACCGAGGATGCCCTCCTCTCCCACCAGCTCAGCTGCCTCCCCAGGTGCAGAAAACCCTCAGCTGGCTGCTGGGGGGGGGCAGCCACCCCACAGGGAGATGCCTGATTAATTCCACAGCATGCAGCAAGCACTCTGAAGCTCTGATGGGCACGAGGAATTGCAGAATCCACTCACGCTGTGAGGGTGAAGGCAAGATACACAGAAAGCCTGAGCTTTGAAAGCCTCCAAAGGCTCCTCGCTCCCTAGGGATGAAGGGAGGAAAGCGGACGAAGACCTTTGTAAATCTCAGCTTAAGTTCTTCTGAGAAATTCGAGCTCTTTTCTGCTAAGCCTTGGCCACGGCCAAGACAGGGGACTGCTGGTGACAGCCCAAGATATCCAGCTTCAATCACCTGCCCCCAGGAACCCTGCCCATTCGGGGTACAGGGCTGGGGAACACATGCTCAGCTTCATTCCCTCACATGACAGCAGCAAGGACAGGGCAGGGAAATTCAAAAACATTCTGGGTTCTCCAAAGCCTGGCAGCTCCTATTTTACAGTAGAGGCTGTTTGCTGCTGGTGAAAGTCCCTCACACAGGCACCAACCATTTCAAATCAGACCCACAGCTGCTAAGCCCTGACAGGGGGAGGTGCAGCCAGCCAGCCACCAGCTGCCTCAGAGCACTGCCAGCACCAGCCCTGCTCCACCGAGCAGCTCCAGGCACAGCGAGGGAGCTGGGGGGTGCCCCGCCAGCAGCACCCTCCTGCTGGTCCTTCCCTGCTGCGTTACCTGCCGTGCAGGTCCCCTCCTGGCAGCAGCGCAGGGCGGCTCTCTTCCTCCTGCACCCAGCCGCAGTTGGACATGGCATAGTGCAGGATGGCTTCTGTCACAGTCTGCGGGCCCTGGCCTTGCACGCACGCCTCGATCTCAGGTACCGAGAGCTGGCTCTGCAGGAAGAGGTGCAGCCGGCTGTCGGAGAGGAGGACCACGTTCTGCACAACCCTGTGCACAGAGAGAGGAGGGTGAGTGAGGCAGGAGCACAGAGCACGCTGGGCCCTGCCCCACCAACACCTCAGTGCCCCACACCGTCAGGGTGACCATCCACAGCTCTACTGCCACCTTGCAGCCAGCATCTTCTAAGCAAGGCGGGAGCAGCACGTTCTCCCCCTCCATACAGCCCTCACAAACGCTCTACTCACTTCTCCAGGAACTGCTGCAGCCCCTGTCTCCGCTTCTCGATGAACTCATCCGTGCTGCCCACGAAGAAGGTGGATTTCCCAGGCAGCTCTGGGACAGGCCTGCAGGCACAGAGCAGAGACAGCAGCGCAGGGTCAGATCACTCCAGTGCCAGAGCAATGAGACATGGGGGCACCATGGCGGCGGCAGCAGCCAGGACCCTGCTTTGTGCAGGGCTGGATCCCAGGAGCTCGGGTATCCCGTGTTCAGGTCTGGGGTTTCTATCCACATCTGTTGAGTTCACATGGGTCTCCCAAAGCAACGGGAACACAGGAGGGGGAAAGGAGGGATAACAAGGCATGCTTACACCAAGCCAGCATTCTTCTGGAGCTGCCGCCTCAGCCACACAAATTCACGGTACCGGCGCCGCACGCATGAGGTCTTGGCAGTAAAGGCCTTGCTGTTGGTCTGCAAAAAAAGCCCACCATGGAAATAATCCACATGACTGAGGGGCAGCAGGGCAGAGGAGGGCAGGATCTCGCCTGCACAGACCCCTGAGCTCAGTGACTAAGGGATCCCCTCAAAGCACTGGGCTTTGGGGAGCACTGGGGGAGCTGAAAGTGCCTAGAAAACCTAAGCAGGCTCCAGGGGAGAAGCTGGGTCTCAGACCCACACAGAGGCAGCGCAGGAGGAGGGATGGGCTGCTGAGGGTTCCCCCTTCACAGTTTCTTCCATCCCCGCTCAGCACAGCCAGACATGGCCCAGCCACTCCGATCATGAGCCTCACATACGGCATGACCGAGCTCTGCAGCTCAACCCTCAGCTGCAACTCACATGGAGGAAGATTTTATAATCCACATAGGAGTTCCAGGAGCCTTCGTTCTGCACCCGGGGGTCCTGAACGCGCACTGTGGTCAGCTCCTACGGTACAAACACTGCCTGAGCGCGGGGAGGCAGTGCTCACCGCCCCGTGCCAGCGCCACCCCCTTCGCAGGGCCCAGAGGGGTCCCAGCTACCCACGACCACACTGGCTTGCCCGGCCATCCTGCTTCAGAGCAGCGCAGGCACCTCCAGCCTTCCCCACCCCTGACACCAGCTGCCCCTCCGCTCTGCCCCACGGACCCCGCCCAGCGTTCAGCACCTCTCACCCCTCAGCCAAGACCACCCACTCCAGCGCTGCCAAACCCCAGCCAGGAACAGACAAAGCCCATGTCGGAAAGGGTCTTACCTCCTCTCGGTTCTCCAACATCCTAGAGCCAGAGCCCAGCGGGAAACATCTGTACAGATTAAAAAAGGATTTAGTAAGACAAGATCCATACATGAGGGTCTCCCATGTACCCTGCATCCCGCCAGGCACCTCACACCTCTGTCCCATCCAGCCAGCATCCTCCCAGCCCCTGCTCAGCTGCCCTCCCTGATCCTCTCCCCTCAGTCAACACACAATAAAGAGGATACATTCAAATCCAGCAGCCCAAAGGGAGAGAGCATCCAGCACTGATCTCCCATGTGCTCCTGAGGCAACACAGCCTGCTGGGCTCTCGTTGGAGTGTGCGCCGTGACCAGAGCCTGCAGCACTTCTTTCCTCCACGGCTCATCTTCAGGTCTGCCCACTGAGGGGGACTGAGATCCCACAGCCTTCTGGAACAGCACTCAACAATCCCCGGATCACAGACAAGAGGTGAGCAGGGCTCCCAGCTCAGATGAGCTGTAACCACCCAAGAACGGGATGGGGTAGCCGGCTGCTCCTCCTGAGCTGCCTGCCCTCCCCTCCCACAGCACATCCCTGCTCCTGGGCCAATAACGGGGTCTCTGGGAGAGCCAGACACAGCATCAGGAGAGCTTTCCCCCCACTATAACTCCCATTAGCCAGGAACGGCCTCCTCACTTCACCAGGACCCCAGGTCCCCAGTTTGCTCCTGCAGAGCCAGGACTGGCAGCGTAGGAGGGAGACGGCGTGGAAGAACCCAGCCCACTCCCCGCACGGGCAAGTTTGCACTGAAATGCCAGGGGAGCCGGTTTGGCTGGGGAGGAGAAAACCCTGCTTTTAACAGTTTCCTTCTACAGGCCTCCCTCTCCCCTCACTGCCTGCCCAAGACGAGCTCGGCTGGGCAGTCTGAGCAGGGGAAGCAGCCAGCCCACACCAGGAACCCTACTCCCCTCGCCAGAGGAAATCTGCTTTTCTCCCGCATAGACCAGACCCCTTCCCTTCCCCAGCTGCCGCCTCAGCAAGCCTCCCATTAGCACCAGACGCAGATATGCCATTTCTCTCCTGCTCTTTCACAAGCCACCTGAACAAGCAGCAAACTCAGTACCAGATTTCAGCAGCTGGCAAGGTTTTGTGTCTGCATTGCAACCGCTCTCCTTCACACCCCTCCCTAACCACCCCCCACCCCTTCCCCTTTTCCCAGCAGGAGCCAGGGGCCCCCATGAGCATTGGTGAAGCCTTTTGGGGAGCCGCAGAGGGGCCTGGTGCCCTCCGTGCTGCCCAGCTTTCCTGGCTCAGCTGCACCGCGAGCTGCTCACATGCTCCCATCACACCAGCCGCTTCCCCTTGCCACATCCCTCCAGCACTCCCAGATCCTGCTGGACCATGTCAGCTAATTTGCTCCACCATTACGTGCTCCTGCAGCAATTCCTGTTCCGCAACAACACCATGAACACAGTGCCAGGGCTTGGAGGAAGGCGGGGGGGAGAGTGAGATATCCCACACACACCCCCAGTAAATGCACAGGCCAGCCAGCGAAACCCCTTCAGAGCCAGAGTCCGTCCCACCCCCCCAGACGCACTGTGTGCACACAGACCAGGAATACTCATCAGGGGGAGCTGGAAGACCAAGCACGTCCCCTGTCCTGGTTTTACCTTCTCTGCAGGATTGTTTGCAAGAGATTTTGGAGCCCCTGGGATGAACCAGCAGTGCAGGACTTTGCCTGTCACGGCCCAGGCTCCCGAGGGACATGGCTGCCTGATCGCAGAGGCAAAGCAACCCTTCACCTGTTCCCCATTCCTGGAGTCTTGCCTTTTAGGCCATGAGAGCTGCCAAGTGTCAGGCAGCACTGGAAACCCAGCCTTTATTTATATGCTCAGATGCGAAACAAAGCTCTTCTGAGGACGGAGCTAATTTTAGCTGGGACAAGGGGAGGGGTTAAGCCACACTTTAAAAAAAAATCTGGCTCCACCGGTTTGCAGGTACCTTCTGCAAGACTTCAGCCATCCGATTCCACTCAGAGAGCACAGAAAGTGTTAACAACAGCAGAGAAGAGCTTTGGGACAGACAGCAAGAGACCCAGGCCCACTCCAGGATGTCTCCAAGTAATTCAACTCTTGCTGGGGTTGGGTCGGGCTGCTGCTGTTTCCAATTTGAGCTGTAAGGGGGAGGGCGAGGGGAACCTACCAAAAAAAAACCAACCCCACGCTCCAGCGCACATGATTCTTCCACTGGGGAAGGAAGGGAGCCAAGGAGCCAAATGTGACATGAGTCACTTTTCTCAGCACGGTAATGGGGGAGCTCTGATCCTCCCCCGTGCTGGGGGCTCCCAGCTAGAACCAGTTCAACAGCAGAACTTGACCATTATGTTCCCCGGCCTCCCCGGGGGATGCTGCCGCCATCCCATTGCTTTTAGAGCTCCTTGCTCTGCATAACAGCCCTGCCTAGATTAAAAATGCAGGAGAGAGGAGAGAGAGACTCAGAAATTGCCTAATGGAACAGCGGAGGCCTGCCAGGAAGAATAATTTAATTTCCCAGCTACTGAAAGGGTGCTCCAAAGAGCAGAGACCCAGGGCAGGAAGATGGCTCTCCACAGTCAGCAAGGAGGCGGACAGACTGCGGGGAAAAACTTGAGACCAGTGAGTCCGAGCACTCACATCTTTTTACCTATGCTTCCATCTAGAGTTGTACTGAGAAACACATAATCTCATTTATGCTTTATTTGGAGTTAATTGGTCTTAACTTGATAAATCAAATTAAACCCAATGGAGAAGGCAGCTCTAAGTTAGCTTTAAACAGTTACACCAAATCCTCTTTCAGGGCTTTTGCTTAACGCCTTAGTTTAAGGGGCCCTGGGATACGCAGTTTGGGTTTGGTTTAATCTTCCTCCAATTTGCATTTCAGTGTTTCAAGGGCTCACACTTTCCATCTCTTCCAGCCAGGAGGACGTGAGAGGTGGAAGCCACACGGGAACACCCCACATCCACGCTCCTGGAGCCTCACGACCTTCACCCGCCTGGAATACGGCAGTCCGGGTGTTTAATGAGTGCCTGCTCCAGGTGGAATGCCTCTCCCAGCCCTGTACTCACACTGCTGACAGAGCAAGTGTTAGTTTTTATCTCTTACTTGCTATCTTTTACCTTCCTTGCTGATTCGGGCACATCCTTAACAGCTGTCCCTACTCCTCCGCAACAGCAGGACCTGCACCAAATACACTTTCATAACCGGCGCATCCCAGGGACCTTTAGCCCAGCTCGGAGCTCCCTCCCGCAGCTCCAAACCCTGCCCAGCTCCAGCCCCACCGAGGTTTTGTGTCCCTCTGCGCAGACACAGCCCGGCTCCAGGTGACTTCCAGCCACACGAGAGCCTCTGAGTTTCGAGGGAAGCCTCACAGGGATGCTCCGCGCCAGGAAAAAAATGGGACAAGTCCCGTTTATTTCTGCTTGTCACCCTTGGACAAAGCTGACTGCAACCGATACCAGGGAGGATTCGCTGGGCCCGATTTCCCACCCGGGAAGGCGCAGGCTCCCCGCGCCAGGACCCCCTCGGTCCGCCGCTGCCCACGGGAGGGGACGCCCCGGGCAGCCCAGCGCCACGGCACATCGGCACCAGGGCCGGACTCCCGGCCAGCCCGGCCG
>JAVJGI010000045.1:4847009-4857866 GCA_035590275.1 Ibycter americanus | reverse complement strand
GATGGATGTTGGGGGGCTGGGAGGGGGCTGGTGCATGAGGAGAGAACAAGGGGCTGCTGCAGGAGGGCTGGGCTGGGGGGTGGAAATGCCCTTTGGGAGCCGAGAGGCTGGGGCAGAGCCCCTGCTCTGGGGGGGGGAAGGTGGCATTCGCATGGGACGGTGCTTTAAAAAAACCCTGGTGAAGCCCCTGGGGTGGGGAGATGCTGCCTGGGGGGAGAGCTTCAGGGGGAAGGGGGGGCTGAGGAAAGGGGGCTGCGGGCTCTGGCCACTCTGAGAGCGGGGAGGGGACGAGTGTCAGTTTTTGGCGGGGAGAATGAGCGGGAAGCGGCTCAACAGGCTGCGGGAAGGCAGGGAGCGAGCAGGGAGCAGGCCAGCAGCCGGTCCCGGGGGGGTGGGGGGAGGAGAGCTGTTGGGGAGCAAACTGGGGGGGATGTGGGGCCTTGGCGCTCTCCTGTGGGGACCTTGGCATGGCACTGGCGGGAGGTGGAAGAGGGAAGTTGGGGCTGGTGGGCTGGAAGCAGGAATGCACTGGGGAAGAGGAGGGGGGAGATGCAGTGGGAGCTGCGTTTGGGTCGAGTCCCTGCTCACCCGCAGTGTGGGGTGGGTGGCAGTGTGTGGGGTGGGGGTCGGGGCAGCTCACTGACAGGACTGGCTTTCTCCAGCCCCTTTGCTGGGAGAGGAGGTTTGGGAGCTGGGGGAGTCAAGCTGTACTTGGAAGGGGGGTTACGAAGCGTTTGGGGGAAGAGCAGGACTTCTGGAAAGGGAAGACGATGGAGCCAAAATGGGATTTGTATCTCCGGACAATGAGGCGGCGAAGCTTTGCAGGTGTGGGGCTGGCCAAGGGGACAGCAGCAGGGTTTGGCTCGGGGCAGTGCTGTGAAGCTGACTCGCTCCTGTGTGACATGGAGGAGGTGGCAGGGACCAGAAAGTGGCCTGAGTTTGGGTGGGGAGTATCAGGGATGGAGAGCTGAGTGTGAGGATCCCAGGGATGGGGCAGTGCTCTTGGCATTGGGGTTGATCAGTTTGGAAGCAGCGAGCATTTACGTTGTCCCTATAAAACTGAGAGGTCAAAGTGTAAAAGGGCTTTCTGGCTGAATAATTACAGGCTCTATCTGTGAAAGATTTGATTAACTTAAAAAAAATACATATATATAAATAAAACCCAGAAATCCCTCGTGCATTTGAGAGAGAAGGTGTTCGCAATGGGCGCGTTTGGAGCCAACAGTCCCCGTTGGGTTTGCGACCCAGGCGCGGTTTCCTATCAGTGCTTGTGATCCCAGCAGTGAAAACGATGAGAAACAGATGTAGTTGCTCTAGCCCCACTGCCCAGCGCCACTGAAATGCAGAAATAAGTGGGTGAAGGGCCTATGAGAGCTGGCAGGCAGCTCCTGGGCACGGGGCTGCTGGGGAAGTGCCCCACATGCGGTCCCCGGGTCCCTAGGGATGAAGGCTGGCAGGGGACGGTGCTGTAGGGGCCTGGGGTTGCGTGTGGAGAGGGAGGTGGTGCAGTGGCGGGGGCACTGGGAAGCTGGGAACCCTGCAGCACCTGGGGCGATGTTTTATCGTCTTTATACAAAAAGGAGAAAAAGAACGCAAATCCCTGCTCTAATTCCATCAGTGTTTTTCTGATCTAGAGGAGTTCAGAAGTTGTGTCTGCTGTCACATAACGAAATTCCTGTCTGCGTGATGGGATTTCTTACCTCGGGTTCTCTTTTTTTCAGCAGGGAGGTGACATTCCTACTGTTGCATGTGTGTGTCTCTTAAATCCAGAGGTGCATTCTCTCATGGATTGTGAATTTAACTGGAAATGATGTGGCTGAGCTTGAAGGTTGTGGCTTTTCTTTAGTTTGGTCTCTGCTCAAAGGCTTGAGCTTTCACTCAAACTTTCCAGAAATGTTTTCTGCTGTTTTCAGGTTCTGGAGAGTGGAAGACTTAACATGCTTGTTCCCACTTCAAAAGAAAGATGCCTGCTGCCTTTCCCTGGCGCGTGTGGAATAAACTTGGCGTGCTCATAAGTCTTTAAAGAGATGAGTGATCCTAGCCAAGTTTGAGAAAGGCAGGAGGAGGAAATGTTTTAAGTTTAAAACTCAATAAAGCTGAGCTGAACTGTTAATCCTTTAAGATGCAGCTGATGGAACTAGTCTGTACTTAAATTAAACCTCTGGGTCTCCACGTTTTTCTTCTTAGGTTGGTCTTCCTTTTCTTTGTTAAACTTTCTACTGGAAAGATTAGCGCCAGGCATCACAGAAGGGTATGAGGTAGAGCTTCACGATCTTCCGAAGAAAGCATCCCAGCCAGCGGGGCTGGGTGTTACTTGTATTTGTCTGGTTTCCCCACCTGGATGCTGTTCTCCAGGAGATCTCACGATACCAGCACGTGCTTCACTCTGATGTACTGCGATGATGTGCTGCCAGTGCTGGCTCTTGCTCCTCTGCCTGCTCCTCTTGCCCCAATAACACAGTCTTTCCTACACACCTTTGTGCCGGCCTCCTCCTTCACAGCCTTTTACTGGAGTTTGAATTCTTTTTCTAGTGGCTTAGGTGTGCCCTGGATTCTTTTCCTCTTAGCTGCAGACCAAGAAACTTTTCTTCTGGTCTGTGTTCTGCTTTCCTCCTCACAAAGGGTTTCAGCTTTGCCTTTAGTGTTAGGTAAGAAGCAGCAAATGAAAATGGAAAGATTGGGCATAGGCCCATCCTGAATTTGTCTTGAAATTGTATTTTTCGGTATATGCCAACTTTTTTCATGCATTAAGTACAGAAAATTGAAGCAGAAGTTTAGGAAACGTACTGCTGGTCAGATCCCTCTCGGGCAGGAGTCATCTAGCCCCAGATTCTATAGACATGAGACTGCTCATGTAAACGTAACAGGAGTTGTCTGTCCTTCCCAAAAATGCCTGCGCAAAATGAAATGGCTTCGTTCTGCACCTCTGTGTGTAGGAACTCTGTGTGCGTGAAATGGGTTTATTTGAAAGCTCTGGAGGCTGCGGGAGCAGAGATTGGGGTAAGTCTTCCCTGCGCTGCCTTTCCAAACAGAGGGGGATGGTTCAACCTCTCCCCTTCCCTCCAGAGACTAGAAACCAGCCAGTGCTTTGGGTGGCTGTGGTTTGTTTTTAATACCTAAAATTGGAGGGTTTGGATGTCACAGAAAGCTGAAATCTTTGCAGAGCACTCTGTTCCACAGAGGCATTCCTGACGCGGAGGAAGAGGGTGTGGGGAGCAGCTCAGATGTTTCGCAGATAAAGCCATGCACTGACTTTGTACCCCCCGGGGGGGCTGAAGTCCCTTTCTCACACTCGAGCTGCGTTTCTGACTGCAGTGCAGCGAGAGGCCTGTGCAGCAGCTTGTCTCTGTGCTGCTGGCTTGAACGCTAAAACCTGTACCGTGTCGAGCAGCAGATGCTGTGAACTACGGCTTGGCCTTATCTGCCCAGAGCACCTTCCCGGCTCGCAGGCTCTGGAGGCAAAACCAGACGTGGTGGATGCTGAGGGAACCTGAGGGGACGGCTCGTCGGCAGGCAGCAGGGTGCCAGCCCCGTGCCTGCGTGGGAGCAGACATCTTGAGAACCCACAGAGGCAGAGCAGGTCCGTGCAAGGGGGTGACACTGGGACTCTGCGGTGTAAATGCCTCTAGCAGAAAGGGGGAAACATCTGCTGAAAGGAACAGTTCCCTCTCTTTGGAACAGGCCGAGTGTCTGGGGACCTTGGAGGGGTTGCTGCCTGTCACACGCTTAAGGTATGGTTGCTGCGGCCCTTTGCACTGGAATATTTATCCTTCCCTTGGCAAGCTTTTTCTCAAAGTACTCCTGGCCTTGGATTTGCATCTTCTTGGCCCAGCGCTTCCCACAATAAAGCCATGGATCTGCAGTGTTGCATTGCTTGCGTTGCTCTGTTGCCTCTCTCCATTTGCCTTTCCACACCTACCTGTCCTACACACCACGTCTAGTTCTAGCGACTCCTCTCTGAGCTGATCTTGGCCAGACTTCACCGTTAAGACTTCTTGATCCAATTGCCTCCTTAGGAAGCCACTCAAGCAGCTGCATGATCCAGCTGAGCATCCTTAGGTGCCTTAAAAATAAGTCTGTCTCCAAGCAATAACCACAGCGCTTTTGACTAAAGTCCTTTTGGCTACAGCTGAACAGAAATCCCTGCTGAGAGAGGGGAAGCCCGAGATCTCGCCCCTCCAGGCTGTCTCAGAGTTTATTTGCTGGTAGCAGTCAGAGCTGCGACAGCACCTTCCTGGGCATCTCCTCTGCCCGCGCCGGGCTCTGGCCCTCTTCTCCAGCAGCCACGTGGTGCCAGAGGAGGAGGATGGAGGGGAGGAAGGCTGTCCCGCACGGGAGGAAGGAACTGTCTGAAGAATTCCATGAAACACGATCTCTGGGCTTCCTGCTGCAGCGCTGGCTCCTGCTCGGGGATTAGATGCTGGCGGTGGGTCGGAGGCTTTACATTGTTGTATTGCACACCAGCTGAGGCGGTGCCAGGCAGCCTGGCCTCCTCCTCGGCAGCCTGCGGGTGACCGGGAGCCTTGCTGCTTCGGGTTGGCCTCCGTCTGGCAGCTGATTAAAGATGCTGTCAGTGTATTTCAGCCCAGGAGTTCAGGAGGGAAAAGCCTTTCTGATGCGTCTTGCGTGGCTCCATTTCAGTGGGCTGTTTCCAGGTGGTTGGTTCCCGCCGCCAACCCTCCCCATTGAACAGGGCAATGAAACTTTATCCCGGGGGGGCTGGGTGTCCTCTGGCATTGAATAAAGGATTGACAGGGGAAGCAGTGCCTGTCTGTGGAATATCCCTACCACCAGCTGGTCTGTACAGGGCAGGGAACTTGTCACTTTGTTTGATGCTTCGAGGGGGTTGAGTTTGCACCTTTGGTGGATGCTGAAGCGCAGCGCGTGCAGTAGCAGAACAAGCTCTTCCCCTGTCCCTGCCTGCTCCGCAGCCTCTTCAGGTGCCGACTTCTCTTCTGAGACCGCCAGCCGAAACAAAGGTGGAGGAGATACCTAGTGCTAAACATGAGCAGGAGGAGGAAAGGGCTTGTGATGTGGGGCCCAGGGCCCTCCTGGCTTGCTGGGTGACCACCAAGCACCCCGAGGTGCTGGCAGCCTCTCTGGCCTGGCTCATGAGCAGCCCCAGCTCTGGGTGCTGTGGCAGGTTGGCAGGGCTGAGGTGTTTGCCGCTTCTTCTACCCCGATATTGCTGTCAAGGGAAGAGGCTGTGGTCCCCTCGCAGCCGGTGCATGCAGGGATGGGGGGATAAAGGGAAGATGACTCTGCGGCAGCAAGTGTGGCCAGAGGCTGGTCACCTTGTGGAGCGAGAGCCTGGGCGCTGGCAGAGCTTCTATGCCAAGGTCAGGTTGAAAGCAGCAGCGGGGTCCAAAGTATAAACACGTTGGTCCAGCACCTGCCAAGCCGAGAAGTGCTGCTTTCTCCCTCTGCGCTCTTCCAAGCTCCTCGGCTGCCCTCAAGCCCTGCCTGAGGTAGCAGCAGAGGTGGGGTGGTCTGGAGCGTGCCGGCTCCCTGCCGTCCTCTGCTGTGGCTCCTGCTGGTCTGAGCTGGTGGCCTTTGGAGCTCTGCAGGGCCTGTTTTTAAGCCTTCTCCTGCGAAGGCTGCTCTAACGGCAGCTGCACGAGGGAGCTCATCCAGCTGTACCCCAAGAACTGAGACTGTTGCTGAACTCTGACATCTCCTTCAGCCAATGTAAATCAGCAGGATTTTTGGTTTGCCATGTAAACCCGTCCCAGTTTGAATAGATTTTGCCAGCTGAGATTTGTTTTGGAATATTCGTGATAACCTGAGTGGCAAAATGAAGGTTTCTGAGCAGGTGATGTTTGACCTGCTCACCAGTCATTTTGCTTGGCAGAAAATATGTATGTTACTGGAATTTAAAAAAAAAAAAAAAAAAAAAGAAGTATTTTTTACTGGAATAAAAAAGAAGTCATGTTCCTCAGCTCTGAGGCTGTGAAAGCTCGCTGGGCAGCGGTTCAGCAGGGTGGGGTTCTGGGAGGCTGAGGTACAGCGTTGGTTTCAGGCGGTGTGGGTCCCACTGCCAGCTTTGCCGGTGGCTCTCTGTGGTGGCGCAGCTGCTTATCGGAGATAACAGATGAGGAGACTTGGAACCTCCTGACCCTTTGGTTGATCTAAATCAGTGCAACTTGTTCGGCATGCTCGCTGACTGCACGGACTTCTTTGTAGCCGAGGCTGGCGATGAAGTCAGGGTACTCGAGGGCTCTGTATTTTTCTTGAACCTGAAGAAAAAACCCTTCCTGTGCCGCCTCCTTGCACGAGCAGATGCTTTGTCGGCTCTTCCCCTCGCAGGGCTGTGTGATGGCTCAGGATCTGGGCTGCGGGGCTGAGACCTGTTGGTGTAACTGGTACCAGCCAAGAAGTGGCTGGAGGGCATTTGGAAGGACAAGGGGTGTTTCTAGCAGAACCATGCCCCACCGCAGGGACACGGGGCAGGGACATGATGGACGGCCATGCCCGGCAGCAGCAGGGAGAGGCTGTGACCCAGGATCTGCCCAGCTGCGGTGCTCTTACTGGTCCAAGCTGGGTTTCAGCAGGGAAGTGGGGCCTCTCTGTGGTTTTTGGCTCTCTGAGGTGTTTCGTTTCAGCCTGGGGGAAGCGCCCGGCGTGTTGGCAGGGCTGCTCCTCTCTGCAGTCACCTCCACGCGAGTGGAAAGCAGAGCTGCGCCGAGGGCCACGCCGTCACGCGTTACCTGTGTGCTGCGGCATTTGCGGCAGGTAGCCTGGGGCTGTGTCGGGCCAGAGAGTTCTCCTAGCTCTGCGCCGCTACTGCCACTTCCCAGCGAGCACTGGATATACGTGTAGGAATTTTTGACTGTTTAAACATCTCTGGAAAATAAGGAGAAAAGAAAGCATCGTGTGGGTTGGTCAGTTAGATAAATACCCCAGAGTGCACATCCATGAACCAGCAAAGAAATGAACATGGGGAGCTTGGTATCAGGGACCGTGGCTTGTATTTAACTTGGATTAACTATTTATTAACTTTTAGTTAATATCAACAGCGCGCTGTCTCCCTCACGCTGCTGTACAGCTCTGCAAATGCTTTCTGCAGCTCAGGGCAGGGTTGAACTGAGTTGAAGGGCAGGTCGGCGAGGTGAGGAAAGGGGAGAGAACAGGCTGGGGGGCGGCACACGGGACTCAGCAGAGGAAGGACAAGGTGTGGAGCTGCTGATGGAGGATGCTGCTTCTCTTCTGGAGGCCAGTGAGCAACGCATGAGAGCAGCGGGGTCGCGACATGGCGTGCTGAAAACAGGGACAAAGTATGGGTGGAATCAGGCAGAGTCTTGATGGAATTGGTGAAGGAAGGTGCTGGGAAGACAAAAAGGCCAAAGCTGTGTATCAAAAAGGCGTCATGTAAATGCAGCAGCTCCTGCTGGAGATTCCTGTTTGTCTTTTCGGCTGGGAGGACCATCCTGGCCCATCTCTTCGTGTTACCTGCTTCGTATGTGCCTGTTTTCTCCAAAGCAGCGTTCCTGTGCTGTGCTTCGCCTCTGTATATCCAGTATGTTTGCTTCCTGGCACAGGCAAACCTGACCTTGACACAAACGTGGTTCTCTCTCCTCTTTTAGCAGCGTCGCCCATAAACTGAAAAACTGGCCAGCACAATGGGAAAAAAACAGAACAAGAAGAAAGTGGAAGAGGTCTTAGAGGAAGAGGAGGAGGAGTATGTGGTGGAGAAGGTTCTGGATCGGCGAGTGGTAAAGGGCAAAGTGGAATACCTGCTGAAGTGGAAAGGCTTCTCAGAGTAAGTGCCTCCCTCCCTGCCTGCTGCTGTGGGGTGGGTGCTGGGCTGCTCCGGCATGAGCATCTCTGCTGCCTTTGGCTCCCGAAGCCTCTGGGCAGGTGGCTCAGGCTCCCTGCTCCTCTCCTATCTGGAAAACAGAGCTAACAGGCCAAGGGCAGCCGTAATGATAAAACCAGCAGTGCTAAATGCCTCGAGCTGTAGTCAGGGTGAGGAGAGCACAGCCTAGGTGAGAAAGTCCCGTTTCTGTCTTGCAGACAGGCTGGTGGGGCCTCCCTGCCTTAAACCTTGTGTGAAAGAAGCAGTTGGATAAAATGAATTGCATTTCTCCCTGAGAAGGGAAGTAACTGCCCTGCCCTCTGGCATCCCTGCCCGGATCAGGGCAGGGTCCTGTCTTGTGGGGCAACGACACCCACATCCAGGCTGCTGCTTCTCTCAGCATCTCCGCATGACCTGGTGTCCAGTTCTTCCCTTGGCAGGGAAAGCTGCAGCCAGCTGCCCCTACGTAAAACTAAGCTGTTGTCTTTGATTGCAGTGAAGATAACACATGGGAGCCAGAGGAGAACCTCGACTGCCCAGACCTCATCGCAGAGTTCCTTCAGTCCCAGAAAACTGCACATGAGAGTGAGAAATCTGAGGGAAGCAAGCGCAAAGCGGAGTCTGACACGGAGGATAAAGGGGAAGAGAGCAAACCAAAGAAGAAGAAGGAGGAGGTGAGGCAGGGTGGGGGTTCTGTGCTCACCTCCTTACCCCTGCGTTGGGCACAGTGTCTAGTAGCTAGAGCAGCCACGCTGCAAAACCTCAAACTGTTCTCCTGCACGGAGGGGAAACTATTGAACTTCAACGAGACGCAGCTGCAGTGCCTTTGGAAAGCTGTAGCTTTCGGAAGGAGGCATGAGCTGTTGTCTAAGCTGAGCCTCTTAGTGAATCCGGAGCCAGTCCTAGCACTAAACTGAAAGGCCAGTCCTTGAACCAGAAGGGTGCAGAGTCCCATCTTCTCCCAAAGAGCCGCAGAAGCGGTGAAACAGGAGGCAGGAGTTGCCTGTTGCCCCTTGGAGAGGGGAACTGGCTGAAGCAGAGAGCCTCCTGCTCAGGGTGCTCATAGCTGCTGGGGAAAAGGAACAGTAAGAGGCTCTGCAGCCTGGTTCTCATCGCAGCAGCTGCTGAATCTTGGCCAGCACAAGAGTTTGACCAGCAGGGCCTTGGAAATCAAATCCTCTGTTTGCAGCATCAGCAGGGCACTCCGCCACGCTGCCCAGGGCCTGGCAGGAGGTCACCTGTGCAGCGGGTTTACACCTGAGTAGCCTTCTCAGTTCCCCGCTGGCCTTAGTCATTATAGTCTGAGCATCTGATACACAGAGCCGTTCTGAACAGCCACCAGTGTGTCCTGGTGACCAGAAACAGCTGTGGCTGTTACCCTGGTGATGCTGCAAGTGGAAACTTGTCTCTTTTCAGTCGGAGAAACCACGAGGCTTTGCCCGAGGATTTGAGCCAGAGCGAATCATCGGTGCCACGGATTCCAGCGGGGAGCTCATGTTCCTGATGAAGTGGTGAGTGTGTCTTTGTGTCTGTCACTTCTTCACTTATTCTGTGCCAGAGAGGGAAGGACCTGCACCTGGGGAGTCCCTGCTACCTGGCATGAAATCTCTGGCGATGGCGCTGCTGCCTGAGGTGACCCTCTGCGCTGAGGCTAACATGGATGTGAAACGAGCAGGTAGGGCCCTTGGGATTGTGTGGCTCTTAAGATGTCCCCCCGCAGCAGGCGCGAGCTTGGGGAGAGAGAGGGGCGCGGTGTCATGGCACGGGCTGCAGTTTCGGAAGGCTGTGCCCAGAGGAGAGCCGTGATGATGACCGCGTCCCCGTCGGCTGTAGTGACACAGGGCTTGTCGCTGGCACAGGTGGGAGCCAAACCAGTCAGGCATAGGTGTGGGAGCCATTTGCTTTTGCACCGTCTCAGAAGTACGGAGTGGCTGGGGACAGGGCCACAGCTTTGATTCGGCTTCTCTCCCCGTCCCTGACAACACGGAGCTGAACTCACGCCTGAACCTTTCCTGAGCTCACGTGCTGCTTCTCCCTGCTCCAGAGCCGCTCGGGAAGGGGTCGCTTGGATCCCCCGAGCGCCTCAGGGACTCCATTTACCTGCCACTTCTTGATTTTTCTCCGGTCTCCACTTCTTCTGCCTCCCCTCCGCAGCACCCTAACTTGCACCTCTGCTCTGGCCTCTAGGAAGAACTCTGACGAGGCCGACCTGGTCCCCGCCAAGGAAGCCAACATCAAGTGCCCCCAGGTGGTCATCTCGTTCTATGAGGAGAGGTTGACATGGCATTCCTACCCCTCAGAGGACGATGACAAGAAAGAGGACAAGAACTAACCCCTGGCACCCGCCCTGGCCAGCCTTTGTATAAAGATCTGAACTGTGGGTTTGAGCAAGAGGGAGAGAACGCAGCTCTGCTCGGCTGGGAGCGTAGCGATGGCTGGAGAAGATGCCCTTTGAAGAGACCAGTATGGTTTCTGTGCCCTGCAGCTGCTCAACTGCTTTATACAGCTTCATGCTGTGTACAGATTCAAACCAGCCCGGCTCAATTTGGGGGGAGGGGGGTGGGTGGAGGGAAGGGCAGGGGGATACTGGGGGGGGCGGGGAGGAGGGAATGGGGATGTTTGTTTCAAGGCTGTCGATTTTGCAGCTTGTGGGAGAGGAAGCAAAGCCCCTTCCATGAAGGACTATCACTGGTGATGGGTGGGCTGGGGAAAGGGAGTGCAGATGGATACTGCTTATTCTTCAAAGACCATCTCAGCAACCCACAGCCTTCTTCCCAATAGTGTTAACTCTGCATTTTTACGGCGTAGCATGTGTGTAGGTTTTTTGTTGTTTTTTTTCTTTTTCTTTTTCTTTTGCTATTTACTGGTGTATTGGTTTGGGGGTCTAGGGGGAGGGATGTGGGGAAATCGGTCTCTTGTTTAATTGGGAAGGGAGGGAGATGAGGTCTGGTGACAATGTTCCAGATCATTTCCAGATCTTTTGTAGAACCTGAATTCAGAAAAGGGAAAAAAAAGTTTAAAAAAAAAAAAAAAAAAATAAGAAAAAAAAAAAAAAAAAGACA
>JAVJGI010000045.1:4794502-4808332 GCA_035590275.1 Ibycter americanus | reverse complement strand
GAGACGGGGGAGGACGGGGGTATGGGGACACTGGGGACAGGGAAGGGGGGGCAAGACATGGGTCTGGGGGACACTGCGGGGGGGTCCTGTGGGGCAGGGACTTGGGGACAGGGCCGGGCGGGTGGGCGGTGGGCAGGGGAGCTGCCAGGGGGCCCGGGGGGGACACTGGGGACAGGCAGGGCCCTGGGGAGCGGGGCAGCTTCCCCCTGTGCCTGGGCACCGAGGAGGGGGCCGGCAGCCCTGCTGCCCTCACCGACACCGCCTGCCTCTGGGAGGAGAGCAGGGGGGACACGCTGCCCGACAGCACCCCGCTCTGGGCCTCGCCCATCAAGGTGTGTGGGGGCTGGCTGGAGCTCCTGGGGTCCCACCAAGGCTCCTGGGGGTCCCACCAGAAACCTGAGGTCCCACCAAGGCTCCTGGGGTCCCACCAGAAACCTGGGGTCCCACCAAGGCTCCTGAGGTCCCACCAAGGCTCCTGGGGTCCCACCAAGGCTCCTGGGTTCCTACCAGAGAGCTGGGGTCCCACCAAGGCTCCTGGGGTCCCACCAAAGCTCCTGGGGTCCCACCGGGCACGGTGCTGGGCTTGGAGCAGAGGGGACAACAGTGTTACCCCAGGGCACAGGAGAGGTGACCCAGGGGTCCCCAAGGGACAGAGGGTGTCAGGGTACCCCGGGCAGCTGGGGACAGGGCAGGGGGTCCCCAGGCTCCATCCAGGAGCCAGAAGAGAGCTCTCCCCTTCGCTGCAGGAGAACGGGAGGCCCAAACTGGAACTGGTCCCCAACTCGGGGGTCTACATCACCCACCCGCAGCTGGACGACCTCTCGCAGGTCTCCACCGACAAGCCCAAGCTCATGACCCGGCGGCTGCTCGATTACTTCTTCTCGCGGGAGACGCTGGCCCGGTCCTCGGCCACAGGGCAGCGCATCGCCCACAACAACGCCACCATGGAGCGTCCCCTCTGCCTGCCCGTGGCCGTGGTCAACGCCATCAAAGGTAGGGGACAGGGGGTTGGGACAGGGTCCCTTGTCCCCTCCCGGTTGGCCATGGCGGTGGGTGAGGACAGGCCACGGTGCCACCCACGAGTGGTGTCGGGTCCCCCTCCGCCCCGCAGAGTACGTCACCAAGATGTGCGGCCACAGCTGCAACTTCAACGCCGTCATCAACAGCAAGTGCGGCACGTCCCGGCGGGCCGTCAGGAAGATGGTCGTGAAGATGGAGTGAGCTGAGACCCACGGGACGGCCACGGCCCACCGACCATGCAGGGGGACAAGCCCGGAGCCCTCCGGTGCCACGGACGGGGAGAGCGGGCAGGGAGGAACCACCAGAGACGGTGGGATTGTGCCCTTGCGCTTGCAGAGGGGCTGCAGCTGGAGGATTCATCCTAAGACCGGCTGGCTCAGCCCCACGTCACCATGGCAGGAGGGTCCCTGTGGAGTGGGCGCTGGCAGGGGCAAGGGACGCTCGGAGCAGGGAGATGCCAGTGCCACACCGGCTGGTGACAGTCGGCATCGTGGTGCCGGTGTCCCCCAGCGTGGGGGCAGAGCCAGCGGCCACCGCCATCCCCGGCGGCAGAGCTGCTCCTGCGCACAGCAGCGGCTCCACGCGTCCAGCCACGGCTCGGGACCGTTTTCCTGTAAATAAGTTCATTTCCAGTGATATTTGGGATTCCTGTAAACAAACCCCACTTTCTTTCTGCCCGAAGGCCGGCAGCTCGCCCTCCCTGCAGCCACGCCGAGCGTTTCGCCTCCAGCTCTTCACCGCCGCGCTGGGCTCCTGCCGCACGTCCCGCTGTGGCTGCAGCCGGCACAGCCCCGCTCGTGGTGGTGCCCAGCTCAGCACCACAACTCGCACTGGGCCGGCTCAGGAGAGAAAGGACCCTCGGCGGCACACGCTGCACTGGATTTGCCTCTGGTGGCTAAATTTATTTAGCAAGGAAAGCTCCCGGCTGACTCCACACTGGCCAACCAGTTACAGTTTAATATTAAAGTATAACAGATCTGTCACGTAATCCAGAAAACAACCTTGGGCAGTTACAACTAAAAAATAAAGTGGATTTGTTTAATTTAAAAGCTCAAAAATAACAAGCCATGTGTTTTTTAAACATGTAGTAAACACAAAAGCAATATAATCTATGATACAATGTACACTATACACAGTGGGGGTGGCGAGCAGCACACGGGGCAGGAAAGGGGGCTGCAGTCCCAGAATTCAAAAGGAAATGCCACGTCACTTGGGAACAGAAAAGTGGGGAGAGAGAAATCATCAGAAAGGGGGGAAAAAAAAAGTCTTTTCAGTATTGGAAAAGAAATGTTAAGAGAAAAAAGGGGCAAGAAGATGGGCAGCATCTCAGAGAGATATTAAATAAAGATTTAAAAAAGCACTCACAATACACAGTGTTCGTAATCGGGAGCGGGGAGCATAAGGCAACGATCTCCATAGAAAAAAGGGACCTTCCAAAGGGGGTTATATAGATATTTATAGCTATTTATAGACTTTAAATATAAAGTAGGAATGTGCTGTGGAGCCTCTCCCAGCCCTTCCGCACGGGAGCGTACAGTCGCCTCCGTGGCCGGCTCCCACAGGGCCGTGACACGTCTCGCTGAGCTCTGGGCCACTGCCGGGCCACCCCGTGGCCCCGGGGGTGTGCAGGGGGGATCGGCCCCTCGCCCCCTTCGGCAGGGGCGGCTTCTGCGTGGGGGGCCCAGGCGGCGTGGGTGGAAGGGCAGGACAATGTCCCCGAGGGCTCCCCTCCGCAGGCGGCCACGGCCGGGGATGCTGGAGCGCTGCGGCGTCGCAGGCTGGTGCCCTCGCAGGGTCTGTCCGCACAGCCAGGGAGCCGTGGGGCAGCTCCTGCCCCTACAAGTTCTTGGTGACCAGGTGGGTTTTATAGTGCTTCGTCAGGTGGTCGCTCCGCATGAAGCGTTTCTGGCACTGAGCGCACTCGAACCGCTTGTCACCTGCGGGGAAGAGGGGTTGGTCAGGGGGTGGCAGCCAGCGGGCCACGGCCACGATGCCACCGTCACCCACCTGCTTTTGTCCCCGTGTTCCCCTAAAACAGCCACGTCAGGGCAGCGGGGACCTCCCAGGGTGGCAGTGACACCCCCACGACAGGTCCCCTTTGCAGCCGCTCCACGCCAGCCCCTTCCCCTCTGTCACCACCATCCCCTGGAAAGCCTAAAAGCAGCAGAGACCCCCACCCCAGGTTCTCCAGTCCCTCCCAGTAACTCAGGCAAACCACAAGGACAACATGCAGTGGCCCAAGATCATCCCAGTCCTCAGCTCAGCACATCCCCTTGGCCCTTGCAAGGCTCAGGACCCCGCACAGGCTGGACCGCGATTTGGGGGCTGCCCTGGGAGGGAGGGGGGCCGTGCCACGGTGCCCAGCCATGCCCGGTGGGGCTGCAGACCTGTGTGTGTGCGAGCGTGCCGCTGCAGCTCGTCGCTGCGTGTGAAGCGCTTCCCGCAGAAGACCCAGTTGCAGACAAAAGGGCGCTCGCCCGTGTGTAAGCGCACGTGAGCACGCAGCAGCGAGGTCTTGCGGAAGGTCCTCCCGCACTCGGGGATGTGGCAGATGTGCTTCTTCTTCCCTGGGTCCCCCAGCCTGGCGAGGAAAGCCACCGTTAGCCTTGGAGATGGGTGCTGGTCCCGTGGGGCTGCCCCTCTCCCCCTCCGTGCTCACCTCTTCTCCCCGTCCTTGCAGTTGGGGCAGGTACACGCCATCCGCCGCCTCTTCTCCCCCGGCTGAATCTCTCCGGACAGCGCTTGCTCCATCTGGAGCTGGATCTGGGTTGGGCTCAGGCCGCTGATGGTCAGGTTGTTGCCGGACATGTTCTGCACAGTCAGCTGCTGCTGGCCTGGAGGGGAAAAGGGGGAGTCAGGCTCTGCCCCTCCGCTCCCGGGGGGCCGCGCTGCGCCCGCGCACCGGTGCCCAACGTGGCCATCCATGCTCCACACGCGGATCCTGCTGAAACCCTCCGGAGGCGGCTGGCCAGAGGAAAGACCCCCCCCCCACCTGCGGGACGGGACACCCTGGGTCTCGAAGGCCCCAGCCCCGCATGCAGCACCGCCACGGCCCCCCTGCCCTGCCACGTGCTGGTCCCCAAGCGGGGCCGGTAAGTCCCTTTTTTCTGAATATACTGTGCGGTTTTTCAAAGTTTTTGGTTTGACCCTTCGGGGTGGGGAAATGACCAAAGAGGAAACAAAAAAGAAACTTTGAAAAAACGTGCAATATATTGACCAAAAAAACGGGACTTACCCCAGACCCTAAGGGCCGCTCCACGCTCGGGCGCTCACGGAGGCGGCAGCCTGGGCCTTGCACAGCACCCGGCAGCCGTGACGGGGGCTGGAAAGAAGAAGATGGGGTCAGCGTCAGCAAGCAGGATCGCTGCTCTCGGGGCAGCAGGGAAGGAGGAGGAGGAGGAGTGGGATCTGACAGCGGAGCAAAGAAGGGGTGACTGCAGAGAGGGAGGATGGGATTGGGGGGTGCAGGCAGAGCAAAGGTGCCACCAGACCCACTGGGAGGGAAAGCGCGAAGCCGAGGGTCGGGGCAGCCCTTTGGCAGCGCTCGGGAGGTGGGCATGTCCTGGCTGAGGCCAGGCTGAGACCCGACTCAATTCATTTCATTCATGGGCAGCAGCCAGCAGGTCCTACCGGTCCCCTGTGCAGCCAGGGCTGCAGCAAGGCCCCCGCCAGCCTTGCGGCACATTGCGGGCAGCAGCGCAGACGGCAGCAACATCTGCCTGTGGCATCTCCCCGACGCTCGCGGCTGGCTCCACGTTTACGCGCAAAGCAGCAATTAAAAACCCCCTTAAAAGCAACCCCAGTGAGGACAGTGGCCTGCTGCGGAGCCTGAAACCACGCTGGCCCGTGTTTTTATGCTGACATCGTTTAGTCAAGCAAGAAAGAACAGCTTCCGACTGCAAAACTGAGCCGGGACTCCTGCCGGTTCTTGCTGAGAGAGAAACCACCGCATGGCAGCAGGTCTTTCTGGATCAGAAAGCAGATAAACTTCCCTCAGACACAGCTTCCTCCCCTCGGCTCCCCGGTGGCAGCCCACAGCGCTGGGACTGGGCTGGGGAAGGTTTGCTGGCAGGACGGGAGGACAGAGCGGCTGCCGGGACGTGTCTCTCCTGGCAGCGGGGAGATGAGCCGGCGACGCAGGGGCAGGTATGCACCGGGGCTGTCTGCGGCTCACAGACCGCTCCAGCCACTGGCCAGGGCCATGTCTGGCTATTTTTGGCTTAAGGAAGACACTTGTCCCATGGAGGTGAGGGGCTGGGTTTGCTCTGAGGGAACAGTAATCCCTTGCTACAGAGCTCGGAGGAGCACACAGCTTGTGTGTGTGAGTGCACGTCTCCTGGTTCAACTCTTGGAAGCCCAAACCAGCACCCATCGCACCCAGCAGATGCAAGGAGATGTCCCAGCCCTGGGACTGGGACCTGGCAGTGCGGTCTGTGGTAGGGGCTGCTGGCCCAGAGGGGCTGCAGGAGGGAAAACCCCGGTGCATCACGTCCCTCCACCTGGCTGGGTCCCAGCTCTCTGGAAAAAAAGACACCTATCTCGCCTCAGGGGCCTGGGCACAGCTCAGCCTCCCGCCTGCCCAGAGCTCCACAGAACGCAGAGCTGGTCTGCCCAGAGCTCCACAGAACGCAGAGCTGGTCTGCCCAGAGCTCCGGAGAACACAGAGCTGGTCTGCCCAGAGCTCTGGAGAACGCAGAGCTGCTCTGGGCTCTCGGGCAGCCTCAGTCCCTGCGCTCAAGACACGTCCTGTAGCTCAGCACGTGACACAGCTTAGCAGGACAGGCTTGGAAACACCCAGGGGAACCATCAAAGAGACACTCTACAAAACACTCGGGGCTTCTGGAGCAAGAGGAGCTAGAGAAGCTGATGGCATTGAACGGTCAGCAACATTCAGCCTCAGGGTGCAAGGGATCTGTTTATGAAGCTGCAACACCCCAGGGAAAGCGTGCTGCTAGCAAGGGGGGGCTTTCCGCCCTCCGGGTCAGGGAGCTGCCTACGCCTTGCTGTCCCTCCCACCCCGACGCAGAGCAGGGCGCAGCCCACCTCCAGTGTTGGTGATGGTGACAGGCACGCCCTGGACTTGCACGCCGTTGATGTTGATGGTCTGCATGGCCTGCGCCGCGGCTGCCAGCTGAGCCGCGTTCAAGCTGATGATGCCTCCAGCGGGAGCGATCTTTGGCAGGGTGCGTTCCTTGCGCGTGGCTGGTTTCTTGCTGCTGCTGCCCCCCGTGCCGGAGCTGCGGGACACGGGGCAGGTGCAAGAGGTCCCAGATGGAGCCACCGTCATGGCTGGGGGTTCCTGGAGCAGCACTGTCTGCAGCTCGCCCGATGGCGTTTTGAAGTAGATCTGATGGGAGGAGGGAAAAGGAATGAGACCGGGCACTGCCACCGGGCAGACCCCGCTCCATCGCAACGGTCACCCTCCCCACGCAACCCAGGAATCTGGGCCTGTGATGAGCCAAAGAGCAGGAGAAGTTGCCCAAGCATCTGAAGACCCTTTGTAGATCTCCTGAAGAAAGGTCCCAGCCTTGCACGGCGGCAAGGGGCTGCTTTGGCCTTGCAGCCTGTTTTCCAAAGGCAACACTAAAGACACAGTCCTCCAGGCTGTGAGCCCCACCCCCCCGGAGCTCCTCAGCAGGCTGGCTCATCCCATGCCCAGCTGATGGCACAGCAGAGGTTTCAAGGACACTGCATTTCTACAGGTCCTATAAAAGCAGGTGGCCAACAAGGGAGACTTAATAAAGCCCTGCTGAGGGAATAGCTGTGCTCCCAACCCTTCTTAGACATCAGAGAATCCACACGAGCGATGGCTGAACAAGTTGGGAATGTCTGGCGGCTCATAAAACCCTTCAGCTTTCTAAAGCCTGGGTGAGGGCTGAGAAGAGAAACAGGGCAGAGAGACCTCGCAGAATGCAGGAGGCGGTACCTGGGTAGGAATGGGTTCCGTCGTCTGGATCTGGAAGTTCTGGGAGGATTTTTGAGGGACAGTGGGGAGCGTGGCGGAGGCAGCCTGGACCACGCGCAGGGCCTGCTGCGGGATCTGCACCACCTGCGACTCCTGCTTGGGCTGCACCACCTGTACCTGCTGCACCACGGCCGGCTGGCCGGAGCCCGGGCTCTGCACGATGAGCAGGTTGTTGCCCGCCTGGATGATGTTCTCCGCCGTGGTCTCTATTAATACCGTCTCCACCTGCTCGGCCACAGCCACGGCAGCGGGCTGGGCGGGCGACATGGCTTTCTTTCGAGTCTTTTTGCAGGGCTTCAAGGAGCTCTCTGCAAGGATCTGAGCCTGCGTGCCTGGCTCAGCAGTGTTCACCAGGTTGTTCACGGGCAGGGTAAGAGTCACGTTGCTGCCACCAGCTAACTTGACCACGTTGCTTGTGCCCTGCACCGGTGACGCTCCACCCTTCTGAACCGGAGCCGGTTTGATGGGCACGGGCTTGTGAGAGGAAGAGGAAGGGGTGAGGATCGCTTGATTCGTGCCCGGAATAATCTGGATCTGGTTGGTGAGGTTGGGCTGGACCTGGATGGTCTGTCCCCTCGCGGCCTGGATCTGGGGCACCGCCTGGTACTGGATGTTGGCAGACGAGCGGGTGCCCTTGTTGATGACAGTTGGGTTCTGAATGGCAAAAACCAGCTGCCCCCCAGCATAGGAGGTGCCGACCTGAGAGCCCTGGATCTGGAAGAGGTTCCCTTTTGACGACAGGATCCCAAAGCTGTTCTTACCGGAGCCCAGAGGAAGCGGAGCAGGTTTGATGGGGACGAGTTTGCGAGGCGTTGGCTGAGGAGGGGCAGGAGGAGTCACGGCGGCTTCCACTGCAGGGGGACCGATTTTGCTACATGTCGCTGCAAGGAGGGCTAGAGGAGATGGCTGGGAGTCCTGGGGAGCCAGGAAGGAGACAGGTTAGTTAGAGACAGGGGCTTGTGCTACACATCTAGAGATCAAGTCAGCGAAGGAAAGGGTACATGCTATCGAAAGCAATCCAGTCCATGCCAATGAGACACCCCTTATTAAAGGAATTGCTTAATTACCCATACCACGTGCGCCTTTAGCCAACCCTCGTCACACTACTTTTAGCCATCAGGATGGTGACTGCCTTTTAATTGTGTACCTGTGTTCTTACAACCTCTATAAAGCTGCAAATACCCTGTAAGTCGGCTGGTATTTACACCCATTACACACACCCTGGAGTGTCACACACAGTTTTAATTCCAAGACCACCTTGTGATGTCAGCTGCTAACGCCATCCAAGAGGTCCTTAAGAAAAACACACCGCAGGGAGGAGAAAAAACACTCCAGAAGAGTTGGCGTCGGGGCTGGGAACAAGTCCAGAGCACAGCTCCCCAGCCTGTCCTGCAACCAGCCCTCCTCCTGACGCAGCAGTGCTGGCTACGGCGGAGGCAGGAGGGGCCGAACGATGCAGCGTTTGCTGTCCTGCAGCCCGGGACACGTCCCTCCACCCCGGCGATGCCCCTGTGCTCACCTGGGCAGTGGAGGCGGCTGGCTGCAGGTATTCACTGGGGCTGACGGCAGCAGTCGCAGCCATGCTGTCTCTTGATCTGTCAGGAGGAAGCAGAGAGAAAAGGAGTAAGATCAGCAACAAGAGCTGAGATCGCAGCTCCTCGGTGCGCCCAGCCCAAGGCCCCAGTGCCCGAGGGACTCTCCCAGTGTCTCCCTGCAGCGCCCAAAATGTCACACCTCACACACGCACCTTCAGCAGGGGGGGTTGCAAAGGGGCTAGAGAAATCTCACCATCTCTTCACTTTCTCCCCGCACTTTCCTTTGACCTTTGTTTGCCACCAAAGGGAAATGCCAATTACGGTGAGCAACCGGCTGCAGCCCTCACTTATTTGCTGCATCCCAGCACAGCCTTGACCCAAAGCCATGTCCCCCCCAGGCTGACAAGAGACCATTGCTGCCCTGAGGAGCCCCCGCTTCAAAGCAGAGGCAGGGGTGCCCAGTAATCCTACAGCTTCCCGGTTTCCAGTCCATGCTGTCTCCCTGCTGCCTGTTTTTTTAACTTTGGGAATTAAAAAGGACAGAGTTTTGGTACAGAATCAATCGTGTTTTTAAAGGCTGGAAAAAACATTGTTTCAATTATTTTTGGTATGTTGTTGGTACTGAGTGTTTGTAACTCATTATGTAATTAAAAGGTCACTTCAGGAAATAAAATAAAGCTGCTGGTGCTGGCTGGCACCAGGACCTGGGGAGGTTGAGAAAAGCCATCGGCGAGCGGGGAGGAGAGATCAGCAGCGGGCAGCACACAGAGATGAGGAGGTGCCCACGGGAGCTGGGGCCACGAAGCCTATAGCTTCAGTGGGGTCTGCACACCGGGGAGAGGAGAGGGGCGAAGTTACGGTGGAGGAGCCAGTTGCTCAAGGGCCTCAGCAGACGCAGGCAGGCAGGGAGGGCGCAAGGCAAGCGGCTGCGGCTCCTCGGATGGCGCGGTGCGAGAGTGGGACGGGGCAGGGCTCCCCCGAGGGGCAGCTGCGAGGATGGGGACCGTTCACTGCCCTGAGGCTTTGCTGTTTTCCTCTCGACACTTTCCTCTGGAGTTTGAAATCTCCAACACACATCGCCGCAGAAGCAATAACACCGAGGCTGAGGCTTTTCTTGCTGCTGGGGCAGTTACAACAGTTTCTTTTTAAAGGTTTAAGACAGCAAAACCAGGGAAAGAGACTTCTAAATCCTTACAATTTGCTAAATCTTCTGTTCTGGACTAGAAAGACATTTCATCCTTGACATTTCCTTTGGCAAATTCCCCAGTCATCCCCATCCAGCAGTCGCTGTATGGCTCACTAGCTTGATAACATTTGCCTAGATAAGGTGCCAGGGAAAACTTGTCTGAGCTCGAACGCTCTCTATTACTGCTGCTGACAACGTCCTGACTTCAAGTGGGGAATTATGGCTGTCTGAGGAATATGGATGCTTCAGGTTTACTCAGGGAGTCTCTGAAACACAGCCCCAGCCAGCACCGTGGTATTTAAAGAGATGCTTGGATGGCAGGAGCGATAGGAAGTGCTGGCAGAGGACAAGTAGCATGATAAAGATAAGAAGTCCTGGATAGTTTATAACACGTCATACCAGCCAAAAATTAATCATTGCCTGAGCACAGCGAGTGGCTTTTTGCTGCTTACAGGGAGCGGGCAAGAACCACGTCCCAGGACTGTGGCAGAGTGTTGGTCTCTGGCTCCGGGCAGGTGAAGTGAAGGTCTGACACAAGCAGAGTCACCATTTACCAACCTCACACTCCTGCCTGGGGAGCTGCGGGAGATCCAGGGTAGGAAGATGGACTACATGTATGGAGAAGAGTAGGTATGGGTTTTGCTTCAAAGGGAGCAAACTTCATGCTCCACAGCTCAGCACGGCACAGGCTCGGCAGCAACACCCGCAGTGGAGGCAAGAGGCATCAGCACCGGCTGGCTGAGGGTGGCACAGCCGGCACCCAGCCTCAGGAAGGGCAAACTCAACCTCGTTTGAAGCAGCATCTGCTGCCAGCATGTGGGTGCAGGAGCCCCGGGCAAAAGGCACGTCTGCAATGGGAAAATAAGGGGATTCTTTCATTTTGAAACTGTCAGCTAGCAGGGACAGCACAGGAGGTGTACATGTTGCTGCCCAACGCAAGGGCCGGACGTCACATCTTAATACAGCTTAAGGCTGGGAGGAAAGTTTCTAAGTAATTGAGATGCAGTCAACGCTCGCATAGGACTATAGAGGTGAGGGCCCTCAGCTCCCCCTGCGCCCCTCGGCCGTCCTGTGCGGCACAAACCGAGCCAGACATCCCCTCCCTGGGAACACGAAGCCTTTTGCTGAATAGAAAGCCACTAAGAAACCGAGCAATCGGGCCCTGGGCCAAGTCACCAAGGAGCCCGCTTCCCAAAGGCAGGCAGCTCGCCCCTCGCCAGCACAGGCTCCACGGCTCCTCTCGAGGCACCGCGGAGGCTCTTTCACAGCCCTGCTGTGTCCGAGTGCATAAATCCCCGGGAAGAGTCAGGTCAGAGTCCCAGGCGCCTGGGATGGCATCGCATGGAAATTACTCGCCCGTTCCTTAGCGAAGGGCATCCATTCCCTTGAAGCCACTCGCTGCCGCTCACTGTGGCAACCTCACGGAGATGAAAGCATCAGACGCTCGCACCCAGCAAGCTGGCCTGTGATAAAAGGACGCTTTCTTCCCAGAAAGCTGGGAGCTTGTATGGCTGCCCGAGTTCAATGGCTGCACCCTCCCTTTCAGCAGAATTAGGGCACTGCTGAGGATTAACAGCCCTGACTACAAATAAGAGCAATGCTGAGCTGGCCAGAGAGAGAGACACATACCAGGAGAGATCCCATTAGCCCGAGCAAATAAATAAGGATAATGACTGGGGGAGAAGCCCTGTGTCGCTGCAGTTGCAGTGTAATCCCTCTGTGAGTTTCTCACTTGTACAATTTACGTCCGAGTCCAGCAGTGATAGTTTCACGTCCTGAGGGTGTAATGTGGCATAAACCTACTCACAACATGGTGAAATCAAGCAGGTACCAAAGCACACGGCTTCACTCTCTGCACGTTTCCCCAGGACGGAACTGGGAGTGGGACTGTCACTGCCTGTGGGGAAGTTTTCTGGAATAGCCCTGGGGGATACAGACCCTCTCGCAGATGTGCAGCAGGAAACCATCACCCACTCCGCGTTACACACTTATTCCCACCCCAGGAAGAATGTGCTGAGCAGTTCAGGTCCATTTGCCCTTCTGTAAACCCCCAGCCAAGCCTCAAGCAGAAGAGGAGCCTCCCTTAAGGCAATTAAGGACCACTGATTCATAAAATTAGTTTTTTTCTTGGCCATCCTCCTCTTCCTCAGCTTTTGTATGGAAACTGTCTCCCCACAGACTGGAAACAACAGCGTCCTCACCCCTTGCCTGCCTTCACCCCTGTAAAAGGACAAAGCAACCTAAAACTCAGTGATTTCTGGCTGGAGAACTCTTTCCTTTATTATGTTCCTCAAACGAGAACAACCAGGACTCATTTCTGCCTCGGGACACACGGACCAAGCGCCTCACGTCCCAACAAACTGTCCAGATACTCTGAGGTCTGCCTGACAGCGCTTCAAGGAGCTCTCGGAGTCCGCCGTGAGTTCACAGCGCAGGAAAAAAAAAGTCCACAGGACTCAAGTGATGGAGCCGTAGGAAGAGAAAACTTACCAACCGCGCCAGCCCATGAGACCCCATGTCCAGCCGGAGGAAACGCCTGCTAGCAGCCAGCTGGACCGCTCACACCAGCACGATTGGTAGGTTTGCTCAGAGGTGGCTCCTTCGCTTCTCACAAGAATTTATTTATTTTGGAAACTGTGCCATTATCTTCAATATTCTACAAGAGACATAAAGGGGAGAGATGGTTTTTTCCTTCCTAACCAGGACAAGCGCTTCTCCTCTGGGAGCCGCCAGGCAGTCCTCCACAAGATCTGCGGCTTCCAGCTCAGCAGAGGAGCCCGGGACAGAGGCAAATGCTGACAAGAAGGTACCTGCCAGTCCTCAAAGCCACAACCAACACCCCATCCTGCAGCTCAAGCAGCGTAAGCGCTTCTGCACAGCTACAAAACTCCCTTTTTGGGGGGGTCTGGAAAAGTTTTGTATATTTTAGACAACGATTTCAAGCCCTATCACCACGATATCCTCATTAGCTTCTCACAGCCCTGCTGAGAGAGGAAATACCACTCCAATTTACAGACAAGGTGCATGCCATCAGTCCGGGTATCCCAGTGCAGGGGAGTCCCTGCTCCCCAAAATACCCTTCCCATCCACCTGACGGATTTTTTGGGGGTGCAGCAGGGTGAGCATGATCCTAACTTGCAGCACTCAGTTTAAGCCAATTGACACACCTGATCTGAGTTACCATGGTTTTAATTAGCACCTTAAGCATGAAGGTGAATCAGAGTTCCCTAAAATCCACAAACGACTTCAGCAACTGCAAAAAAACGCTCAGGATTATGAAGCTAAGCACAGTCATAGGGGAGAAAAACATGCCAATGGTAGCAGCCCCATTTGTATGTCAGGGCTATAAGCAAGTATTCAAAGTCGGGTGCAAAGGAGCTCAAACACCTGTGAATTTACATATTAACAGCAGGAAATCAAGCAATGCATTAGAATAAACTGGCCAGGATTTCTGTTGTTGCTGTTTTAACTCTTGGTCTGACTCCGACACGCCTCTGACAGCGCAGGCGTTACAGCCACTTGCCAACATCTGAGTTTGTTTTCTCCTTCCCTGATGCTGGGGGGAAATTCCCTGGTGTTTTGGCTGCGCTTAAGGAGGAGTAAGAGGAGAAGCAGCTAAAGTAAAGCGAGCCAGGACGGCCGCGCTGCCAAGGATGCACAGGCTCTCTGCGGAAGGGCCGGCCTGGGAGAGGAGGGAGCAGCTCCTGGCTCTGCACACACACGGATGGGAGGTTTTGGGGCTCGGGAGCGAGCGGATCACAGCGGTGGCTCCCCTGATGCCAAACCCCGGTGGAAACTTCCAGCAGCATCAGGAGCACCTGTGGCTCCCCGGCCGGCCGAGCTCCTGTTGCACTGCACATCCCCAGGGCCCACAGACAACCTCCTCAGCCCGTACCCCCCGCTGCACCCCCAGCCCCCCGACGGCTGCCCCCAGCTCTGCCCTGCAGCCCTCCCGGACCCCCAGTGCCCGAGGGGAACGGGCGCGGAGCCCCCCTCCACGTCCCAGCGGCCAGAAGGGGATGGGGCTACAGAGCCCCCCCAGACACGCACCAGCACCCCCAGCCCCGCCTGCCAGCACGCTGCCCCCCGCCCCAAGCACCCCCCCGCCCCGGGGCAGCTTCGCC
>JAVJGI010000045.1:4688008-4716752 GCA_035590275.1 Ibycter americanus | reverse complement strand
GCAGGGATGCGGGCAGGGATGTGAGCAGGGATGCGGGCAGGGATGTGAGCAGGGATGCAGGCAGGGATGCGGGCAGGGATGTGAGCAGGGATGCGGGCAGGGATGTGAGCAGGGATGCAGGCAGGGATGCGGGCAGGGATGTGAGCAGGGATGCGGGCAGGGATGTGAGCAGGGATGCAGGCAGGGATGCGGGCAGGGATGTGAGCAGGGATGCGGGCAGGGATGTGAGCAGGGATGCAGGCAGGGATGCGGGCAGGCCTCCACAAACTCACCCCATCAGACTTGGCTTTTCCTTGCCCGGCTTTGCCTGCAGCAGAGGAAACACCAGGACCCACCTCCCTGCCCAGGGACTCTGCCGGCTTCTCAGCTGCTTCAAAATCCTGCCCAAAGCCACATTTCTCCATCCCCCGCGATGTTCCAGCGGCCTCGGCCGCCTGCCAAGGACGGTCCCTGCCGCTCCCTCCCTGCTGCCCGGCCGTGCTTCGCCCTGCGCCGGGGGGCTGCCTCCCCGTTGCATTTCCAAGCATCTCTCGTGCCTGCCTCTCTCCCAGATCCCCATCTTCACTCCATAACTGAATTATTTAACTCTAATGCATTTTGGATATGCTCAAGGCCTGAGCTAATCGGCGCACTTCCACCGTGCCCGTGGCGGGGAATGATGGAGAGCAGGGGCAGAGCTCTCCCAGCCCCCCGCCCGCATCTTCTCCAACAGCCCGTGTTACCGGGAGGCTGCAAACTCCCCAGGTTCACACGAGGCCTGCGCTGTGCTAGAAACATCGGCTGAACCCCAAAACGTCGCCTTCGTCATCCTCGGTGACCACCTCTCATTCAGGAGGAACGAAGGAGCCCGTTGGATCCCTCAAGCAAAGGCTTGACTTGCCTGAGCAAAAGTATTTAGTGCATTTACGGTGGAGGCAGCGCTGGGCTCCTCGGTTATAACTGACAAAAAAAATCAGCCTGGCTGCCTTTTGGCAGGGGCACTTAAATTCCACCCCCCCGGTGACACCCGGCAGCGTTGGCCTGTGGCTGGCTGAGGTTTTCCTTTCCACCCCGACCAGCTCTGGCTGCCAGTGAATTTGCCCATCGGTTCCTGCTCACAGACCGGGTTTAATGCGGGAACACGGATCCCCCTTCCCACCAGCAGCCGCAGGCGCAGAAGCGCTACCATGGGCAGAGGGATCTGAGCAGCGCAGGCGCGTCTGTACGGAGAGACCCTCACCACCCTGCCACGCCGAGTGGAAAACCGCCGTTTCCCACTGGATTTATCTGAAAGAATAGCCCTGCGTGTTCCCAAAACCGGCGCCCAGCTCATCTTCCACCTGCACAAGGCATCCCTGGGCTGGCTGGGGGCACCCGCGGGCTCCCCGGGGGTCTCTGAGCACCCTCAGCCGGGTGCTCCCCCCGTACATTCAGCGCGAAGGTCACAGTAACGTTCCCAGCCCCGCACTGGTATCGGCGCCTGGTGGTGATGGGGGGCTGCCACCCGGCCACCCAGACCGGCACATCGCACTCTGGGCTCCCCAAAAGCGGCGGCTCTGAGCGCGGAGCGACTTTGGCAAAACACGGAGGCACGCATGGGTGTGGGGAACCCTCGCGTTAGCCGGCACCGGAGAGCTGCGGCGGTGGAATTCTGTGTCGGTGCCGTCTCTTGCCGTAGGCTTGAGCTCAGCGTGGCAGGATGAGGGCAGAAGGGTGCAAGTTCCCACACAGCCACGTCCCCTGCCCTGGCCATGGCAGCGCCGTGGAGGATGCGGGGGAATATGCAGGAGGATGCAACCAGAGAGCACAAAGCTCTGCAAGTCCCTGCGCCGGAGCCCGTCCCTGGTCAGCACATCCATTACTGTGCTGAGCCTGGCTCAGCACCCCCGCAGCACCCCCAGCTCCTGGGCGCTCGCGGCAGGGAGGCTGCGCATCCCGTATCTGGACTCGGCTGTACGTCGGTTGCGGCAGGAAAGCCCCGTGTCCCTGCCGGCTGAGGGTACGGGGGTGATGCCGCCGCAGCACTGGGTTTCCCACCAGGGATGCTCCCGGCCGCAGGGAAGCGCGGTTCCCTCCAGCCGCCGCATGGACCGTGCGCCCTCGTGATGCGCGAAACCACCAGCTCCGCTGGCAGCCAGCACCTCGGCGGCGTCAGGGAGGAGAGCTGTAAAATTCAGGTCCCCTCGGCTGGAAAGTTTTTATTCCAGAGTGGTGACTCCAGCTCAAGGGTGCTGTCCCCCTCTGCCATCGTGCCACCCCCATGGGTGGGAAACCGCCGCGTTCGGCAAGTGCCGGCGGTGCCAGACAGCAACCGGGAGCTACAGCAGCCCCGAGCGGGAGGGTGCCGAGGCCACAGCATCACCTCCGAGGGTAGAAAATCAAGCTGCTGGTTGGTTTTTTCCACCACCCCCACCAAAGCTGCAGGAAAACCAGGTTTTCTCCATCGGGGGCAGCTCGGCACATCACCCCGCTCACCTCGGGCCACCCATCGCCGGAAAGATGCTAAATCCTAAAACTCAGCGTTGGGAGAAGAGCCCCAGCTCCTGCTCCCAGAAATAGTTTGGCACGGCCCCGCTATCCTGGGGTGCTGGAGTGGCACATATGGCTGATGACACACTGCTGTCACCTCCGGCTCCCCCGAGGAGGAAACGGGCGATCGTCACTCACGGAGCGCGCACCCACACAGTCTCTCCGAGCCACCGCGGCGGGGGAAGAACGCTGGCAGGAGGAGACGCGGCGGGCTCTGGGAAAATGAAGCAGAGAAAAAAAAATAAAATAAATAAATAAATAAATATATATATATATAAGGAAAACAAAAATAAAGCGGCTTTTTATTTAGAAGGTAAATAAATCGGTCCTACCGATTCGTTAGCGACTGGGTCCTTCCCAATGGTTATTACCGAGGGGCGCAGCCGGTGGGGAGGGGGCGCGGTGCCGGCGTGTCACGGCAGGATGGGAGCCAGGTGAGCGTGGAAGCGCCGGTCCCTTCGCTAGATGCGACTGACAAACCGACAAAATGAAGTTAATAAAGGAACTGGGTTTGGAGCTGAAATGTCAGGATTGCGTTAAACGGGCACTTTTAAAAATTAAAACTTTTCCCCCCACCTGCACCGAACGACTGGAAGGGCATGGCACGATGTGCCGGAGCGGAGCCACCGTTCGTGACACCTTCACACCCCCCCGGGCAGCCACACGGCTCCGGCAGCGCCGAGGCTCCGGCACACAAGCGATGCCCAGCCGGGGCTGCCCGCATCCGCAGCGCCCAGGCGGGCACTTGGCAATTCTAGTGCTGAAATGGCACTTGGAGGAAGGAGGGGAAAAAAAAAAAAAAAAAAAATCAAATCAATTATTTATTCCATTAATTAAATCTGCCAAGCAGCGAAACCAGCTCTTAAAAAAGAAAAAAAGAATATCAAATAGGTATTTGGTCCTCCCTCTGCAGCCGGCAGGATTAAGGGTAACGGGCGCGGGGGTGCGGAGCGGCTCCTGCTCCCCACATCGCGCAGGTAGAGCCGGTGCTGCTGCAATTACCGGTTCCTCGAAAGAAAACCAAAAAACCCAACAAAAAGCCCCAAAACAAACAGGCCAGACACAAGGTTTGTTTCCACTACTGTCTCAGTGTACTTTATTCTCCTGCTGTCTACAGCTGAACAGCCACACAGGACAGAAACAGGTAGCACTGAGGAATGATCAGATTTCTTCCCTCCACGCCCCCTCCCCAACTTCAGGAATGGCTTTTTCTTTTTTTTATCTTTTTTTTTTTTAGGAAATCCCACCCCACCTCGAGAAACAAAATAAAAAGAAAAGGCATTACTAGAAATGTGACCCAGGCGCCTCTCCCTAGTCCGTGCTCCGGAGCTGGCTGGCTCTCCCAGTTCACAGAGCTCCTCCTCTCCTCTAAACACCTGGGATTTTTTATTTTATTATTTTTATTTTTTTTTTGTACACTGGTTCAAAGTCGGCACTTCGACTGCAATCTGAACCCAGCACTGAAAGGCACATATCTGATACCCTGTACAAGAGCTATTGTGGATGCTGCAGTGCAGATGGGCAACGAAAGCGGACTCCATTTGTAATGGATCCTAGGATCAGGCCGGGAAAAGGAAATTGGGGAATAAAGCAGATCCTTGCATGATTTTTAGAAAAGAAAAAAAAAAAGAAAGAAAAAAAAAAGAAAAAAAAAGAAAAAAAAATACTGGCTAAGGTTTTCTACTCTCCCTCCCACAAGCAGCTTTTAAAAATGCCCATGTTAAACTGCAGGTTCAAATGCTGGTAGTATCAACAGCTGCATTAATAAAAATGAAATGAAAAATAGTCTCAAAACCCTGCACCTCCTCCGTTTTTTCTTGGCTTATTGCTGACAATCTAGGATAAGCAAGGGACTATTCCTCAAAAGCAAAAGTCTCATTTAAGAGGAAACGAGAGATTCTGATCCTTCATGTGAAAATAAAGACGTTGCATGACTGGGGAAGCAGCAAACAGCCAATTCATTTCCGAGTTGCCCATCAGACTGTTACTACTCTATCGAAAAATAATAATAAAAAAAAATAATTAATGGGTTCCCCTTTTACTGGAAAGACCAAGAATACAAAAAGGAAGTATTGGGGAATGTTTGACACCATTTTATTAATCTTCAACTGCAGTGGAAAAATATAACCTTTTACAAGTGCCGTCTTGTGTAAGCTCAAGTCAGTATATATATATTTTATATAAATTTATTTCTTCCTTTTTTTTGTTTTTGAAGTGCAGCAAGAGACCAATACCACATTAAATTTGATCAAATAAAGAGCACAAAAGGCCAAGCAGTTTCCAAATGGCATTTTATCAGATTTTGTTTGAACATTGAATTTATCCTCATTTTGCAATCCAAAATATTACCTGAAGTTTTATTTTGTTTTTCAACTCTTTGGCACAATTTTTGTGGGTGTTCGGGCTGCTACAGTACAAGTCAGGAGAGATCTTTCCCTTTGCGTTCTCACTGCCAATTCGGAGCACTTAAACGTTGGTTTTTGTTTGTTTGAAGCCTGAAATCTTGTTTGACAATTTATTTCTATTCCCTCTAACGCAAGAGTTTTGTTTTTCCCCCATTTCTACATTCACAGTTGAACAATATTAAGGAAGGAAAGGCGCTTTGATGAAACGAGATCATGAAAAGCGTCACTCAGATGGGAGCTCTGAACATTCGTCAGTGTTTCCCTAAATAAAAAGCCCTAAAGAGCGACTTTCCTTTTTTTTTTTTTCTTTTTTTCTCTTTTTTTTTTTCTTTTTTTTCCTCTTTTCTTTTTTACATCTCTTACGCTGCATCAGTAGACTGAACTTCGGTTAGTTTATGAAATGCAACAGCTAACCCTTTTTTTTTTTTTTTTTTTTTGTGGTGGTTTTTTTTTTTTTTTTTTTTTTCGGGAAAAGATAAACTGCAATGACTTGAAGTTGAGAATGTGGATACCGCCTCATTCACACACACTCACTCCTAGACTGAAAATCCTTCACCCCCTCCTTTTATCCCATGCACCGACAGCATCGTGCGGCAAAGGTTACGGCAGGCGGCTGGAGACCCAGGCTCCATCTCTCTCCCCAGCAGCCAAAGCCAGACCTCAGCCCAAGAGCACCACAGTTGAACCCAGTTTTCCTCTCCTCCAAACCGGCCGTTCCCCTTTCTGCGCCGGCCACGACGGAGAAGCTAGTCCTGGTCTGTCGGAAGAAGAGACTCGCTCGTTACTCGGACAGGAATCGGTCGTTCCCTCTTCCCGAAGATGGCCGATGCCAGGTTTCCTACGCAAGTCAGTGCTCAGCTCGCTAACAGCGCTGCTGCTGTTGCTGCGGCGGGATTTTCAATGTGGTGTGTTTCAAGCCTCACTCACTCATCCTCTCATTCCCAAACATTCAGCATCCGTGCACACTCCTCACTTCCGGGTTTTTTTCAAAAGATTGGAGATTTCCAGTGGGGGTCTCAGGTGTCATCCCAATGGTAACAGATCTGCAAGCAGAAAGGGCTCATCAAACAAGAACGCCAACACCACGGAAGCCCACGTTCGGGAGGTCAGACTAGCAGGACGTGGGGGAAAAATTCACTTTGCAGAAGAGAAATAACAGGGGCACCGAGGAACTTCTCAGGGCGGGGTGAGAAAGCCGGAACACTCACTCCCCCCGGCACAGACACACCATCACCCCCCTCTCCACCATCTGCTCCTTTCCAAGGGCGCTTCAGCGGAACCACAGACTCAAGAGCATCTCAGGTTGGAAGGGACCCTTCAGCACCAGAGCCCAACCCCCCACCCCACGCAGGACCACCTAGAACTAACCCATACGGGCTGAGAGCGTCGCCCAGGCGCTCCCCGAAATCCAGGCAGGACCGAGGAGTCGAGGCTTGGATTACAGCGTGTCTGGAGGAGCGCAGGACGGTCCCCACGCTGCGAGGGCGATGCATCTCATGGCACCGGCGCCCTCCAGCCCGCGCCTGGGCTGGCCAAAGCCAAGCGCTTTCACCGCCTTCCTCGGGCTTGTGTTTGTTCTGATCTACCCACCCGCAGCTGGGGCTTGTTTACAGCAAAATAAACCAGAACCAACCTTCTCGAGAACAAGGCTTTTGCACGGCGTCTCTTTCAGGCTCAGGAGTTTAGCCAATTTTATAATTATGCAACATGAAAAGGTTGGTGGTGTGTAAAAAGAGGTGGGTGTCATCCCTTACCAAGCTTGATTCTTCAGTTTTCTCAGTTCTTTAGTCGCCCAGGTAGCAAGGGTTTTTGTTTTGTTCGTCTTGGATCTTCTTCCTTCAGTTAGCAGTTCATGTATCATGGGTCTAGCTTCTACTAATTTCAGTACATCTTTTCCAAACGCTGTACACAAATCTCTGAAGAAGAAAAGAGAGGCTTTGAGGCTGAGCATCACAAACAGATGTGCCGGTACCACTCCGATCAGCTCTTGCTAGCAAAAAGAAATCTGACTCACAGCTAATGTCCTTTTTAAAATGCTGCATATGGTCACTAATTTCAGCAGGAGGAGAGCTGAACAGTTTTCTGAAATTGTGACTAACCGGAGACATTCAATCTCCTGCCCAAAGACCGATGTCCCCAGTGCTCCCCGTCAGCTATTCCTAAATTCAATAGAAAAGATTAAAACACCCTGACCTGAGTTCCTCTGCATCCAGGGCATCGAGGGTGGGGTGTTTTGTTTTTAAGCCCAGGTCATCCTGGAAAAACTCCAGATCTGGCTGGGATTTCTGGAACACACATCCAACTTTCACTTCTACCTACTGGTTCTCACCCTGTCAGCTGAAGGACCCTCACCCTGCGTAACCACTTCACACCTTGGGTTAAACATCCAACACCAGACGGTAAAACCCCCAAACTGATGTTAAACGCTTCAGACAGTCATAAAAACGCAGCCTCAAACATTTAAGGCAGTTGTACAAAGATTTTTATCTACCTAATGAGCCTGCTGTCAGTTGAAATAGGATCGGGATGCTTACCCTATCAGTCCAGCAGCACATGCCACTACTCCGTCGGTGTGATCCTCATCTCCAGCGATGTGGTCAATGTAAGACAGAATAAATTCTACTCTGGGCTGCACCAGCATCACATCCGCTGAAAGCAAAACAGCTTTGTTAGAGCGGGGTGAAACACGGGTCGTGCCCTTCAGAAGGGATTCCAGCCCATCCCCAAGCAGGCAGAATCTGACCCCAGGCGGGCTCTCGGAGATAGGGAGGGGGAAAACCGCCAGAGGAAAAGGAATCGTAAGGGAAAGGCTCTAAACCCACTCCCCGCTCATGGCAGCGGAACATTCACACCCACACGGAAGGGAACAAACAAGGATATGCCCATGGACGTGACAACAACCGTGAAACAGCTCGTCCAAGCCGAGTTCTTCCTACCTCCCTTTGTCATTTCAGGCACAGACCCAACACGGCAGCACAGGCTACTCACGATGCACGTTTTCTTGGTCTCCTTTCAGTCCCTGGATGATGCCGGTGTAAGCTTCCAGGCAGCCCTCCCTCAACTCGTTCAGGTAATCCACCATGTCGTAGTCGGACTGGGAAGGCAACGGGAGAGCATCCTGCAGCACCGTCCCGGCGGCGCGGGCACAGCCCTCCCTCGTTTGGGATTTTAACGGAGCGTGCCCCAGCGGCTTACCTTGTCGACCTGCGCCTGGGAGGCCTGCTGCAGGGTGTTCAGTACAACGTCTAGGTACTTCTTAAATTCTCCTCCGATGGCAAGGGCGATATCGCCAAACACTGAGAGGATCTGAGGCTTCACAGACCGATGAACGTTTTCATTCTGGAAGAGATTTCAGCATCCTCCAGTTGGGCTTCTTTAGAAGCAGGGCTGGGGGGAGCTAATACATCAAGACATTTACTTGAAGTGTAAATCCTTACCCCCAATAAATCTGGATTCCATTCAAATAGTAAGCAAGATAGTTGTCAAACACGAGATCTTCAGAGCATGCCTAACACTTCTGCTTCTCCCACCTCCCACCTTCTTCTCAGTGTGCAAGCCAACTGTTACTAACTGGCTAATGAGAAGGTAAACACTCACCCCCAAGTTCTCCAGGAGCAGCTGCATAACCTCGTCACAAAAAGGCAAGATGTTGGATTGCAGGGCTCGGCACAAGTCACCCACCAGGCCCACTGCAGCCAGACAAACCTGCAAATAGAACAGCAAGTGAGACACCCACCCAGTGAGTCAGTCTTCCACGCTCCATCCTTTACAGCTTCAGCTTATTAAAGCACTAAGTAGTGGTGAGAGCCTGCAGCCATTGCACCACCAAGAATGACGACCCTCGAAGGATGAGTCCCTGCTTCGTAAACCATTTATATCACACAGCTGCAAAGAGCTTCACCAAGGGGGAGGGCAAGAGCTCCAGCCGCCCACAAAGCCACAGGTACAGGGTCTGGACAAACGCTGCCAAATTCAGCAGCCGGGTGGTCTGAACACCCACCCCACGGTGAGTGCTGTGACTCGACCTTCTAATGGAAACACAGTGCCAGCGGCCACCTCCTTCCTCATCAAGGCCAACTAATATGCAGCCACTGTGAAAACAGAGGTGTCAAGTCAATGAAGGCCACCTGCTGAATTAAACAGGGAGACTGAATTTGTGCATGCAGCCAGTAATTAAGAGAGAAGTCTATAGGGCTCCAATTTTGGTTTCATCACCAGAAGCTGTGGTATTTTACGGATGCACACCTGCCGAACTCAGCATCTGTGAGCAGATGAGAATTTAGAGATTGTGAACACAGGGCTGCCCGGTTTGACCTCTACCTGGTACTCAGCATAGTTCTTCAGTCCAATGCCAAGGAACGGTTTGAAGGCATCCATGTACTTCAGAAACTCTCCACCTAGGACTGTGCACGGAAGATATTTTAGTTAGAAGAAAATCCCAACCTAGGACATATTTGCTGGAGTTCAACAAGACAGAAGCCCATCATTACATCCCACCCCAACCCAGTACCTGTACCTTCCACAGAAGCACAACAAATTAATTCTCCACTAGACATCACGCGATAACTGAGCATTAGTGAAACGTGTCCACATGGACTAAACAGATCTGAAAGTGCTCGATTCCTTGCAGGCCTTTGAAGGCACACAACCCCCCTCCTGCACTCAGAAAGGATGTCGAGATCTTCCCAACTGAGCAGACCCAGGAGAGGGATGGGGCAGCCACTGCAGACAGGGTCTGGAACCGTTATGTTGTGTTGCATCAGCTGAAAACTCTACGCCTTTTCACGTGGCTTTATGGCCACAGCAGCTCTAACATCTTTCTTTTGGAAAGAGCTGCTCAACCTCGTCAGAGCCATGCAAGGCGCTCTTGGGGATGTTTCCATTTAGGCAATATTCAAAGTAAAATACTCCTGCTCCTCTCTGCCAACTCCTACCTTCCCAAGTCACTTGCATTGCTAAGACCACGCACACAGCCTTACCTATCCAAAAGCAAAAAGGACTGTGTCCCAAGAGGATACACAACTTTCACTTTTACTTGCTGGTGGGTTTGCAATGATCCCACCCAGCTTTCTCATTCACTGCCCAGCTTCCTCAGGCAATCCCACCGAACGCTGCCCGGAACGGTCAGAGGGGTACCCACCACAGGCTGGCTCTCCAGCACGTGCTGCTGTCGGCAGGGGCGACTCCAAAAAGCCAAAACTAACCCTGCCGCACTTACAAGGTGCCCTGTGTCCTCAGCAATCAGGCACAGAATTGTCCAAGGCCAGGCTGGATGGGGCTTGGAGCAACCTGGTCTAGTGGCAGGTGTCGCTGCCCACGGCAGGGGGTTGGAAGGGGATGGTCTTTAAGGTCCCTTCCAACCCAAACCATCCTGTGATTCTTCTACAAACAGGTCCTGTCACCTGCTCAGACCCTCGCAGGCTAGCCAGGATAACAGCCTCAGGAAAAAAGGAAAATTCAAAGCAGCTTCTCTACAAACTCATCTCCCTGAAGGCCATTTCCAAATCACAGCTTTTATCAGATAAGGCAGGAGCGTTAGGCAATGAGGTTAGGTACAGACTTCCAGCGGCACCTCAACCGTCACACGTGTGTTCCTACAGCTCCGGATGATGCCACAGCCACCAGCGTCTAAACCTGAACCATGGAGCTCAAACTGCCTGGAACACCACAACCCAAACTGGGCTTCACTTCACCCAGCCCGACCCCCTCCAAGGCTGATCTTTGCCACCACAACTTCTTTTAGACAAGAATGACGACTGTAAATTCGCCACTGACGAAACCACCGTGAGTCACAGGCAGCGCCAAGCACTAATCATTAAGATAATGTTAGATCCATCCTGCAGCACCACGAAGAGAGCAGGTTCCCATCGAGCTAGGCACTGCGTAAAGTAGCGCTCGGGTGTTTTTTCCTGGCAGAATTTGCATGGTAGCTACGTTATTAACTGAAACCAACCCATTCGGTCACCAAACACAGCCCAGCACAACCAGCCAGCCTCAGCTTCACAGATGTGGCGAGACGTGTGGTCACAACCGTTCCCCAAGGAAAACCAGGAAGCAATAATGTTTTTCACCGTATTTTCAAGCAGAGAAGGAAGCGAGCCAGCTTTGTCCCCCCCCGCAGCACAACACTGACCTTCCACCAGGGTGCTGACTGCCATCAAGGCGTCCTCCTGCACGCCCCCCGAGCCCGCCGTGCTCTGGAACATTCTCAGCAGAGATGCCATCACCACATCCGAGATCTGCAAAGCATCCTGGTGCTGGACCTTCCGGAGGACATTCTAAGTGGGAAAGGAGGAAAAAAAAAAAAAAAAAGAAAAAAGAAAGATTGTCATCGCTTCCATCTACGCGAGGCTGGATCGCGCCTTTACATCCCCTGCGCTGGCTCCGAACACTCGTGACCACGTTGGGCTGCTAAAAGCGAAGCTGCCGTTTGAACTCTGTGGCTGCAAAAATATGCTTTGTCAGTGCAAGTGCAAAGTCCCATTCATCTGAGCCGCATTCAATTTTCCAGCTACAGAACAAGCTGAATCTACCTTTCCTGCTGCATAGGCTATTCTCCAGGCTTTCCATTTGTAAGCTGGCATTAAATGTGACCGGCCCAAATTCAGCCCTATAAAAAAGCCCTTTCCCATCGCAGCAACGTGACTGCAATCTCTTGCTGCCAAGTATGGGTTGCACGTGAGCTTTGCTTCTAAACCACGGAATTAAAACTTCAGAAATGCTGCTTGTTCAACTACGACATAAGCATGTCCTTACCACTAACTGCAGTTAAACCTCTCCCAGCCAGGATGAATGGAGAATAAATTAACATACAACCAACGCAAAATACGTTTACAGGAACATGTTTAGCACCGAAATGTCTGAAAAGCAAAACTGATTTGTGGAGAGAGAAGAGGCAGCTCTTACTTACATCCTTACATATGAGCAGAGCAGGCTGGTGAGCCCACATGTGCTCTCTGTTATCCAGAACACTGCGGAGAGCAGAAGGACCAAGGCAGCATCCCCAGGTGAGTTTAACCCGAGCTTAACCTACGCTCTGCTCCTACGGCACAGCTCTGACCATCCCCGTCCAGCGTGTGAACTACAGAACACAGCTTTGATAGATCCTTATTTAAAATAAATTTGCATTTCCTACGAAATGAGAAAGACTGATTGCTTAACCTGCGGAGGAAAATAATTATTTCAAGTCTGCTTCTTCAGACTGAGTCACTCCGAAGAGATTGACTTTGACTGTTTAAATAATTGGTCTTGATTTTCTCATTCCTTTTAAAGATTAACAAATGTTTTTCCTCTGGTGGATGTTCAGAATTTTATTTCCAGCAGAAGAGGAAAAAGTTATGTAACAAAATAGTATATTTGACTACGTAACACCGAAAAGAGTCTCTTTGCCGGCTTCTGCCGAGTGGTACTTAAGGATCTGCTGCAACTACTGGAAATACTTAGGGTTCAGATTTTGCGATAATGAAGAAACACACTTTTACAAATTAAAACTAGCAGTTTAATTCCACCTGTCCTACGCTTCCGACAGGCAAACAACGCCATCCTGAATGAGATCAGTGATCACACTGAGCCAAAAGGGGAGATTTTAGATACAGAAGCCTCCCTGTTAAAGCCCATAGAAGGGCAGATTATTCCCATCTACACATTACTTGAAAAATTAGCCTAAAAATTGGAGAGTGGAAGTAACTGCTGATGTCATGGGCTTTCAAATGAGGAGGATGAAGTTAATGATGCCTCAAAATCAACCTGGAAACAACTCCCAGGAGACCTCCTAACCTCGCTGAAGAGGATGGGAAGCAAAACCAGATACAAACAGGCTGTTGTTACCGGTGGGCGAGGAAAAGGCTCCTTCGCCTGGGCTACCAGGAACAGAAGGAAACCACAGCAAACAGGGGCCACCACCCAAAGGAATAAATCTGAGTAGAGGGAAATGCTCTGCTCCGCTTTTATTTCAGGTTGCACGGTGCTTTTTTTTTTTTTACACCTCCAGAAGAAAACGCTCCTTTCTTCCCCGAGCTGCGCTGACGCTGAACCCATGTCTATCAGAGTTTGAAAGCTCGTCACCGTTAATAAGCTAGGCATGACAGCACGGGACCACCCTTCCTGCAGCGCAGACCGGAGAGCTCCAGCATCAGGCACCACGTAATTTCAGAAAAGACGGGCTGAGGACTCACCTGAGCAGTTTGGGGGACCAAAAACCCCCCAAAGTGGCTGTTTTCAGTGGACTTTGTAAGAGTAAGGGAGGAACTGAAACGCGCTAGTACTCCGAGTCACATGAGCCCTTCGTTACCAGATGTTTAATTTCAAGGGCACTCAGTGCATTTTAATTAGTACCGTTTTAAATAAGAACACCAACCACAAGAGGCAGATGAACAAATTAAAGCCATTATGGAGGTTTTTTTGTCTGTGCCAACCAAAGCGATCGTTCAGCCTGTAGCCAACATAAGAGCCAATCTGAAAGCATATACAATCTTTAACACGCCGCATACGGTGTTCTTTATCCATATCGCCCTAAATTTCCTGAGTCCTACTCTACTGAAGCCTTCTGAACCTTGTGTCACCTCCCACACGTCAGCTGGGACACAAGATCCAATTTCCTCACGCAGATCTCATCAACAGGACCACGTCTGCATCCCCAGGGGCACAGAAACATCTCTAAAATCACCTCTCGCCCGTAACCACGAGCGCAGGAGACGGGAACTTACCTGTAGGGTAGCACAAAGAAGAGACTGAAGATCATTGAACTGGATTCTGTCGGAAGTGCTCTGGATATGAGACTGAAAAAGAACAAAACGCCGCGTGTGAAAAGCCTGCACCACGGTCCGTGCAAACCCAGCAGATTTCGATGGCACTAGGAGTTCCAGAGATTCAGTCCTGAATATCTGGTTTCTTCAAATTTAAGATGAGGTGCTTTTCAGAACTGTTCAGAAACTTAATATATCTACTTATCAATATAAAAAAAAAATAATACCACCTTATACCGTAATACGTGCAGTCAGCACCAAAACTCTTCTTTTTTCTACACCAAAATAATACCACCACCTTATACCATAATATATGCAGTCAGCACCAAAACTTTTTTTTTTTTTTTCTACACCAGATAAAGCCATGGCACAACGGCACCACCGCACCTTAGTTTCCTTGAACTCCTCACCGTAACGGGGGTTTACAACTCGGGTTACCCTACCTCCATCTGCAGCACTTGCTGAAGTCGTTCCATAATGACCAGAGTTGTCTTTTGGACAGCAGGGTAACAGTCCTTGGCACTGTTTTTCACTATTTCCATCAGGGATTCATACGCAGAACTCCTCAAGTTATTCTGGTGTCCATCAGGCCTGTAACAGAAGGAATACATTTGCAGCTCCCAGTGCTCAGGCTTGCTTAGAAACAGATTATTTTTTTTTTTAGTAAATCGGTAACAGCTAGATTTTAGTGTTGTGACAAGCAGAAGCACTTGCATGCCTGTATTCCAAGACTTGAAAGTAAATGAAATTTGTGAAGCCACTTTTGGAACGTTTTTTTTCATTCGCTACTAATAATGACTTCCAGGATCTTCAGGCACCGGCAGCAAGTGCAGGAACAGAAAAAAAAGCCTCAAACCCACCTCTCCCAGCGTGCTGCTACCCTGCCTGGGAAGAGATGGTCTCCAGAGGTGAGCAGCATACATTACTACCTCTCTGACATCCCTCCCAGCCGTCAGCGAGGGTGTTAAATTTGAAATAAAGGCAGCTGAAATCTGCGCTAAGATGACTGATGGGCTTCAGAGCCTTGAGCTAGACACCACGCTGCTGGGTGGATGTAAATCAGACGGGAAGAGTTTAGACTTTGAACCGTTCAGACAGGGACACCGTTTAAGAAGAAGGAGTCCTGCAGCAAAAGGCTTCAACAGACGCTTGGACTGATCCAAGGATTGAACTCTGAGCTGTCAAGATTTATGCGACCTTCAAGGCAGAATACGACTTCAGTATTACCCTTATTTTTTTGCACCTGCAGAACCGAGATAAATATTTTGCCTCATCTCTTTACGCTTGAGCTTAGTTGGGAAAAGGATGGTACCTAGCCTAACTAGGTCCTCATCTCTTCTGGGAGTACCCGGTGCTAATGCGAAGGGATGTAACGCTACAGCAACCACCACGGCACGAAACAATCACAGTAAAATGAACCGGACGATACCCGCGGATTCCTAATTATGTCTTGCTGCAATCCTGATTATCCAGCGGCCTCGTAAGCCAACCTGGAAGAGGCTTGTGACTAAATGTGCGTAGTCTTAAACCGTGCTCAGAGACTTCAAAGTGCAACAGGGAAGGGGCACTCTTGGAGAAACCCCGGACTTACTAAAAACAGATATGGACAAACCACTGAGAAATTATCCGGTGTGAATAGCTTCCTTCCCAGGGATTAGCATTCAATATTCCACATGATACCAAAAAATTCCAGTTCTGATAAAACACCATTCAGATCTAAGCTGCAAGAGGACCAACAGCCTGAAGTAATAAAAAATAATAATAATAAAAAAAAGCATCTTTGCAGAGCTTAAGCCAGCCAGTTTTGTATTACCTATCTGCAGTCTCCAGAAGTTTCTGAACTATTAGCTCGAACGAAGAGGATAAGCAATAGGTTGCTGGTTCTTCCTGATCATCAGCTACATCTGCAGCTTCATAGGCAGCTTCAGCAAGACTAGAGAAAGCCTGAAACACAGAAGCACCGTCGCTATTACTCAGCTGAGTTTACCCTCACAAATCCAGAAACATACATTCCAGCTGCTTTCATTCTAACAAAACCACCCCAAAGAAACCCCCAAAACACACGCAGGATTAACAACTCCCGTCACCAATAGCTAATTGTCCAGCGCACAGGACTTTGGTGCAACAGTGGCCAAAATTCCCAAGATTTCCAAGGTAACGTTGCCAGGCGAGGCAGCCACACTGCCCGCGGGCAGGTACCGGCGCAGCGTTACTGGTCTCGACAACTGGTAGCTGTCGGAATCAAATGGAGTCAGGGCAGATTGCTCGAACCTCGCAGGATACGAACGGATTCTACCCACTCCCCAGCATCATCATCACAAGTTAAAATCCCGGTTGACGGATTGCTCCGATTCCCAACTGCGGAGCACTCGTAACTGCTCCGAGAGACAGGTGGATCAGAGGAGCTGAAAGCCTCCTGATTTTCATTTCAGTCTAAAAAACATATCGCAGTCATCATCTTCAGAAGACAAAAGCCACAGCTACATGGACTTTTGCCAGGATCAACGGATTGGGGAAAAGCTTCTGCGCTGACTAGAAGCCTTCAAACCTCTGGGATACGAAGAGAACAAATTCTGTCATTTCTCAAACTTGTTTTGACATGCAAATACTCATCTCTAGCTCGATTCTTACTGAGCAGCTCTCTTAAAAGGCAGGAAGGGGGATATCCTCTTTATAGTGAGAAATCAGCTCTGCTACTCGGTAGTAGACATGCATCAAGACGATGACACGAGCGAAGTTAGCAAACCAACCCAAGGGACTGCAGCTCTCTAAGTGAGCAAAAACAAAATCTCCTGCTCCTCAGCTTAGTCCTGGAACCACTGCAGACACGGGCTTTGGTGATGGGAAACGAGGTGTCTCGTCTCTCCCTTAAGATTAAGCAAGGAATCCAGCTGCTCCCAAGAAAAAAGCTAAATCCCAGCGTGCCTGTTCTGAACAGCCATCGCACCTGTTATCAAGGACAGTTTCCATAGCATTTTCAAACTGAAGGCAGCTTCTACACCCAGTGAACATTAGCAGTTTTCTCCTTAAAAAAAAAATAATCCGTTTTTCTCCTTTACTCTTTCCTACCAGAGCCACAAAGCAGACCCCAGATAATTCACTGTTAACCACACTTGTGTGTGCTGGACGACCAAACCACGAGTCACCTCTGCCACCCATTTAAGTGTGCATTACATATACGTGTGTGTATTCACGTATAGGAAGATGAGCTGCATTCCCCTCGGTGATCGAAACTTCTCTCGCGTCCAGCAGCGAGGGGGCTGCCTTACCCAGCAGACGTTGGAGGCCACCCTGGGCTCAGCGCTCAGACCCTCCATCAGACACTGCAGCAGCGGAGCGAGGTAAATGTCATTGATGGCGGCTTCGGGAAGCATCTCGCAAATCCTGCCCACGGTCCAAGCAGTTGTGTCTCGAACCACAACGCTGGGGTCCTTCATTAATTCTATTAAAGTTGGCATTGCCTGGAACGTAATCACAGACAGGAGGAAGATGAGATCGTACGCAATAGATGGAAATATGAATTTGCTACTGTTTCTGGTTTTAGTGTATCCCCTTTGAGCTACCAACGGATGGGGGAGGACGGGACCGTCTCGATCCAGTTAGGCTGTTATCCCGGTATTTTAAGATTCATCAAGTTACTTCCCAGGGGTAAGACTTGAGCACTGAGGCACATGGAGTCAGGCATCCCAAAGTCCTGCCCGTCGCTGCGGTTCAGAGCTACGTAACCAAACCACCCGCCCTAAGCCTGCCAAATGTCTCTAAAGCATGATCAGAAGGTGGGATCCTTCTGCTTTCCATTAAATTAAGAACAATGTGCAAAGCAGGCATCCTCCTCCAAATAAAGCAGAAAGTTTTTGCTCTACAAGCCTCCAAGAGAACACAATAAATCTTACCTGTATGACTAGTGGTTTGAGCTGGTTAGGCTCTGGTCCTTCCAAAATGCACCCAAAAGCCATCACAGCTGCATCTCTGTATCGCCAATCTGGATTTTTAATGTGTTCTTTAATAAAGGGCAGCACGTGAGGAACAATGTCGTCTTCACAGCAGGTCGCCAGGAGCATGAGGCAGACTCCCGCTGCTTTGCAGGGATTCCAGTCGTCATCGTCGTCGTTTTCATCCTAGGAGAAGAGCATCCCTGGTCAGTCTGGGGGAAAATATCCCTTTCCCACTCACAGGCAGTGGCATCCTGTTGGATCTACTGCTCCCTTATTACCAGCTGTTATATTTAGAAATTAATGCAGGTCTGGAAGTGCTAGCTACATCTCTGGCAACCTGAGTTACTTGCATCATCCGCACCTTTCCACCCCGGCGTAAGGCTGCTTGCGCTTTAGTGACGCACCTACAGCAGCCCCATGCATCTTCCAAATCTGCTTCTCTCTCATCGAGGTTGGGATTTTGTTCCTTTGATCCATGCCACCCCACCGTATCGGTTAAAGAGCTTCTTCCCCCGACCGTTAGCTCAGCCACTTACCAAACTCCTTTGAAGCTGTGTACCTGCGATTCCCTTATCTGTTTTATCTTTCCCGTTTTAACAAGCACTTTAGAACCTCCTGCAATTTAACTCTCCGCGTCCGAGCGGACAGCGATATAAAAACAGGGAAACAATTCCCTGAATTCACTGAGAGCACCGTGCGTCTTCCCAGTTCAGTGCAGGAAGACAAATGAACTCCATCCTGCATGGCTTAATTAACAGTTTTATTTTATAATTAGACCTGCTGTAGCAAGCAATTCCATTAATTTTGATTAGACTGTGAAACACAGTCCAAATAAGTCCCTGTGAAGGGTTTAATGGGTACTAAATAAACATGGGCCTCACCGTTCAAGAAGTAAAGCCGAAGAATTCCAGAAATTGGATCTCAAACGACACAGAGACTGTATGTTGGTTTTAATTTCACAAACGTTTCATTAGGAATACAGATTAACTATCAGACCTCTTCAGAAACCATAAATACAAGCATGTGTTAAGAGAATTCAGCACGAAAACGACACTGCCCGCAGTCTCAGCCCTAAAAACTGATGCATGGCTCAGCCGGTGGTGCGTGATGCCCCGCGGCAGACCAAGGACCACCACTACAGGTGCTCTGACCAAGGTAAAACACTACCCGAGGGGACCCAAAGCACCTTCGGGACCAAGGAGTCACCTACGCAAGGGAGCAACGACCTTCACCGACAATTTCTTCCTGCAACAGCAGCATCGAGTCCCAGAAGGCGACAGCAGGCGCAGGACGTGGTTTCGGGCATGCGGCGGGGATTTTGCGACTCACCTGTTTTGTTAACGTTTGTGTTAGAATCGGGACCAAATACTGTAGCGCTCCCTTCGCATAAAATTTGCTAGTGTGCTCTGGAGGCCTTCCTTGCTCTGCTGCCTAGAAATAAAAGGTTACAAAATGATTCTCAGTGGCTATATAGGCGTGAGGTCTGAATTACGAACTCCAGCAGATGCAAATTCCCTTCTGCACGCTTTCCTCTCCTTCCCAACACAAACCTTACGTTACCGTTAAGACACAGGAACCTCAAGGACACCCTGCACCAATGCCAGTTAGATATTCAATGAGCAAGTTCAATTTGCCATTCCATACACGTAGAGAGCCCCTCCTCACATGGTACAAATATAAATATTGTCAGTTTGCAGTTATGTATAATTAACAAATGACCCCAAGTAGAAGCAGCAAAAGGTCTTCAGCACATAAACTAGACCTACGTGCTGCTGCCTGTCCTTTTATCCTTGCTATCCTTAGTTTTTTGGGCATTCAACATAAATATATATTTAGCCGCTTTTAAAGATGGATATGATTCATCTAGAGCCCTTCAAAGTTTAAGCTATTATTGATCTCTGCAGCTAATTTATGCAAACAGCATCTGCATGCAGAACAATACCCCAAATTCATCTCCAGCCCCATCCATTGTAAGGGATAATGATTACTTTCATTTCATCCTATAATTTTATACTTATAAATAATGTATTATATAGAATGTGATCAATCTTTTTGCGCACTGGGGTAGGACCAAGTCCCTCGCGCCTGTAACAAACCCCGTATTTCTTACGTGTCAGTGTAACAGAGTCTGCCAGGCCTCCAGGAGAGCAGGGTTGTTCAAGGAACGCTCTCCGTTCTATGTGGTACGTATATCTCAATTCAAGATGCTGTCTTAATGAAGCCACAGCTCAAAGATCTTCAGGATACTGAGAACTTTCTGGTATTATACTGTGCCTAGCATACACGCTTAATGCACGTTTAGGTTAACCTCACGGCAGCAGCTCGAGTTGACTTTCGAATGCTAAAATGGAATCAGGTAGCTGTCAGGTACCGTTTGCAGAAAACTAGCACTTGTATGTCACAGCGTGTTCTCATCAAACCTGTCAGAGAATCTTTATCTCGAGTAGTTTCAATTCCCAGCTAGGCTGGCATTAAAACCATTGCGCTCACTTAAAAAGGCAGCTCGTCCTCATCTAATCTAGTAAGCAAAAGGGGTTACGTTCAAGCTACACGAAGAACTTTCTGTTAGGCTGCAGAGCCTACAAAATAACTCAAAGGGAATTCCAAATGGCAGCCCCTGCGCAACCTTAGCTACAAGCTTTGCATTTGCTTCGAACAGCAGCATAAATTAACCGTAGCCCAGCCCCGGCTCCGACAGCCGCCAGGATGCAGGCTAACCCAGCCGGGTACCGCAGCCCCGTGCTGGTGTCTGCAGCGCCCGCGGTCAGCCAGCCTGGTGGGCTTCCTGCAGCCTCGGGTCTCAGCTTCTGTCACAGCCATGCATCACGACGCGTCAGAGTGGTGCATGGTGTCTCATCACGGACCCAGGGCTCTCCTGCACCATGCCGCTTGGGAGAGCAGGAGGACTTTCACATGTGGTTCAAAGACACGGGCTCAGCGTTCCCAAAGAGACAATCACGGGCATTTGCGAGCTCACCTCAGATGCCTCTATAGCCAGGTCCATCTCCTCATCGCAGACGTTTGACCAGAACTCGATCCCCTGGAGAGCCACTTCATCTATGTCACTTTTCATTGCTTCAATAGTTATCTTTAGAAACACGAAAGAAAGGAGAGGGAAGAGAAGGACAGTTTAGCAAGTTGGTCCTCCTGAAACACATGCCCCAACTTTTGGCCAACTGGTACGACATTCAAGATTGCCTAAAATAGGATGCCACAGAGATATTGTTCCTGAAAACCATCTCCTCATCTGGAAGTTTACCAGCTACCAGCACCTCAGGAGGGCTGCAGAGCAAGTCAAGCAACCTGCACTGTCCTGACTTTCGGAGTTTCAAGTCTGAAACACCGATGTTGGTTTTATGGATTTTGCTAGGAGAGGGATTCACAGCGTGCAGTCACAGCCAAAGAAAGAAAAACGAATCAGGGTCGAAAGAAAAGTTTTCCTCTTGCATTAGGACAAAGGAGTACAGGGAGATCTGGCAACTACACGTGAGAAACCCGAATACTCACAGCAAAAAGCGCAGGACCCATGTATGTCTCCATATACTGATAATAAAGGGACATTATCTTCACCAAATTCTGTAAGGCAGCCACTCGTACCTGTCAGAGTAGAAAATGGATCAAAGACACGACCTTTCCAAGCGCTTTGAAAACCAAGCAGATGAATAACCCAGCCTTTCTGCTGATTCACTTTGCTCCTTACCTAATAAAGTCCTTCATAAGTGACTTACATCCTCCAAGTAGTTTACTGCTTCTAACTTTACAACCCATTTTGTTTGAGTACTTAGATGTGCACAATCGTTTAACAGAATCCTGTTTATTTCGTGTAACGCTTTTCAACTTGTTTGTCGATGCTGGAGGTTCTACCCCGCTTCCCCAGAAAGGTGCGGTGGCAAATCAAGCATTTAATTTCACTCACCCTCGTATCTGGACACTGCGTTGCTTCACAGACTACTTGCATAATAAAGTGCCTTTCAGACTAGAAGAAGAAATAAAAGAACATTAGAACTGCCTTATAAAAATCATTAAAAGTCTTTGCAACTCTTCCTGTTGAGGGTGTATTTTGAGCCTGGACTAATACAATCCCTCATGCAGCATTTCTAAAGATCAAGGAACGGTACAGGTAGCATTCACTGCAGTATTTTAAATGATTTCTTCTCCAAAAGGAGAATCCTAAGCTTCCATTTTAAAAAGCACTTAACAGGCTGTCTAAGGTAGAGAGATACAGCAGAACTAAAGACACCAGCTTTTCAGGGGGAGAAGAGAAAGCCCTGCTGTTTCCTGAACTATTTCAGAAATTGCTCAAGAAACCTCAAAACTCAGTCAGGACATAAATTTCTTGAGGGGCTGTACCGGGATACTTGCATTTGGGTAGGAAGGAACAGACTTGGGCCCAGGGCCTTTACAGTACTGAAGCCCCCCAGAAATCCGGTCTGAACGGATCATGCACCTCCCGTCTCAAGCTCTGAAAGACTCTCGTGGATCCCCATCAACCTCCACCGAACAGTTGACCAGGGAAAGTCGTCATTAAAAGACCTTCTAAGCTGAAGGTTCAATATTAATTCCATCTTTCCCACGCTCTCCCTGGTAGAGACCCAGAGGATAGACTTAATCCAAGAAGAAAAAGAATAAAAAAAAAAAATCAATAATTTGTCTGTTCTGAAAAGACTCTTGTTCCGAGGCCCCTGTTCTGAAGACTCTTGCAGGCCTTCCTCCCCCAACGATTTTCAGAGGCAAAGTTAAATCTGGATTGCTGCCACACCACTTGAAAGAAAGTGCTGATCCAAGCTTGTACTCTTACAGCAGCATTATAGAGTTGAGTTTGATTAGGAAGCAGAGCATCTAATAGGCTAAACTCTAAGGTCAATTCAAATTTAACCAAAAAAAACCCCCCAACTCAACGACGCTTCCTTTCCATTGATGAATCTCTGAAGATTCCCACAGCGTTTCTCCACCACAAGAACATCTCGGCTTTACAGAAATGAATCCAAGTCTCAGTTGCAACAGAATTATGCATCAAAACTCAGCGTGGTGCATGATTTCTCATCATAGACCGTGGATTCAGCCCTGGAAGTTTTAGGTCAAGAATCGTGACCCCCTCACCTCTTTGTCAAAGTTTGCTTTGGTGAATTCCAAAGAGTTCAGGAGTGCATTAGTAGCTGCTAGCTTCACATTGTTGCTGGGCTCTTCCTTTCTCATTCCCTGGATGATGGCTGTCAGGATCTCATTGGATTTGTCCTGAAGTTGCTCTGGATCCTAAAAGAAGCGTTGATTAGAGTTACTGGCCAGCTGAATAGCTTCCTCCGTATTTTAAAGTACTCTCTAAGTTTGATCCGGAAATCTACAAGTCGAAGTTTTAAGACATTAAGGCCAAGAAGCCCTTTGTTCACTGGCAGGACCAGAAGGCAACTGCAAGGAATTCATAAACCGTTTCACCTTTACAGGTTCTGGGAAAGGACAGAGGAGACTGAACTGAGCACAAATACTCCAGACACTCAAGGTGTCCATGCCAAATCAACTCCACTGTCCCAAATAACAGGCCAACAAGATTTAGACTACTTGACTTCATTCAATTAGGAAGTTAAAACACACGTGACTGATTTCCAGTTCCTTTATATGCCGGGCAGAAGCCCACGCCAGCAGTTGTGGTTGAGACTTTTATCTGTAAAGTCACCAATTTTTTTAGATCTAGGGCAAAACCACATTGCCGGGACCAGTGGCAAGGACAGGGAGCTGTTAAGTACGTATGGCTTCAAGGATAAAGCTGGTAACGTAAGACTAAAGATTATTTTTTCTTGGTGGTGAATTTAAAGACTGCGAGATGCCCAAATAACTACGTTGTTACATCAGAATTTATCCAGCAGTAGGTTCCCAAACCACAGTCACAAATTGTATCACAATGTGACTGACAAACAACAAAGCTCTAAGAGATCTCGGTTACAAAACACCCAACCAGCAAGCCAGGGTATCCAAAACTCCAGAGGCCAAGGACACAAACCACCCAAAGAAACAAGGAACGCACGCTCACGCCTTGCACGGACTGGCAACAACCAACCCGGAGCTCTCCCCACGCGCGGCTGTGGAGCTCCCTCTCTTATTTCATCCACCCTTCCACAAAGCAACCGGCCCCCACCAGTGAAACCAGTCCCCTGCAGCCTGATGAAAGCACCAAACGGAACATTTCTCTTTCTGCCTCACTACACCGAGGTTCAACCAGGGACACGCCACACGTACGTTCTCCCAGGCATTCAGTGGCACCAAAAAAGCAGCAGCTACTTTTGTTTTTCTGTGGTCAGACAGCGCACAGGGCTTTTGCACGGAATTTACACCAGACACTTGATGCGACACAGGGCGACGCTGCAAACTACGCTGATAGAACCGCAAGACCTTTTGCAGAAGGTGCCTCAGAGCTCAACATTCTGCCCGCGCATCAAAAATTCCTAAATTAAGAATAAAGGGACTCCCCACGCAAGAGGAGGGGAGCTGTCAGGCTTCCCCAACACAAAAAGGAATCAAACGCTTATCGCTCATCCGTAACATTTCACACAACTGGATGTTCAGCTGAAGTTTTACAACAGCAGCCCTCACCGTCATACGGCCGCAGCGACGTATAGATTTAAATCTGCACCTTACGAAAGGTGACCTGGATTTGAGCTGCGAAAGCAGGTCAGTCCGTTCAGAGGCCATCCCTGCGCGCTTACTGCCCAGCGCTCTGCCAGCACAGAGACATCCTCCAGACAAACATTAAAAGACAGGCAGAAGGAAGCATCAGAGCCTACTAGGTGTAGAGGTGTGAGAAAGGGAAGGCTGGAAGAGAGAAAGGTGCTGGGAAGAGGCTGGGCCAGCACTTAAAATATATTCGCGATAATACTTAAGATATACTCATAATACTTAAAATATACTCACGATATCCTGACAGATGTATCCAATAGCCTCCAACGTCGACTCTTTCATGTGCTCCGTGCTGTGCTGATTTGTAACGTTCGCTACCAACTGGGGAATGAGTTCAGGCCACTGGTTCATGGGGATCTCTGCGCAGGCGATGCCGGCCACGCACTGCGAGGCTGAGCTGGGCCGGTACGTTTCTGTACCCAACGTCTGCAAAACCTGCGGGAGAGATCAGCAGGTGATGGTTTGATGTCAGTGACCGAAGAGAAATGGGTGCTGCCTCACCACCGAAGCCTTCGCTCGATGTTATCCCAAACACACCCCTTCCCCAATAAAACAGTTTGCTTTTCTGCTTTCTCCTGCCGCAAACAGGGCTGTGACCATGGGCAAATCATCTTTGAAATGAACGTGGCCATGGCTGCCCCTTTCAGGAAGCCAGATACAGCTGTGCCATCACACGTCCTTCTACCACATCCTTTCAATCCCGTGCACAGTGCTACGCGCCCCAGCGCGCAACGATGACTCACCGAACAATTCCTCCCCGCTCGTATTATAAAGCGTAATTGCAAAAGCTAAACAAACTGTGGTTTAAAAATCCCCCCCCTCAAATACCAGATTGTTTATGCCAAGATAATCTGAATAGGACTGAATAATTTTCTTTTGGTTTAATTGCAATCAATTAGAAGAATGATATTTTTTTGGGGTATTCTTCAATAACTGTTTCTTAAAAAAAAAGTGGAGGGGCGTGCATTTGTTTCAGCACTGCCAGTTATATGCTTTCATTTTCCATATATCCACTTAAATACCATATTCCTATTGTTTCTTGACAGAAAACAGTAATAAATTGGTTTTGTTAGCGCCAGTGCCCACCACCACAGCTCCCATTCACAGTATAAGTTTCCCCTTCGCTATCACCAGCGTAAAGACTGATGTTGTATCACCGTCGCTTGCCCAACCTCCTTCTGCTAGCTACAGATTCTATTAACAGAAAAAGGTATATAAAGCGTGCAGCCAACTTGTAGCAGTTACGGAATGATGCAGACATCCAAGCACACCTTTGCTCCCCATCAGCCAAAACCCACCAAGGCACCAGTTCTGCCATCGCAAATCCTGAACGTCAACTATCCAAGAGCACAGGATTCATCGAGCAAATTCCCCAGCTGCGTGAAAATTTCAGAATATAATTTCCCATTCGGAACTTGCAAATGTTTGACCCTATTCTACTCGTAGAATTTGCTGGGTCTCACGTAAACACGTGTGTTTGGACACAGAGCACGCTTCAAAGACGTTAACGTGGATTGTGAAACAGCTGAGGAAGCTGTTTGAGAATAAGAAAAAGCCAACCCCAGCCCAGCTGCCATCACCCAGAGGGGAAGCCGTGCCCATCAGCCGCACAACTATTCGGAGGCTCCTCATAAAAGCCTTTATAGGTGTGGACTGAAAAGCAGCAGTCTCATACCCGCTGCCTTGTTTCTACGCCAATACATGCACAGAGGAAACATGTCACAAGCAACAAAGCGCCCAAGCAAGTGCAGGTGACGCTGCTCGTCTCACAAAAGGGAGCAGCCAGCAGAAGATCCCTCAGGTGGGAAACGATGGGCAAGACATTCATCGCTCACCGCCCCCCGCGAGCAAACGACAGGCGAAGAACCCCAAGTCACAAAACTTACGTAGTTCTTGACTTCCCTGCGGGCGTTGGCGTCGATGGCGAGCCATCTCTGTTGGTACTGAGCCTTGATGTCGGGGTCCTTGGACGTCAGGGAGTTCTTGATCTGCAAGCCGGCCGCCACGCGGGCAACCTGGCTGTTGCCGGGATTTGCCAGCACTCTGGACAGTTCCACCAGGAAGGTCGGCTGTGAAGAGAGCAGGGCTCAGCGCCCACCCCTGCCGCCCCCTCCCCACCGACAAGGGGGCAACCCCCTCCCCAGCCACCCACCAAAGAGACCGCGACCCACGGAAGCTCCTTCTCCACCGGCCCAACGGCAAAGTGCCGCCACCGCGCAAGGATGGCGGCTCTATCCCGAGATTACGGGCGTTAAGCTCCTAATTAAAACCGCTGGAAAGCAACGTAAGTAGGCATTGACTTTGCTGGGTCTTTTTTAGCTTACTCGAGAGACTGTTACCTTCCGTGCTCCTGCCTGCTTGAAGGATTCCTTTAAATAAACTACTGGGGTCATATGCCAAGATATGGATTTTCTGGATGGATATCAAGCACGGCGAAGGGTAACTCTCTGCTACCTACTTCCTCGCTTCAAGGCAAACACCCAAACTACCATCTAAGTGACATCAGACGCTCCTCTGGTGCGTTACAAATAGGTTTGCAAGATGACAAACTCCCTCTTCTGCATTCAAAGGGGCACAGACATATACGAAGACTGCTCCCCGCAAAAACCGGGTCCACGCGGATAAAAATACCTGACATCCGCGCCACTTGCTTTTGGTGCGAGCTAGTGAGAAATGCCTCCGCATTTAAACCCCTTCCCGATTTGACAGCTTTACATTTCAGAGGCTTCCGCTGCGTACAAGGCACAGCTAAAGTTTCAGCAGCGAAGCATTTCCATTTCGCTGGCCCTGGGAAGCATCTCGCCGACTAAGAAAACCTTTCTAGGAAATAGTGGAAACAGCTGCACCGTTTTCAAAGCCACCTCACACCGAGCAGGGACACGGTTTTCCTGAAAACGTTTAACATAGAGTCACGTGTGACCCACGTCTATAATCTCTGTAATAGAACTTAAGACACATACAAAGGTTTTTAGGGCACCAAAAAGCCTTTCCTAAAGCCAACTCCAAGCCTTTCCTAAAGCCAACTCCAAGCCTTTCCTAAAGCCAATTTAACTTTCAAAAGCCCAGCACCTTGCACTCTGCATGTTTTGGAAGAGCTGCGCTTGATCATTGAAAAAATTTTTGTTTGGGCTATCCATTGCTCTTCAACATTCAAGTTGCAGAATTTGGAAACAAAAATGCAGGACAACTTGAACTGACGGGTGCAGGCCATTAGAGATACTCTGACATTTTAATGCAATAGACAAAAAGCTACAAATATACCACACGAAACCACTTCCCAGCCATCAGGATTGCTCACGTTTCATACACTGATTTTAATAAAAGTGGGGAACCATTCAAAAAAAGTTCACAGGACAAGATAAAAGTGTCGCTGCCACCCTTGAGAAGAAAACTGTACTAAAATGGAAAGGTGAAGAAGCATCCTTGGATTTCTTACTCATAAATTAGCAATAAATAAAAAAAAAAAGTGTCTTTTCATTGAGCTTTAAGAATAATTTTAGCTAAAAAAAAAAAAAAAAGAGAAGCATCACATTCAGCCTTCCAGACTTGAGACTCCAAGCAGATGCAGATGCGTATGACCTCAGCCCCCACACCCACAGACGTGTCAATGAAAATCTCCGAAAAGGGTCTAAATTAACTACGGGGAGGAGGAGGAGGAGGATGAGGAAGAACAAGCTGCTCTGCGGATGCATCTCCATCAGCTGGGAGGTCGCTCCCAGCCCTGAGCGCAGAACCTCTGGCTCGACCCCGTACCTCCCACCCACCACGGACTGGGGGGGCAGGGAGCAGCCCCCAGCCCCACACCCTGACCCTCCTCGCCGCCTGCGGGGAGCCCCTCAGCTCCTGCCCATCCCAAGGTGGGACCGTCCCACATCCCACCAGGACACACACAGCTCCCAGCACAGGCTCCGCTGGACGACGAGCAGCCCAAGCGCATCGCCCCGAAATTCGGCGCGCACAGATCCAGGGGGCTTCAGCCTAACTGGGGGCGGGGCGGGGGGGTCGTGAGATGTGAGAAGCAGCAATTCAGGGAATTTTGACTCAAACCCAACGTTTAGCACAAAGGCTCCATGACGCCCGATACCGGGGGACACGGCACACACCTTATAGCGGAGCAACGGGAATAAAGGCGCTGTGCCCCCCCCCCAGCCCGTGCTGCTGGCCATGGCTGGGCAAGGGGGAGACCCCCGCCGCCCCCAGGCCCCCGCACCACCGCGGGCCCGGAGCAGCTGCAGCACCATCACACCTTGACTAAGCAAAAATCCCACCGGATCCCTGCGAGCTCAGCGCCCCCCGCCGCCCCTCCCTCACCCCGGGGGGGGCTTGGTTGGTTCCCCACGCCCCCCGCCTTTATTTTTCAATTTTTTTTTAAAATTTTTTAATTTTTTTTTTTTTTTTTAATTTTTATTTTAGAGAGGGTCACGATGAGCAGCGCAGGCCCAGCCCGGCAGGACCCCCCTCCTCGGGCTGTGCCCCACCCCCC
>JAVJGI010000045.1:4640877-4686334 GCA_035590275.1 Ibycter americanus | reverse complement strand
CAGGGGGGGGGCCGGAGCCAAAGGCACAGGATGGGGGGGCGGGGGGTGGTGGTGAAAACTTGGGAAAACTAAAGGGAAAAATTAAAACCTGGGGGACGGGGGGGAAAGAAAAGTATTAAAACCTGGGGGGGGAGTAAAAATGAAAACCTGGGAGGGGGGAAAAAGGGCGGGGGGGGCAGAACAAAGGTGTAGCTGAATAATTAAAGGCACGTAAAGACAGTCTGTGTGACTGGCAGGGCTCTAGCTTGCTCATTAGGAGAGAGCAATTAGTAACACAATCAGGCTGCTTTGAGGGACTAAATAAATACAAAGGCCATGGGAGAAGGAATAAGCGGGAGGGGGGCAGCAGCGTGGGGGGCCGGGGTGGGCTCCGCGCTTCCCCCATTCCTCACCCCTTGCCCTGAACAGATCTTGGTTCCCTGGGAAAGGGCCGCACTCCAGAAACGGGATGGGCTCAAGCGCAGCCGCCTCCGAGTGGGTAAATGCGGGGAAGGGGGGATGTGGAGCTGGCGGCAGCCGGGGAAAACTCTTGAGTTACAAATACGTGGGAATAGTTGACGTTATCGGTGTCACGGCCCGTCCTGCCGGCTGCGTTCTGCACCGTGCGGCACATGCGGAGCCGATCCTGCAGCCCAAGTTGCGAACAACCACATTTATCAACCGGCTGCGAGAAGGGTACAACGCGCGAGAAGGGTACCAAACGCAAGAAGGGTACCAGACGCGAGAAGGGTACCAGACGCGAGAAGGGTACAACGCACGAGAAGGGTACCAGACGTGTGAGCACTGCGGCACCCGCCAGGCTCCGGGTGCTCCGTGACCTTCTCTAGCCCAGGACACGCCGAGCTGGAGCAGCTTCCAGAGGCCGGCATCACCACCGCTGCTTCCTCCCGTGGGCTGAAGTCCTGGGCGAGCTTCCCTATCCACCTGGAAGATGGGGAAAAGCAGTCGAAACTCCTCCTGGATGTCTCCAGGTCTCCCTGGCTGCTACTGCTCCCCCTCCCACAAACAAGCTGCTGCTGCAGAGCCAGGCGAGCGCTGGCCCCGCTCCTTGCCGAGGCAGTGGGCTCACCCACGGCCACCAACACAAAAAACATTCATCGTTCCCCTAAAGAAATTCAGGTTACGGGGACCGACCGGCACTGTGGGGCTCAGGAGACCCAGATGCTGTCCCTACTTTTGCCAGCAGCCTGCGGGAGAATCCGGGAAAACTGATTTTTGTCTCTCTATGCCCCAAGTTTCAGATTTTAAAATGGGGACATACCCGGATCAGTGTCTTTTCTAAAGTGCTTTGCGGTCTCGGGGTGAGGAGCGCCAAGTGTCGCGCCAGCAGGTTTCATGCAGTTACAAGCTGGGCTAAAAAAACATCCCCACGTAGGGATTTGATGTCTGTTTGTCCTGCTCCATCACCTTGTTGCGTGTTCTTAGGGCATCTCGGCCACTCCAGCTGGAAAAACAAAGCTGAGACCAACCTCCCGAAGGTGGCTGGGGACCAACGCGCTGGGGGCTGCGAAGCTTGGAGATCTCCGCGGTGAGATGGGGAGGGAGCGCGGGATGCGGAGGAGCGGGATGCGGAGGCACGGCCAGTGTGACCGCGGCACACGGCGCTGGCAGGAGGAGGAGAGGGGTGCTGCTCCCCGGGAAATCTGCACCAGCAGGGGAGTCTGGATGGCCAGCGTTGTAAACGCTTCACATCACTGACTCGTTTAAGACCAATTACTATTTACAGCTTCACTCAACGGGAACAGAACGGACGCGTTATTCAGCCTGAAGGAATGGAGCTCGCGGTGCCTGCAGCCCTCCTCGCCACTCCGTAGTTAGCGCGCCTCTGCCAGCAGAGCAAAGCCAACTCACTGAGCAGCATTTGGGTCGAAATCGGGTGAAATTCCCTCTCTTGCAGCTGTTCCCCAGAGGGAAGGAGGGACAAGGCAAGAACGGAGGAGCCTCACGCAGGTGCAGCTTGCTGCTGGGGTTAGCTGAACGCTGTCCTGCTTCTCCATTCCCCTCCCCACCCTTGAGCTCCAGGACACGACGCAGAGGCGCCCAGTGCTTCACCCGGCACACCTTCACTGACCATCACAGCCCTTCCACATTGCTGACCAGGATGACTTTCCTTAGAGGGCTGCTCCCGTAGGAAAGCCAGGGATGGAGAGAAGGATTAAAGAATTTTGTACAAATCTGGCCTTAATAGCAATGAAAGCCCAAAACCCCAGTGTAAAATCAGGGTAAGTGACTGTGGAATCAGCTCCCCCTGGTAGTGCTCGGGCTGGAGCTGTAAACTCGAGCTGGATGCGCCGTGTTTGTCTCATTGCCATAAATGGCACACTCAGCATTCACATTACAGAGGCTTGTATCATCTCCTGCTCTCAGAAACTGGCTACAGAAACGGGGAGAGAAACACTGAAAAGCTGCTGACTCTAGAGACTGGGTACTTGGGGTTATTTCAGTGAGCATAAATGGTTAGAACAAGAACTAGGTGGCCAGGTTTCCCCTTATCGAGGTTGCTTGGTACCTTCAGGTTTCTCAGAAAATCCTACGTCAGTTCCAAGGGACAGGAGCTGGCCGTGATTCTGTATATATCCAGAGCTTGGAGTTCAGTGGAAACCACCCTAAATCAAGCAGAGTTTAGGTGACGCCAGGTTTAAGAAGACAGGAATCCAGGATCAGGTTGTCTACACGAACAACCGCGCAGAGCGAAAGGACAAGGGATGCACCAGGTGCAGCCCTTCCTCTGTGGGAAGCGAAATGTTAAAGGCTGCGTTAACGCTCAACGTTTCTCTAACCCCGACTAGAGCAGCGTGGTGGATTTCTGTGTGCTCCATCTCACCCCTGCCGGAGCAGCCCCAAGGTTGGCTTGCGTGCTGCATGGAGAAGATGCATTTTCCTAACAGTTAGGTGATGAAATCCAGTTTTGAAAAAATAACAACTCCAAAAACCTGGATGAAATCCAGCCGGCACAGATGACTAAGTTACACAAGGCTGAGCAGAGACACTCACCTGGTCTTCCTTGCTTAGAGGGAATGATTTCAAAGCACTTTGGTTACATTCAGCCTTAAAATAACCTCACTTTTCTTTCCCGGTTTGGGTTCCTGTAAAAGAAAAGTTAATGAGTCCACAACATCAACCCAGTGAAAAAGATTACAGCGGAGCACAGCACGCCGTCCTCTTTGGCTCTGAGTTTTGGCACATACGTGTATTTTCCCCACACATTTTCACTTGAACATGAGTAATTTTAACCTTAAACCGCAAATGTAGCACAGCGAGTTGAGCTCTCCCGTAACGAAAGTCTGGAAGAGCCCAAACGGAGCTCATTGAGCCAGCCCACCGCTCAGCCTGATTTTGGGTGCCTTGTTCCTGCTTAGACCTTCTTTCACCAGGGTGGAAGGATGCTCGTGTTGACATCGCCACCGAAGGACGAGCCACACACCATCCCCCTCCACTAACCAGAATCCGTGTGGCCATAGAGGGCTTTGCTCACGTTGGTATCAATCGTGTGGCTGCTGTGAACCTTGTTCCGCTCCTGGTGGCCGAGGCTCATTTATCCGTCGCCTGCCGCACAGCATTTTCACTCGTGCAGGTATTTTGTGTGGCTTAAGGTACCTATAACAGAACATGGGCGTAAAGTCTCTGAAACACAGCGATATAACGGCTAAGCACAGCGACAGTCGGTGGTGGATAACACCGAGACCTCACTGCATCTCATGACCCTGCACAGAAACAAGTAGGTACGTGTTAGAGAAGGATTTGGGAAGTCAAGTTTAGGGTTTTGCCTAGTTTTTTAGTGGTTTTTTTTGCTGTACACCATTTAGTTTTACTATAATTTAAAATACGGAGCACATTCTTATTCTTAACACGACTATGTTTGGGAAAAGAATCTGGCATTTGGGCAAGCAAATATGTCCTTCCAGGTGCTGCAGTTCCACTTACGCTAGATAAAATTTTGGTCCAAAATCTGGGTATTTTTGGAGAGTAAACTGGATTCCGAAACTTTCTTTCCCAGCTAATTCTGCATCTGCCTGGCAAGCTTGTGCCTTTTTCCCTGACAGATTAAATATTATTCTATCCTGTGTGTAAGAGTCTTGCAAATATCAAAGCAATGACTATATATAGGAATGTATGTTTTTGTTATTGCAAAACTCGCCTTTTCCAAATTGCTTTGGAGAGTTCACACATGCGGTTATTATTTTTTAAAAGGAGGGGACACTTGCCGAGCCAACCTGGCTGTGTCAGTGGCAGGACTGGATCTGGCGTCAGCGACGGCAGGGCAGGAGGCCACCAGTTCTCCACCCACCGTAAGCATTCCTAAAACCAATTAAAAAAACTCCATTTCCAGTTTATTTGAAGCTCAGCATTTCAGTGTCATGGGGCCAAATGCAGCGCGGGTGCCTGACCGTACTGGCTCGGTATCCAACTGGCTTTGCATCAGCTTCCAGTGCAACCAACACCAACTAGATTTTAACTACTTTCATGATTTTTACTGCCCCTGCTAAGGAAAGCAAACAAATGAACGTGCTGAGATTTCCTTAAAACTCAGTTGCAATCGTCTAAAGCTGATGGGGTAGAAAAAAAATAGACACATCTCAAACGGCAGATCCACCTAGGCAAGGCTGCTACATCTAACCGTGACCGATGCAAGGTGATTAGGGAGGGCTTTTAAAAAAAGGACAGGTGAAAAACAAACCATCCCCCAACAATCTGCAGCATGGCGTTGTTTCAGAAATTATTTTAAAATATGAATTAACCCTTTAATCTCAAGGCTGAAGGAACATTACACAAATCGCTCACGCATCCTCTGCTCAAGGACAAGTAATTTATATTGCTTTGATATATTTTTCTTTATAAACCGCTGCACTAAGGCAGCTCGCTAGGCAAAAGCCTGACTTAAAACACGGATTGGTACAGCTGAGTTGCACCAGACTGACATTCCATCTGAGCGGGAATCGAGCTCCTTCTTTAAAAGGGGCATCTTTATGGCAAGGTAGCACCTTGGGCACAGCACGGCCAACCTGTCTGCCACAGAAATCGACAGCGAGGTCTGCAAAAAGTACTGTTTCCGTACGTTCACCTGAAGCTGTGAAGAACAAGAGAAGGGCAAGGAAACAGCAACACGTGCCATTTATAGTGGAACAACTCTTCTGCCTCCTAGGCAGGGGGATGCTCGCTGAGGAAAGCTTTTTGTGGTTTTGTTGGAGGAGGGATAGGGAGGCAGACAGGTGGCCAAAGGACAAGGTTACTTGTGAATGCCAAGCCTAAAGCCAGGTACTAGCGCTGTTATCAAAAAGGTAAGTTAAAGCAGCAACTAATCATCCAATATCTCAAGCTGGAAGGGACCCTTAAGGATCATCGAGTCCAACTCCCTGCTCCTCGCAGTACTGCCTAAAACTAAACCATGTGATGAAGAGCATCGTCCAGCCGGTCCTTGAACTCTGACAGGCTTGGTGCCCTGACCACCTCCCTGGGAGCCTGTTACAGTGACTAGAAAGAATATATCGGGGTTTCTTCAAACGAGTTTCACCTGCATAGATACAGCGGAGTCCTCGTTAAGAGCTAGCTTCTGTATCCTTTCAGGTATCCCTGATGCAGGTGCAGTGTCCCAGCACACAACTGCCCTAGCAAATACACTCGGTTCTTACGGGCAATATCCTCACTAATCATCATGCGAGCCCCGTTTCATCTCTTTCCTCATCCACAATCACTCGTGCTGTACTTGTCCTGACCCTCTCCTGAACATCAGTTTGTCTCCAATGGAAAAAAAAATTATTTCCTATTAAGTGGACAAATCCCAAACTTACTTTCATGAAGAATTAAAATCTACTTTCTTTGCATGCAGAAGAGACTAGGACTAGTCAGTCTGCTGAGACTATTCAGTTTGCTCAGTGACCACAAGCTTGTTATTTTTGTCACTCTCCTTCAACTGCTTGCATGTCATTTGCATTGTTTAAAGTCAAAACAAGATCACCTCAACTTGCAGCTACAGTACTTCTCATTTCATACATCACCAGTCATGCTGGAATCACAACTTTGCATGTTATTTTGTCAATGTGCAAGAAGCAGAAGAGAAACCAGCTTACTCTTCCGAAATTACATTGGATCTGCAGTGCTGACAGCAGGAAAAAACAGCAGTCAAGTTAACAGATATGGCTCGGGACAAACAGAATTCCTGTTTTGGTCTCATTTCTGACCATGTAGCCACACTAGCCCGGGGGGGTGCCAACCAATGCGATACTGTTCAGGAGCACTGCACCTCCACTAACTATAAACCTGCCCAAACTCGCCCATTTCTGGTGTGTTGCCCTGCCCTGGCTCGTCATGGTTGGCATCAGCAGCATTTGCACAATACTATTCCCTCTTGCAGAGCCCCTCAACTTTTCACGTGTTTGTTTAATAGAAATTTGTTTATTCACAGGTTTTTTTTCCCCTCCTTTCCTTTCCTTTCCCTTCCCTTCCAAATTCTGCCCTGGTTAGTTCTTTAGCGCTTGACTACAATCTTTATTCAGATTACACAAGATCTACTTACGATCAGTACGGTATGTGCTCATTCAGCTGCCCTAAGACCTAGCACTGATAGCAGAAGAGGAGAAGGCTGAGAACAAGGGTTTCCTTGGGGCTGTTAAAGACACCATCGACATGTGACCTCCGCTGTTCCCTCAGAGGTTTAGGTCCTTTGAAAGCAGCAACACTCTTTCAGGCTTCAAACAGAACACAAGATCAGGACATGAATTTCACATTGACATTTTTATTAACGCCAACTGTTTTAAATTTTTTTTTTTTTTTTAAACAATAGCACAAAAATGTTTCAGGGAAGCAGTCTGACAGTTAGTCTGATGACCTTCTGAAATACAGTTAAGCCACACCAAATACGAATTCCTGTTAAAGGAAAAAAAAAAAATATATGGAACTCCAACCTTTGTATTAGAGGGTGTTGTGTCTGGTTAGTAGACCACGCTGCTTTGTGAAGTAAATGATGGCACACAGCTTAGACTTCATCATCACGCCAGTCATCACTAATTTAAGGCTTCTGAATCAAATTACCATCAACATCACAGAAAGGAACGAAAAGCTAGTGTTGCTACGGCCATGAGGAGATTGAACAAGCTGGATCTTTTAAACAAGTAACGGTGTCTTGAACAGAAGAGACCTGCCCTAACAGCAGCCAGGAGAACCAGTCACACAGTAATCATCTCCTCATTTGCATGCATTTTCAGGGTGCAATTTAGTAAGAAAAAAAATAAATTGCATGAATCTTTCTCTTATTTAATGTGGCTATGAACGATGTTTCCTTACAATTCCGTTATCTCTAAGAAGGACATCAGCAAGTGGAACCAAGGAGAAAACCGAAGAGCAACAGAACATTTTTCTTTTTGCTGAGAGGTAACACAAAAGGGAGGGAACCTACTATCCTTGGATTGGGGGGGGTTGCAGGAACATCTCCCCAGAACCTTGCACTTAGAATGATGCACAGACTCTATGTTATACCAGCTACCTGCCTTTCTGAGTGACCTGTTCCACACAACGCTCAGAGGCATTAACCCATTCCTGCCCCAGACTCTCCACAAAATTCCACTGACCTAGAAACCACTGGTTTCCTTTTTTTTGGGGAGGGCTGGGGGAGGGTGTAAAAAACAGAACATCTGTCAATAAGAGTGTCAGGAGGGGGGTGTTAAATATTTTAACCACTGACAAGGCTTGAGGAAGTTTCACAGTTTTGTTATGCTCTATTTTATTACTATCATATTTACAGATTTTTTTCTCTCTTTTTTTCGTTTTTTTGCTGAATTGCTGATAATTTTAATAGAATTTAAATCTGGAGTGTGAGCAGGAACCAGTTAACTACATTCATTGTCCAATCCCCATTGGTTTGAGAAAAAGACTCCAAATTCTTGGCATATGAATCAGCTGTTGGGTAGCTCCTCCCTCTCCCCATGAGGCGGCAGCAGGACTGCAGCAGTGGCATGCACAGATTCACACCATGGCTGGTGGCGCCTTGCGCTGCAGAAAATATTGGTGGATGTTCTCGGCGTCCCGCTTCAGCCAAGCTGCATTCAGCAGAATATTTTCACAGCACTGCTGGACAGTGCGTTCTGCCGATGGAGCTGGGTGACTCTCAAAGAAGGCCTGTATAAAAAGCACACAACCATCCATAAGGGTATTAACAGGCATAGACAAGATTATAGCTTTTAAGTCACCAAATTCCCTAGGTTATATAGAAATGCTTTGGTGAATTATGTTCCTCATCTGACTACAGCTCACGCTGTCTGCTCCCACCAACATCACAGGCTCTGAAAGATTTGCAGGGTGCCTGCTGAGTGGGCAAGACGTGTAATCCCAAGTTGGGAACAACAAAATGCCTCCACTTCTCTGCTAAAGGAAAGCCACGGTAGCGTTTCTACGAACCAGCCCGACCGCTGCCTCCTGTCCCGTCTTGTCCTTGCTGCCAGGGACAGCAAGCAGCACTTGAAGAGATGCATTCAGTCCCTCAACGAGCAGCAAATCAAGTGTGTATTTCTGGATACTTGGAAGAAGACACTAACGGAAGCCTAAGGCCATTTTGCAAAAGCATTTGTCTAGGTATCAGATTTCTTAGCATTCTACCTAGGCCTCTTGCCAAGCTGCATAATGACCTCCAAGCACCGGCAGCACTCAAGAGTTTTGCTGAATAGTCTCACATTTCTTCCTCCAGAATCAACAGTATCGATCCCTGCAAATAGCTGAAGAAACTGCACCAGAGGCTGCCGTGACTTTGCACTTTACAATTGGTGAAAGGGTAGAGTAAAGCTGGCATAGCTGGGACTCATCCCCCATCTTCACACAAGCAGGCTTTTCCCAGGATTTGGCAGATCACCTCACACTAATGCACACTACAAGGTGACATCGAGACTCAGGCACAGTAAGTACTCTAGCTAAAAGCTAGGTGTACCGTCTCAGGAAGTTCTCTTGGAAAGTACTTATGATTTAGTTATGGATGATTGTTCTGGTAAATGTTTTGTAGTGTTCTCTAAGAAAAAAAAAGTATAGTGCAAGATTTCTCTGTAATCACTTATGCTACTAAATCGTTTCTAACAAGACATCACTAGATGATAAAAAACAATAGATAGAGCTCATGGCTCAGCTTATCTTTGAAATTAGAATTCCTCCTGAGCATTTCCCTAACCAGAAAGTGATAATTAAGGGCCATATTTTTATATATATTTTATTTAAGACTAAATAATAAAACCTACATGCATTCTCAACACTCTACCAAGACCAGTGCCTGCACTCCCAAGTCAGAGGGGACGCTCAAGTCCGGTGATGAAATCACATCACCTTGAGCCACTGACTTCAAAACAGGCTCTCTGCAAACCCACTAATTTGCCTTGGGTCAAAGCCTTGCTCTTAGTACACAGAACAAATGCCCACATAAAATTTGGACTTCTAGTATGGAATTTAGCCAAAATCTGCCATGTTAATTCCGCCAGGGTGTCCCTGCGTGCTAGCGCCGACAGCCCCAAATGTGCCGTATCAGTCTGGGGAGAAATAAAGCGGTGCTGTAAGGCTCAGCTTACTATGGAAGTTGTAACAACTATGAATTTTGCTACATTTATCTTTACAGGCTGTCTTTTGGGGAGTCTCAAAACCACCACTACAAACTGTGCTGGACTTTATAAAAGTTTAAATGAATGTTTAAAACTAATGAAACTGGTATGACTAGAAGCTGCACGTTACTTTGTGAAAATGCTAATTTAAGGTATTCCGTAAAATAACTTAACCTAAAGCAGTGCACCTAGGGACTAGGCAACAGTCAAAACAGTCAAGAGACAGAGCCACAGTTCAAAAACAAAAACCGCATAGAAACCCATGGCTCTTCCATCAGGTGCTCACAGCCTAGAGCACACAGTGGTTGTCACAGATGAGGTTAATAGCTTCTTTAATTGAAATTTCTTACCTTAACTTCTGCAGCCATTTTATCATTTGCAAATCCATCCACTGTTAGCTGAAGGAAAAAAATATTAACGAAAGGTAAGCATTTAGCATTTCAAATGTAACAGTTTAGTTTTGGTCATGTATGTGAACAGGACTTTTCTCACAGCTGCACATACCTTTATTAGTCTGGATATTAAGAATCCACCTTGGTATCGATTATAAAGTTCCTCCCAATTGTCCCTAACAAATTTCCAAGCAGCTTTCCTCCCCTGCTTGCTGCCTCCAGCTACTCCACCAATAACAGATACCGTGTCCTGGGGACGTACCTCTTCCTGAGGAGGAAAATGTAGACAAGTATTCAAGACTGTTTCAACAAATACAGCACGTTGGCTTTATGCATTTCTGCGCCTAATCTGTCAACGATAGCTTTTCTTTTCCTCACACACTTTTAAGATACAACTCAGATTTAATCGTTAAGACTACTCCTGCTGTTCTAGTGCATGATACGCGCACAAGGCTCTATCACAGAGTGCTCTGAATGCGCTTATTCTCACAAGGCAAGGAAGCAGCAGCTTTTCCAATAACTTACTGAAAGTGCAAAGGTGAGAACTTTTTGAATCAGTTCTGGCTGAGAGATGGCTCCAAGAACTCGTTCAATTCGGTTCTTCTCCTCCTGCATATCTGCTTGCTTGTGAAGCTTCAAAGCCAAAGTGAATAATGTTAGTGCATGGTATTAAACGCCGACTTCTTAACCTAGCTCTACTAACTTTGCTGTATATGCTAGAGCTGCTAGGTTAGCCTTCAAGCCTAGTTACGTGACAAATTGAACTTGTTCATGAATCATCCTGCAGCTAACCACATTACGGACCTTATTACATGTACATCATCAGGAAGTACCATTAGTAATAAACTGATCTTCACCGCTGTTTACATAAGGTCAAGTAGGACCATGCCTCCGAGGAATCAAAAATAATCCTAAAATGAGAGATGCCACTAGGTGGCAATTTCACACTACACATGGGCCAAGGAACACTGTAAGGAAGCTGGAGTGTTCACATCATCTGTAAAACATTGGATTGAGCCTGCGTGCAGATAAACTACACCTTAACGGAACTTGCAGTGTGAAATATTTAGCTTTTCATTGCATAAGCTGGCAGTGTTAACAACAGAGCGCGCACTCACCTTCAGCATAGTGTCTAAAGTAGTACTATCTCCATGCTTCAAAATAGTTACATATACCTAAGACAGAGCATAAACAAGGAAGGTCCTTCAAAAAAACCACACTTCTAGAAATGCAACAATCAATTTCTACATATTGGGTTAGATTTCAGACAAGTGAGCAGATCTCGAAGACACCGGCACTGATCCCCTCTATGTTTTAAGACTGGATGTGAGAGATGCATCAACTCCTTTACCTCTTCCCCAGTTTCAGCATAATTTTGGTAATGTCAACCACAGCAAAACACCAGAACATGAAATCTTCATGCCAAGCAACACCTAGCTAGTAAGTACTTCACATACACTCCCATCCATATTCACCATAGTCAGACTTTGTGCTCTGCAGGGCCAAGCTGACACCTGCAGAGCTCTCCCACGATCCCTGCAGTTTACCACGGTGCTTTTAAACCCAGAGGATGTAAGCTGGTCATGGATGGATGTTAACTATTAGAAGTCAGCTCAGGTTTGGCACTGCACTTGAATATCTCCAAAACCCAAAAAGCAACATAATCTAGAGACCAGAGTTGTTCTCTGGCAGTCAGCATGGCTACAGCTGAACTTATTAGTCATAACTAAGTATTGGCCATGACAGATGAGGCTTACTTGATTCAAGAAACACAGGAATGTTTGTACCATGCTCCCCAGTATCATTTACTTCATAACTGGACTTATCCAAGCTCCCACCACCTCTGCCAAAAACCAGCTGGTCTCATACCTTGACACTGGTTTCCTCTAGCTTCCCTATTCTTAGAAACAGGGGTTCAATGGACTCTTGGAAAAAAAGAGTTCAATGCACACAGTGCCAAGTGGGGGGCAGTCTTTTGGGAATCAAAATTTACAATAACCTACAGGACTCCTCAGATCAGCGGACAGCACATGTTTTCCTTCCACATGGTCTTTAAATCGGCGTCGAGCTTCTTCTAACGTTGCCTTGTGCCCAGCTTTTCCTAGTTTGCCCAGGACCAGACCTCTCAGAAGGGCATCTAGATGACCTAATGAGTGAGTAGGAGGAAAAAACATAATTATTTGGAGACACGATTCAGCAAGTAAGTGCTCTTTCACCTAGAGTGATCAGGGCAGAGGTGTATAACAATCCTTCCACATGCCTGAGGATATCTAAAGGCCTTTTCTCACTCTCCTTGGTGCCAGCTGGAGAATACATTGATATTTTTATTTTATGGCAAGAGGGTCAGGATATGATTCCGGCCCAAACACAACAGGCTAGGCCTGTAACCTGAGCCAAGTCAGTAATATTAGCCTTTTGCATCTACAACAGGGCTGACTAGGACAAGTAAACATGCACGTACATGGCTTTCCATCCTTGTAGTCTAAGAAGTTTCATGCACTCCAACAGATGCAAAGCTAAAGCAGAGAATTTTCATCAGTCAGTGATCAGGTAGGGAAATGTTTTACCATTTTAACTTCTGCCTGATAACAGAGATTTGCTTTGGGGCTTTGTGTTTGAATGTTTGTAAGTATAAAAATACCCCTGCATGCCTACTTCAGACTCCTCTTCCTCCCCTCTCTCCCCTTTCCCAAAATCCTGATGGCTTATTTACACATGAGTTTTCCAAAACCACTATGGGATTTCACAGCAGAAGTTTCCTACCCTCTCCAGGTTTGGGGTCCCATCCCAGTCTCTCCCCTATTGGTGAAAAGACATCTTTCACGAACACCTGGATTTCCTCATAGAAGTCTGTGTGGGACAAGAGAGTTGAGAGAATTCCCAGGTTACAGCTGAGGTCGCTCCACACAGTATAATTGGGCTCATTCACAAAAGCTTCCATGACTTTTAGAACCTCTACAGTGCTAATGATTCCAGCTCGGGCCTGGGAGAGGAAAAGACACAGATTAACCTTACTTCCAAACAGAATTAAGACATTTAATAGCTCATCTCATTATTTTACAGTCTTCCCTGTTCAGTTCGCACAGCCTGCATATAAACTCTATCTTGCCTGTTGCGGGGTTCTGCTGAGGTGAGTTAACGCTAGTCAAAGCACCTTAGCTGCCTGCTCCATGGCACACAATGCTTTTTATACACAGGTAAGCACTTTACAAGGAGACAGCTATGTAATTATAAGCACATTTTGCAAACAAGAAACAGACAAGGAGATTAAGTCACCTAACAAAATTGCAGCAATGCTGGCAAGGAAAAGCAAACCCCCAGAGTTATTCTTAGGCAGATACTACACCCACCAAAATCTTATTTTAACTAAACACTGTAAAGATTTAGAGATTTAGAGATTTAGGTTTTGCTCTTTGCTAAATTGAGAGTATAAAACAGCAGAAGTCATTTTTGCTTGCTGCTTCCCATTAATTGATAGAAGTAGTATTGCCTCTCCACCTCTGCCAGGAAAATTTTGTATTAACTGCTTCACAGCATCATAAAATCACTTCTATGCTTAATGCAGTTGATAACACCTACAGTAGGTATCTCCAACCAGATTGCTTAGGCTTTTGTTAATCTGGAACCAGACCAGTAATTTATGATACCGGAAACGTGGTGAAGATCAATTGTCACTAGCTAAGCTATATTCACTTGTGATAAAAACATGATTAAAACTGCAACCAAATTAGGAGTCTAACACAATATTCCTGCATGTATTATTTGCTCATTTTTCTGTCCCGTTAGTCTTGCAATGTTTGGGAAATGACTTAGGCTACAGTTTCAAACCCCTTCAACTAAGCCACGACAAGAGTTACAAGCGTTAAAGCCAGAGGCAGGGTATCAAACCCGCATTTTGTAAAGTTTCCATACACCTGCTGACTAGCAAGAATAAGAAAGTACAATCTGAAATACTGAGTATAGTAACTAATCGTTCAGAGCTAGGAACACTTTGCTTTTAAACAGTAAGAATTCCCAACAGCCACCTCCTCGAGTGGAAGATAGTTACAACAAGCCCAACTGAATAAAGCACATGGTGCTGATAGTATTTGACAGTGTCATTGAGGGGATCATTAAAATATCCTTATTTTGACGAGTTAAAAGAAAGGAAGTTCTCAAAACAATTTTGTAAAAAACCCTATAGTATAATACACCCCTACAGAGAATGGTGCAGCAGGAGTTATAGGCAGACTGCTTCCATAGGGTTTAAGCCTTATAATACAAGTTAGAACTTGTCAAGCTGATTAATAGCTAGATGTATGCAGTAATCCCAAAGGCACTCTGCCTCCAGAAACTGAGACTGACTCTTCAGACACCAATTTCTGTGGTTACTGCAGCTTTCATTACCAGGCAAACAGCAAATAGTTGCTTACCAGAGAGAAAAGATCGTTCTGCAGGCCAAGCCTGTCCACAGGGGGTAGGGAGAGGTCTTTGATCGCTGGTATTAAACTCTCCAGCATGTCAGGGCTATACTGAGTACGGTAAAACCCTACAGTTCCAAGGTTTAACTGAAAAGTACCAAAAGGGTAAACAATTAAAAGTAAAGAACAAATAAGGAAGTGCTTTTTTATTTTTTGTACCACTAGAAATTTCTCAAAGCATTGGAGGTCAGAAGTCAGTCACTATCATTTACATAAAAAGAAAAAACAAATCATAACCAAAGGAGAAAGACTAAAGATTTCAAAGAGGAAATGCTCACTGAGAGGTACAGAAGATGAGAGAGAGCTGGCATAAGGAAACAGAGGCTAGAGTTAAAACTAGGAGCAAGGAGAAAAAAGGGGTAAATCCTAACTGAACTAAGGGTAGTCATGCACCAGGAAGATAAAATGCGGGTGACTGCCCATGCTAGAATCTTAAATTTTCTAATCTCTCTTCCACACCCTGCTCTATTCAATTTTGACAGAACCGTTTTCTTAAGAAAGGAGAAGCACCTCTGCCCAGGGTAAAGGCAATTCAAGGCCAGTAAGCTCAATGAACTACACTAGCTACACACTACTGCCTACTAGCATTTAAGTGTAGATGGTCAAATAGTGCGGTTGGTCGAACAACAGTACCTGGCATAAACCAAACACATTGCTGAGCTCATCAGGAAGTCACTCCCTGTGCTGCTGCTATGATTTTGAGCAGTCCAACTGCCAGTCCTCAGGTCTATGGCACTGAAAAACCTCACAGACTGACGACTTTGCAGCCAGCAGTCCTACAAATTCACCTTGGACTGAGCTGAGCTGTTGCCTTCACAGGCAGAAATACCAAACTTTACCCTCATTCAGACAGGGCACTTTCGGAATTGTTCATTTCATGCCCCTCTATTACCAGGGAGGACCCAGACAGAGAGAATATCCAGGCACAACAGCTGGAATGCCCATGCTAGTTAAACAGGAAGATTCAATTAATATACAGAGAGACTAACTCTTAACGTTATTTCATGGAGTCACCTCTCAGCACGCAGTTCCAGCTTCGAAACAATTACTCTTCAACCTCAGTAGTTCACACAGCAATAGTCCTAGCCAGTTGCCATCTTTCAAGTTTTAAATTCAGGTTGACTGGTGTCTGCAGTGGACCTTAACAACAAATTTTTTCACCTACGGATTTGTACTTGTCTGGCAATAGCCAGTAGAAAACCTTAACCTATATATAATGAAAGATAAACAGGACTATTTTTGCTCAGGATGGACTTCAACTAAACTGTGGTTACCATGGGATACCAAAAAAGCCACCACATTTCAATTCAAAAGCTGCCTCTAATTGCACACTGTTTTTCTGGGCTCGGACTCCTAAAAGGTTCAAGTTTACATTGTCTAGACTACTCTTGGAAGGCAAAGGATTACACTAAGCAAGCATCGCAAAGAGGAGCCAATATTCAATAGCATCACAGAGAGGCCCCTCCGTAAGAAATACAAGATTGCAAGGGGGGGCAGGGGAAATAATAAAAAGGAGAAGAGGAAAACGAAATGCAAGGGAATGTTACAGTGACAATCAAATGTATTCCCAGTAACATGTTCTCCTTTGTGACAACTCACCTTCACCCACTGGTCTGGTTTGATATCTTTCAAAACCAAGGTGAGCTCTGGTTTGTCCATCAATATTTGCATTTTGGCACAGGTGGGGTCATCACTTGTACAAATACTTATGGGGACCATCCACATGGGGAAATCCTCCCCTGAAAGAAGAAACAATAAAAAGGAAGGCCTAAGGAAAAAAAAAGTATGCACATAACACTGAGAAACTTTGCCTGGTGTTCAAACAAGTTTCAGCAGCAGTTTAAGCAAGGCTACTTAAATTTACATCTAAAAAGGCACACATCTGAAGGGAAATGGCAGATCTAGAGTTAAAAACCAAGAATCTCTGAATCACTTTTCAAGCCAAAACATTTTCATTTCTATAAGCATGGAAGGTGGGTGGAATCTGCGTCTTAAGATAGAGCTGGCTTCCATATGAGGCATTTTTATTTCAGCACCGCTATAAAACCAGCAGTTTACATTGCTCCTCAAATGGCAGCACTGGCTTTAAACTGGACATCAGAAGAGAAGCATCTCAGGATGAAAACTGAACCAAAAACTGTAGGTGACTGCTATTCTCCATGCAAACCCAATGCAGAAACCACATGTGCGAGAGCATTCAACCTTAAATTTTCTAAAGTTTTAACAAATACTTAAACACCTGAGTCCAAGCAGAGCACCTGCCTGCTCTGCAGTACAGCTGTTTCATCTCTCAAAATTGCTGCCATTGCATGAAAAGCAATAAACACTTCATTCCTTCTCTTAGCATTCATCTTACCAGTATATGGTCCACTGGCACAGAATTTCTTCTGAACTAACTTCAACACTTTGTCATCTTCTTGCTGAGGAGGGGAAAAAAGACAGAAAGAGAAAAAAATAAAGAGAAAAAGGAGTTATCAGAACATCTAATCTCAGCTTCTGTATATCACAATACATTTATGTGCCCTCTGTTAAACTGAGTAACTTGTACTCTCCTCCAGAAAAAGGAGCTACCTCAAGAATAATTCCAATGCATTAATCACTGTTACATGCCCTATTTCTCACTTGAATTTGTTGTCTGACTTCAGCTTCCAGCCAGTAATCCTCACTCACCCTGCAATCCTGTAGAATAAGCATAATTAAACTGGACTGAGAAGAAAAACATGTGGCATGGGGAGCTATGTCAGATATTCCCTCCCCCCCAACACACATTTCACACACAAAGAGCAAACGGGCTATGTCAGCAAACTCAAAGCACATGATCCAGAGTGCTTGTGGAATAACTCCATATCCCTTTGCACTGTTCCTCAAGCAAGCTGCACTTCCCCCTCCTTCAGAAACAGAACTGTCACTAAACAAAGCAACCCACCATACTGCCTCCTGATCAAAAAGAATCTTTTAAATAATTGGATACTAATAAATTGGATCCCAAAACACAGTTAAAGGCAGAACTTTTGATGCAATGTGCTGGAAAACACACAGTTCTACTTACCTGTTCAGCTTCCACATAAATGAGTGGAAATCCCATTTGTTTGGTCCATGTATTCATCACAGCAGCAATAGGTTTACCACTCGCCTTTTCCAGGCTTTCCCAGAGATCCTCTGCAGGAGAAAAGTCTGACTAAGGACTCCCAGAGTCTTGACATGTCACACGCTATTAAGGACACTACATGGGCACCAGAGGGTGGGAGGCTGTATTGTTACTCCAGTTTGCCCTTCACGTTTTGGGTTGTGCTTTTATCGGATTGTAACAGATAATAGGCAAGAGAAAGGAAATAGTTGGAACTGCTCATGCGAGACAGAGGGGAGAAGAAAGCTTCTTTACTAACAAAAAATGCAATCAATAAACATTGTGATAAAGTATAATAGAAGTGAACATTAAATATTCAAAAGGTAAATAGAAGAATCTTTTCCTTAAGTTTTTCATATATTATGCCAAAGGAGCTGACTGAACAACATGGACTGTTTTGGCTGATAGAGCACCATGTTCCACATTTATGCCTGATACGCAAAAAAGGTTTAAGTAAAGAAAGCGCTGTGAGATGTTAGACAAGACTTTGAACTGTTTAATCACACATGCGATCAATACTGCAATAGGAAGCTTGCAAAAGGCTTACTTGGCAAATCAACATACTCTATTTCTAAATTAGATTACTATGCAGACGTGGTTATCAACGGTAAAAGCAGCCCTTTCGGATTACCTCAGCCACACACCCCTGAGACAGAGAACCCCTAGAGGATGCTGAATTCTGGCTGTGCAGGGGACACATTGTATGCAACTGGAAACAAGCCAATTATTTCCTTGTATCTCAGTTATCTCAGGTGGAAAGACAGTTGTTTAACAATCCATCACTTCAGCACTGAAGAGTTTGTCCCTGAAAATCACTTTTCTTAAAAGCATATAATAACCACCAGTTACCTGTAGCGGCATTCTTCTGCTGGTACTTCGTTAAATATAAATTCATTCCTTTCCGAAAGTCCTGGGAACATACAATTGAATATGTAATAGCACCAGAACAGAGGTCTTTTCTATCCTCCCTCCACACTGCATTTATATTCAAGAATCAGCCAGGGTGTCTTAGGATCAGCACGTACATCTGTAACTCCTTCCACATTTTCCCCACTACCTCATTTCTCCTAGGTAAGTTCAAATAGAGCCCAAATGCAAACTGGAGAAAAGTTTTCAAAACAGAGAATATACAGGTTTAATTTCTTTTTAAAAACAGTATTTTTAACTGTAAAAAGATGCCACAATCTACATTTGGCTTTTTAACAACAATCTTTTTACCTCATCACCAATGTAGTCATGCAGCATTCGGATTACAGATGCACCCTTGCTGTAAGAAATAGCATCGAATATTTCATCTACTTCGGAGGGATGGCCAACGCTAACCTGTGGTAAACAGGACAATTAACAGTGAGAACCATTTTAACTGCCACAAGATTTTGATTTTGCTTGTTCTAGTGTTGAAGGAGCTGACTCTTTTCACTGCAGAAAGAGCATGCATATCCATCACTAAATTGTCTTAGTGGAATCTCTGCACCCAGTCATTCAAGCTTATTCACATACGGCTGGGTTAGGACCAGTTTATAGGTCAAACATACTTTAACTTGGGTTTTCGTATTTAATCAGACAGACTTGGGGATCTTGTTTCGATCCTTTGGTTCGACACTTACCCAAAAGCAAAACCCACCAAAACTGTGGAAGTTGTTTAACTCTGGGTCAGTGAACAATACATACTCAGGAAACGCACTCAGTAAGTCAGTCACTTCAAAATTACTTGTTGTACAAAGCAAGGTAATTTCCCAACATCTATCACATCAAACATTTCTTAAGCCATCAGAAAACTTGTCCATGGTGATCTCTAGGAATTACAAGGGAGTTTTCTTTTAGCACAGCTCCTAGTTTTGCTGGAATTGAGCTTGTTGCTGCTGCCACCTTCTCTTCGTCAGCGAACTACTGCCTTGTCTCTAAAGCTGCAAGCCCAGCTAGATCCTACTTATTTCTGAACTGTCTGCATCACACTCGCAGTTCTGGGAGTACAATGCAGAAAACACCTAAGGTGGCCTCAGACGGAAACCAGTACAAGCCCAGCAAGGTTTGGTAGCTCAGGCTCTGGGCTATGCTGCACTTTGGTTTATGTTGCTGAGCGCTGAAGTCAGTCAGTGGCTACACTTCACTATGCTCAAGGGCCAGAAAACTACCCACTTTGATCAGAAACCAAACCAAAACACAAATAATGATGACTTTTGATCACAACCTTGCCCTTTCAAGTCAGTAGAGCAGAAAAACTCCAGAAGGAGCTATCATCAGATGCTCAAACCTCGCTTCTGAAATACTAATTCAAGTACAGGAAAATCCAGAAAGCGTAAATGCAACCTTAGATTTTCCTCTGCATCATGAATGACTGCAAAGTTCTCTTTTTTCTTAATAGGAAAAAAGCTTACATACAGCTGACAAAAAAAAAAAGGGAGACAATCAATAGCAAAAATAGAACTTACTTCAATAGGATGACTGTTGTCTAAGGCATCAAGCTCTTGAGCTCGTGTATAATCAGCAGAAACAAACTGAGTCCAGATATCGTACTCTGGGAAACAGTGATCTACACATAGGTACTCAATCCAGGAGGCAAATCCTTCATTCAGCCAGAGATGGGTCCACCATTCCTGGAAAGATAAGAAGGCAGAACCAAGAACAAAATTTCAACAGCTTCATTTAATTAACGATACATTTGCAGCAAAGAGAAGCTGTTAATGGCCTAGTTTAGTACAAATCAGAGAAACAGGCAACACCTGTTAGCACAAATTCCTCTCTATAAAGAAGTCATGGGCCCCAAGAAGAATAATCAGCACCCAGTAACTGCACTCCCCTTGTCTTAAGTTTTAGAAACTCCGCATGGAGGAGAACTGCATCAGGTAGAAATGAAATTCCTGGCGACTAGACTAGAGGTCAGAGCAGAGTGACTGAGGGAACAGCCATGAACATTACCGAGATTAGGGAGAAGAGTCAGTGACATGCAAGGCTACGGTTCAGTCCAGCAGCAACTGTGGGCAACACGGCGACAGTCTCTTTCCCAAACCGAAGAGCAGCAGCTGCTATTTTTTTTTGTTTGGGGTTTCTTTTTTCACTAAAGAGTACGCTTACGTAAAGACAAAAACCTGGCATCTGAAGAAGTATTCTAGACTATGGAAACCTGAAGTCTAGTAAACAGTTAAAAGTTGTTTCTCACCAGCCAGAGGTGGGCTTGGTTTTTTTAAGATAAGAATGTTACAGTGACATTTTTGAATTCTTCCTTTCACTTCTAATATTTAACTGAAGCAGGCGAGGTAAGGAAATGAGCTACGAGTACTGAGGAAGAAAACACCCTTTTCCATAACTGCACCTACCAACCATTCTTTAAATGTAAATGGGGTGGTTAACTCAGAAGAGCATGGCTATGATGATACAGGCCCTTCAAGCAGAAGAAACCAAACACGATGCAGAATCAGTCCAGGAAGCTGCTCCACAAAGTACTGCTTCTACTATGAATGAAACATTTACCCCAGGGAGGGCGGAATTTCAATAAGGAAAGCTGTGCACAGATAAGCCCCACTTCAGAGTGGAGACTATCCAATTTTCTTCAAGATTTCTGATTGCATCTGTTTCCAAAACAAGGTTCCAATACTTGCAGATTGGTGCCAAAGGATTAATACAATTGCAAAACAGATTCTTGGGCAATTAGGATGGACTTCGACATCTTTTCACCTCCCTGCTTTTCTCCCTAATTCCTCTGGCAACCTAACTGCTCACAAATCTATTTCTTTCCCTGGAAGTATTCTTATTTCATTTAGCTTTGCTACAGAAGAACTGGCACGTTGTGCTGGCCAATAAGATCTGCTACTGGCAAACCAAAGCAGTGATGCTACTGAGGCTTTCTGCTGTGCTGCGTGCACCTCAGATTATAGAGGAGAAGAAGCTGACCTTCTGGAAATTGAGAAGTAACACTGGAATGTCTTTTCATATTTCACAGTTGCATCACAGAACATAATAACTGCTGAGAAAAAATTCTTAGAAGAAAATTTTTGGAAGACTTAGAACTTCAAAAGGAAAATAAAAAGCTAATTCCATATAAATTTTAGACATTCTTGTAAATGGTCCTTTCTCAAGTTTACTGACACAGTTCTCAACGGTCAGAAGGACCATGAATGGTTCATGGGTCACTAATGGTCTCTAAGGCACTTGCTGGCATCCTACAGTGCTCTCTAGTCACATGATGCTGGCTCTCCTTGCTTCCAGCTGCTCAACTGTACTAAAAGCTAAAAATACACTAATAATACTTTTGCATTTAAATATTGTGTTGCTCTCACATGGAAGCTACTTGTGCTACCACATACAGGAATGGACACAGTTGACTAGATTTTAAGAGGCATGGTGCTGTAGAGAAGTTTGACAAACTTTGATTAGTGTTATAATTAATATTTACACTGTGTTTTTTCTTCCATCCAATCACACTTAATTTAAGCAGCCAAAAAGCCAGAACAATGCAGATCTGGGGCTCCAGAGGCCATGCTTTTTTTACTAAACACACTGGTTTCTTGCAATACAAGAAAATACCTAACCTGTGAAATATTTGGATTCAAGCATCTGTTTGCAGGGTTTTGGCAAAAGGAATGTCCGATCTAATTAACAGAGTACACTGAAGCCATTTGTTAACAGCAGAAGCTCCGACAGATACAAATTTCAGTTTTTAGCACTAAATGGAATTTATTTAAAGATTTCAGTCCTGCTGTCTCACATATGCTTTTATCCCCACCAAAACGACTTGAATACCAAACTATTCAGACAGCTAGATCCCCATATTTCCAAAGTAATTCATACGAGTTCCTACTGAGCAACTTTTCAGCTACTGGACCAGAACAATTTGCGATGTTGGTACTGGTACTGTTACGCCTGCTTGGTATAAAAGCCTGATGAGTGAATCATGCCTACCTGAAAGGAAAGGACTGGATTATTCCTTCTAAGTAATCTGACTAGCCAAAATCCTTTCCACAGAACACCTGCTCAATGAACTAGGGCTATATTTGAACAACCAAACATTACTTCACACAGAAAATATTTAGGAATACTTCTAAAGAACATACTAGTAAAGAAGGAAGTGGTAATAAAGCACTATTTAAATATTTATATATTTTTATTTTAAAGATAGCATGCCTGCTATTAAGGGGCACTTAAACACACACATAATATGAAACACATGTCAAAGAAAACCAGGAGAACTTTTAACTGTTAGATACCATGGTCACAAGGTTTCCAAACCACTGATGAGCAAGTTCATGTCCTACCACCAGAGCAACCCACTGGCGAGATGAAGAACAGGAATTTTTGGGGTCAATGAGCAATGCAGTCTCCCTGTATTTAAGAGAGAAAGATAACTGAACAGAGTGGTACATGCCTAAGGAAAAAAACACAATCAAAAGTAGGTTAAATTACCTAAGCAAGCTAAAAAGTGATCAGTACAACTGAAAAAAACCAAAAGCTATTTCAGTTTAGACATTAAATTATTTTGGTAAGTTCCACAGCTGTTGGAAGGCTTTGGAGCAATAATTCCTTATGGCATGCAAGAAGACAAGTGCAAAAACCCAGGCAGGAACAAGAAAGTTTATTCTTTATTTATAAAATAGCTCACCTACATAATCTAGGAACCTTAACTGTAACTCCCTTTGCACTGCATGATGTATGCACAGCAAGTCTTCCCTGCCTGCCTCATCCCCAAAGGAATTCCAACTCTTCCAAGTGCACAAGCAGCCATGCTACACTCGCCACTGCAGATGCACAAGATTCTCCACACAGGGCACACGTCCACACACGCAAGTGCTCCCTAGGTCAGGCACACAACCTTCCGCTACAGAGACCCCTGTCACGATCAGGACTTAGTGGGTGAGTCAGAAAGGACTTCTGGACTGCTGCAACTCCAAGGGGAAAAAATGTACGTCTCAAAACATAGATGGTGCCTGCAGGTTATGCCAACCTTCTGTCCCCAAAGGGATAAAGCAAGCGTGCCAAACTGAGCATAAGGGGGGGGAAAAATTAACAGCACAATTAAGATAGGCTTCCAAAAATTCTACTCATCAAGGACAAATATTTTTTTTCCACAGGGAGTAAAATACCAGATTTCATCAGGATTGTGATAAGCAGACAAGTAGATTTTAAACCTGGGCTCAAATTTCCATTGCATTTTTTTAAGGCCAAATTTAGCAGAAGAAATTCAAACTATTTCAGGATTTAAAGTCCAAAGCTTACAAGACCAATGTTGTACAAAATGAAGGAAAATCATTCTAACAATGAGCACAGATAATGTAATAATATCAAGCAAAAGTACAAAAGCTTGATCAGATGAAGAAAAAAATAACTGAAAAGGAAGGCAAGTTAATATTTTTGATTTACTCATATCCACATGGTTATACTGTGGCTGCTAAATTTACCAACTTGCCTACAACATTAAAATAAGAAACTCTTCCAGCTGTGTCAGTAAGTTCCTAACTTCTACGGGGAAAAAAGGGACCAAGAAAGTTCTCTTGTAGAACAGGCAGTGCTGCCAGCCACTTCAAAAAATCTCATGCCCTTGGACAGTAGTCGTAATAGCTCATTCTTGCCTTCCTAAGATTTGTACAACAATGCACGCTGCTGCAGAAGTCAAAATTATCCAAACCGAAGCAAGAGTTGAAGGTATTTACTCAGTCTTATTTGGGATGATACCCAGTAATTACAGCTCCCTAAAACTAATCCAATTACTTCCAAGAATTAGTGAACAAAGAGGGGGAAAGACAGTATTTTAACAGCATACCTATAAGTAACAAGGCCCCAGTTCTCCATGGCACCTTTATAAAATAAATACAAAGGTTTATTGATATTGATACACACCTCTTCCTAAATGTTTAAAATTCAAATAAAATACAGTTCATCAATAAAGTGAGTTACTTTACCAGCAGCAAAGTCTGCAATAGCTATGAGATCAATTTTAGGAAGAGGGTAAGGAACATTGAAGTAGTCCTTATAAAAAGGCAGAGTTTTAGCAGCAACCTGTAAGAAATGAGAGGAGAAATGTTAACGTGGAACAACTGGCAAAACTTGAAAATTTATGACTGACACTAGCCTAAGAAAGCAGTATACACAAGATTTCTTTCAGAAGTCCCATTCCCAGTGTCCAGAGCACAATAGTTTGGAAGACTCCCATCCCCTTTTTCTCCCAGGCTGTAGCCTACCCTTCAGTACTTCTCATCGTCTTTGGACCAAAGTCTACATCACCAAATCACAACTGAATTAAACCGTATGTTTTTGTCATTATAGACATTAGTTTGTCCACAGCTGAAATTCTGTTTCATATCAAGCCCAGTCTCTCCGAGCCATGAAAGCAAAAAACCAACCAGCCCCGCGAGCTTTGCATGGATTTAGGTGACTGCAGAGCGGAGAGCACCATGTCCAGTGGTCAGAGATCACTACAGCCATAACGAAGTGACACTGAGTGCATTTACCTCTAATGCAAACTTTCCTTGTTCCGCTTTGCCAACAGGAGTGTAAACACGCACTAAGACTCCGTCGAGGGACCTGGCCTCTACGAAGTCATATTCTCCCACCACAAATGCTACGAGATACGTTGACATTACAGGGGTGCGGGCAAACTTCACTTCCACCAGATTTTCATCATCTGGGTACGGCTTCCGGTCAATGACATTCTTTTAACATGAAAGGGAATTTGTTAGTTTCATGGAAGTGAAACTGCATTACGTAATACATTTGGCTAACAGTCCGTCATTATGAGTCACGCATTTCAAATGAAAGGACTTCTTTTACCATTTTAAAATACAGATCACAATGTAGTTCCCCTCCTAATTAAAAATGCCCTATCACACATGGAGGTGCACTTCTCTAAGTTATATTCCATTACTGCAAAAGCAGCTGAACACACCAGCTATCGGCTGCTGTCCTTCAAAGAGAGTATTACCCACATCCCAACAAGGCATCAGACTTTCACTTTAAATTCTGAAACAGAAACCATAACCATGTGGTCAGTGGACAAGGCTAGACTTTACAGGTAACTATGAAAGTTAGCTACCAGAATAAAAAAAAAAATTAAAAAAAGAGGCTATTTTTAAATGGACTTGTTCTTCTCCAGTAACATTATGCTAGAAATATGTGCACCATATTTAAAGTAGCAACCTGAAAATGCCCACTTGCATTTGTGGCAGAGGTACTTCTACTTGTACATTCTATCCCAGTTCTGCTCAGAAATTCTCTAGAGCAGAAAAAAAAGCTTATTTATCTCAAGTGCTTATGTAGCTATAACAGCTATGTAAACACACAAAGGCTTATTTTTTTTCCAGTCACTCTTAATCAAGCAGCACGTGGCTTGACATATGCTAAGACTTTTTTTTTTTTTTTATAAACCACCACCATGGTTTGTACAACCTGTTTAGGTTTTGTGCTAGCATCTGACAAAACAATTTCATATTTTTAAAAGCTTTCTCAATTTATTGCGGCTTAGTAATAACTAACAAGACAGCCTATATTCCTAATTCTGTCTGTTACTGAGACACACTATTAACTACCAAATAATCAGCTCATGTTACTGCAGTTTTATTTAAAACACTGTTCACTTGCACATCAAAAACTTACCATATTTGACAAAGCTACTCTGTCTTTAGGAACCACCAAAGAAATATCAAATGTTGCCTTAATAGCAGGCTCATCCCAGCAAGGGAAAGCTCTGCGAGCATCAGTAGCCTGAAGGAAATAAAAGCATTAGAGAAAGAAATCACAAGAGATTGTGGCAATAAAACACACGCAAAAATTCAACGTATTTTGCAGGCAAGAAGTTGGGTGAATGATGGCTAGTCACTGGTACAGTCTCTTCACTGACACTCTTGACATCTGCATCAGAGCATTTTATTCTTACTTATTTTACTCTTGGTTTAAAAAAAAAAAAAAAAAGCAGATGAAAAGCACTCTGTGCTCTGATGGAATTCTACAGTCTGAGCAAAATTTAGCAGAGTCATGACAGGGGCAAAGCTCAGTCATGTGAAAGCAGAGAGGGCACCCAGGCGTTCACAGACCATACACACAAGACCACCTATTTACATTCCGTCAGTAGACTGCACCCAAGAAATGTTCTATTTGTACTAGGCAAGTACTCCATGTTTTTACGTAACCAGGCAGATAACTATGAAATTACAATATGGTATAAAATTCTGTCATTATGTCCAGGGTTTACATAATACTTGAGACAGAATCTGGCTCACATTTTGGATGTCATTAAGATACTGAGATAAAGGCAGAGTGCCCTCCTGAAAAAATTAATATACTTCATAAAGGAAAGTTATACAGAGATACTGACCACTTCTAAATAAATAGCTGTTCTTAAACATTGCAACTATTGTATATACATGATGCATCACACATCACCATGATTCTTGGCTGGGGAATTTGACAGATCCAGAATTTACTGACCTTGAAGTTGCAATGTAAAGGCTGCTTTTAGTATTACCCATCCACACTAAGAGCAAGAAGCAAAAAAATAAGGATTTTTGAAATGTACCCAGAGGGTATAGCTAAAGCTAGGAAATTGTGTCTTTGCTTCTTCTAAGCGTAAATCCTGTATTAAGGATGACATTCCCTGAAAACAAAAATATAGCCCATACCTCAAACTGAGTGACAGCAGCATAGCGTGTGTCTCCAGTAGGGGTGGTATATTTACTTCGGTAAAAACCTTTCATTTTATCATTCAGCTCCCCTACAAAGTCTATCTTTAGCGTCCCTGTCCCTGTAACAGAAACAGATGGGACATTGTTATTTCCATGTGCCAGACAGAACATTTATTTGGTCTGGACCTTCAGGCCAGGCTACTCAGCTGGCCCACTGCCCTTCTGAAATAAGACGTCCCTTCAACTCATCTCCACCCATCACTTTTTTGCCAGCCTCCCTCAAACCCTTCACTCTCCTCACACGAAATAAGCTCCAGCAGAGCAATGCAGGCAAAGCCAGACTCACCACAGCGTTTTAGCATTGATCGGAGATCAGAGGCTGCTGCAGTACTCATTCTCATCTTCTAAAAACAATGCAATAACTGAGAGAGACCTACCTTAAGCTATTTGAGAAGTCTGATCCTACAATCCTTACCTTTGAGTAAGGTTTGCAAAAATATATAATATGGCTACTATGTAAGAATAGCATCCTATGAAATCTACTACAAAAGTCAAGATGGAGCACTGGCTGCATTCAAGCCCGTAAGTCAATTAGTCTCAGGATTTATTCTGCCCTCGATGTCTCAGTGCAAAAGGGGAAACCTGATCTTGATCAGAGAGGCAGGATGCCAATATCCCACAGAATTAAACACTAAAGTTTTATCACCCTAGAATCTTTATATTTGTATTTGTCAAGATGAAATAAAACTGCTTTATTCAAACTGAGGAGATGAGTTTCTATCAACAAACTCAGATCAAAAACCTGTAGCAGTTTGCAAAGAATTAGTACATTCACACCTAGGAAAATATTGCAGTAATTCAGATTAGCTCATTCTTGGTAGGAGGAAAACAGATCATCAGTAGCTAACATAAACAGCTTCTGAACCTAACTCCCAATAGCAGGTAAATAATTAGAGTCACTTCAGGTGCTGGAAGGAAACATCACCATTAGTGAAACATTTTCAATTCCAGAGGCTCACAAAGTGCCTTATAGTGGACAGCCTCCCTAGGGAGCACTACATTTGCAGCCAGAAACTTCAGGGAAGACAGAGCTGTCCTACTCCAGCTTTTTCAAATGCAAACATCTTAAACACATGGCTGAAGCCAGCAGAAAGCAGGAAAATAGCTCTTACCTTTCTGAAGAGTACTGGGAAAGGAGAGAGTAACCTTTTCATCTTCATTTTGATAGTTGAACCCTGTGGCATGTACCTCTGAAACAGAAACACAGACTACTTTGTTTAAAATATGCCACAGAGATGTTTTTGTAACTCATGAACATTTAAAAATAACTGACTTGGCTGAATCCAACAACATGCTGTAGTTACTGAATAAATCAATGAAGATTTTGAATAACGCAGAATGATATAAATGCAAGCAATCAAAGAAACACCACCCATTGTCAGAGTTCCATGTTCTATTATCTTGCTTCAGACAAATGAATCTACCACATTTACATCAGACTATACAGCCACAGCCTCAAAGCACCACCTCTGTGCTCCCTCCACCTCTGCCGCACCTTCCGTCCATCAGAATGCTGCACTCGCACATGACAGGGAAGTCTTCTGCTGTGCCGAGTAACGAAAACCATACTATTGCACTGTAATTAAGTACAGTTTACTGTAAGAAGTGTCCTGCACAACACCAGGAACGCTGGTAACAACTACAATCCTGACAAATGGTAAAGTATTGCACAAAACTCCCCCTTGATATTAAATGCTTACATCAGTGCAGCAGGATTCTTATTGATTAGTCCAAACAGGATACTTACGATTTAACTAATTTGTGGATCTCACTTTGAAAAGCACACTAACATCCACAGCAAGGTGTTTTTGTTTGGTTTTAACCACAAAGAAAAACACAAAGTTGATTTTTTTATTTTAAAATTGTCTTCAGAACCAGGGACCTACCTTGGAGTTTATATACCATTCCCCAAGAGCATCTAAAATCAACCAGAATATTAAGCAGTATGGTATTTACATAGCGTTGGATCTATTTGTAGATGCAAACATCCAAACTAGGAGGCCAAGCTGGATAGATGAGGGGAGGGAACTGGTACACAGGAATTGAACTGTCCTACAGCCTAGAGTTAGCGGAGCCAAGAGAAAACACCTGGTGTTGCTTCTTCCTTCCTAATTCATCCAGTCCCACTCGCTGCATCCAAGGTGATGCACATCTCTGCTCCTTCAACCAAAAAAAAATAATATCTAGAATAGCTACGTAGGACCTCACTTTGCAATTTCTGCTACCTATGTCACTCTATACTCAACCACCACAATAACCAGCTATTTTTAAGAAATGCAAATCCGCACCAAAACAAACGAGCAATGCTTTCTACTACATATCAGCACCCTGAACTACCAAACTTGGTACGCCTGGACACAACGATACATCTTTCGCTGCAGACATACTGATGTATAATTCTAGATTTATAAATACAACAAATGTTTGGCAGTTCAGTATCGTTTTGAAAGACACAGGAAATGCATTCCCAGTACCAGCTACCTGTCCCATCCCACTTACATCACGCAGATCGAAGTGAACACACACCTAGGATATAGAAATGCTAGCAAGAGTCTAGCAACCTTTTTGGGTGCTTTCAAAATTGACCCAGGAAGATTGATTCAGTAAATAGCTTCAGTTATCTACTGAACTAGATATTAAGTTTCAAATGGTCACAGAAAAAAGGGCAAAAAAGAATAATGGAAAGTGCTGTGATACAGAGGTAAACATCTTAAAAGAGAAATGTACCACTATGTCAACTTCATTACAGGGGATTCTGAATGACAAAGTTTATTTGAAACAACAATTTAATTTACAGAATGACCTGTCTTCCACACTGAAGTATCACGACAAGAATCCAAGTATTCGGTTTCAGAGGCAGCCTAAGCACACTCGCAGGATGTTCAGCTAAGCTGTTCCATATGCAACAAAAGTAACTGGAAACAAGTTGGGTTTTTTAATAAAATTTAAAGTGCTATTTATTCTGGAATAGTATGATTTCAGCCTTCAGTCAGAGTAAATACCAACCTCTGCTCACAGAGAACGTAAATGCAGAAACTGCATGAATGCATTAGTCTTAACTACTGGTTTCACAGTGCTCCGCTCAGCATTTAATCAGAGTTAACCACCATGCTAGGGTACGCAATACATAAATGCTCACAATAAAACAATTCTAGCTGGGGGTGAGGGAGGAAATGTACAGAAACAAATTCAAGAAAAAAACCCAACCTTTACAGGATCAAGTAGAACTTTAGACTACTGGTCTATACTGAGAAGTTCCAAGGATTTAAAAAAATCAACTGTAAGAGGGATGAGACAGACCATTTAAACAGAATACACGCCGAGGATATCAGAGTGCCAGCAAGCGTTGGGCAACAAGCAACACAAAGTAAAGGTTTAGCTTTTCTTCTTATAACTCTGGGGAATACTGAGGCAGAAAAGGAGATGTTATAAGAAAGCTGGAGAGAAGATATTCAGGGGAACAACGTTAACGTACAACATATGAGCCTGAAAGTGGGCTTCCCAGCAACAGAGCAGAGCTGATTGCCAACTACATCGTTTGGATCCAATGAATTTTGACTCTGGCTATCTTTAGAGTTCAACAGACAGCAAACCTGTTGTTCTGCAATAGCATGTGAGTGACCTCGGTCAGAGGGAAGGACGGGCTGAATACCTGTCAGAAATTTATGTTAGCCTGCCCGGGAGGAATCCTGCTGCTGGACAACCTGCAGATGCTGAGCTGTCAGCCTGTGGTCAGAGGCTAAATGAAAACCTGAGAAATGTCTGATAAAGATCAGTACAAGAATGCAGAAACACTTCCCCCCACGTACTTCAAAATGACCACAGCAAACCAAAAACATTTTTATCTTTTTACAACTTCTAATGGAAACAGCCTGATACCAAAGACAAACAACACCATGACTTCAGGATCATAGTTCTAACCTACTGAAACCGAGAAATACAGAAGAATGCGTGTTATGCAGATCTTCTGCCAAAGGTTGACAATGAATATCAGATTTCCCCCTCCTCCTCTCCCAAATGTGAAGTACTCCTAAGTGTATTTGAATTTGTAGCTCTGCTACTTTATAACCTTTTTAACCTGTACTAAGAAAGCCATAGGAAAGAGACTGGTAAATGTTACCAGTGCTAGAAGAAGGTGAAGACTTTCAGGTGTTTTCTTCCCTGGCTTGCAACAGCCTGAGAAAACATATTAACACATTGCAGAAAGCAACCGTGTTTCCAAAGAGCTTCTCAAGCTTAATTTGACAGTGTTAGATCCCAATTACCCTAACATTAGAAACAAGGTTTAAGCAAGTTATAGCTTAAATAGGTGCACTCCCAGCACATGCCCATCACCATCTACACTAAAGGACGCGGAAGAGTCTGGTCTTATCCCAGGATTGCCCCACTTGCCATGACAACTAGCTTCTGACGAACCTTAAAAGCCCCGGCAAAAGCACACCTCAGACAAAAGGTAACAACTCATTTACAGTTTTGCAAGTGTACTCATGGAGGACTTGGGTGTCTAGAAGAGTGTCTTTCCACGCACAGCTCCAGCAATTTTTTGCAATTCTAAAAGCAGCTGCTTATATATCAATTTCCAAAACAGCAGAATATAAATGAAAGATTCAAAGTTACTTTTTTAAAAAAACAACTAACTATTCAGTGCCAATAATTTAATCCAGAGCAAAAGAACCATGGAAAGCCAGCAACAATACTTTTTGTTAGAGCTTAAGAGAACTGCTTATAACAAAGATGTAATTGCAGTAAAAGGCTGTCTGAATTCCTAACAGCATTGAATACAAAAGCTCCTGAAGAGAACAACACAATTTTGGCAGCCTACTAACTTTGGAGAGTTTGGCACTGCAAGGTTGGAAGTTAATCACTAGCACATTAGTACACAGTCTGGACCAAGTCACACGAGAAAATAAAAAGCTGCTAGTGCTCCATGTCTTTGGAAAAAAAATGCACAAAAATCAGATCTAGCAAGCCTCCCAAACTCAGAGCACTACATATCAAACTTTACAATAGCATTTTAAATAAATTACAGTTCTTCTGCAGAGTACTTCTTGAAATTGCACAATAATCAGACTGATACATCAATTAATGATCCCAGTTTCTGTAATACATGCTTATGAGCATGGATCCTAGCCAGAGGTTTTAGGAGATGTCAAATGTGCATGTATTTCAAAGTAAAGACAAAGTCCAATGCAAGAGATGGAATTTTTTTCAAGTAGCCCTCATTCCACAGCATGGAGAGGTCACAGGCAATTAAGGTATGGTGGCTCAATGAACTTACATTCATCAACTGAGCTGCAGTGACTGTGTGCACTCTGCCTGCTCTATCTGCAAATTAAACATGTTAGCTTAAAACACCTACACGTTGATATAGCATACCCTGTCCTCCTTCAGCATTAGCCACCGAACTATGCCGATGAAATTCCTGAGAATGCTAATGCTTTCAAGCCCTTTCACATCTTTTCATGTGTTTCAAACCAGTGGTTGTAAAATCCTTTAAAGGAGTCAGAAGTACTCTCATACATCAGATATTCCCAAACTGTCCATGCCAAGGCAGCCCAGGCCTCCTTAAAAAACCTACTGTCAAAAATTCTGTCACATGAAGTCCTCTCCAGAAGAAAGGATGAGGACGAGCTTTTCTACAACCAAGAAAGGTTTCACAACTGACTTCAATCTAGTCTGCTACAGGCAGAGACAGTAGTCTCGTTTTTCACATCTGGCCCCAGCTGCACATCCCCATTCCCTTCCTTCCCCTGGCACTCAGATACAATCATCAGGATCAGGAAGATGATCCGTCTCCAAACTGCTGCCTTCTTCCCCCACTACCCTTGTAGAGGCAGTTTTCAGCCAGTGCAGTTTCCTCATCCACATGGCTGCTCAACAGTGAAAACATGAATTCCAACAGGAGAAAGGGAGCGAGGACAAGTGTCATTGTCCCTTCCCACAGCAGCATGATTTCAGACTGCCTTACGATCATTGTGGAATGGTAATGCTCCCAGGCCAAGGGAAAGCACTGCTTAGATACACTTTGGTCACACTGCTTAGCTTTCCATAAGCATAACCGACCTTTTCTTGTTGGTTTTAAGCATCAGTGAGGCTCTGGTATAACTAGCATCCAGCACTACCATCCAAGCATGTCCCTATCATACTAGGAAGGAAAAGACTAAAATAATGAGTTCTGGCCTTAAAACCTTTTAAAGGTTGAAGTACAGATCAAAGTTCACTCCATTACTTACACTAAACAAACACCACTATGGTTGCTTGTAATTTTCTATGCAAAACGGCCAACTACTACCCTCCAAGCATCTCTAAATTTAAAGAAGCTGCTTCAGATCCCGCAGTATCTGAAAAGCTTCCTAAACTAAAGCAACATAATTCATTGATTATGACTCCACCACTATTTCACAGCTCCTTAAAAGAGAGATTCACAGGAAGCTCAAACTACTTAGCATTCAGTAAGTATGAAACTCAATTCCCTAAAATTGAATTTAAGAACCAAGTCGCTTAGGAATGCCTTTTCAGTTCTTCATTTAGCTGAGCAAAGTCAACCACTTGGACAAATGTAGTGCAGCATGTGCGCACCTGAACACTAAGGCTGCACTATAAACATTTGACTACAAATGCTAAAAACTAGCTGGAAAAAACAAAAACAATTGTTCATTATGATTAGAGGGAGGAGTCAGGCATAACTTCAGCAACGGAAAACTCAGCCTTTTGAGTAGCTTTGTTCCATTACAGCATACCTGGCACAAACAGCAAATCCACAACCTCCAGTTACAACCACTACACCAGTTGTATGATGAAAAAGAGAATCTTTCTACTCCAAAGTACTGCGTAATCAATCTCTCCTAGTTTATTATTCACTACTACTTAATTGCGGATTACGCAGCAAATTTTTCTTTACTTTGACTTTAAAACTTCAGAGATCCTCCCTCAGCTTCCTGTCAAATATTGGGCAATAATCTGATTTCCTGGCAAATCTGCATTAAAATTCCAAAGAACAAGTTCTACCCTCTGTTGTATCCATCTTTAGAAGAGTAAATAGGAGGGGAGGGAAAACACAGCCCACAGTTTTAGCTAAGATTTCTGTTGTTGTACAAGCCACAGTGCAGTAGGCACTCATGACTAACAAGAATTATTAGGAAAATAAACTATCTGCACAAAAGTCAACAAATCACCTCCATAAACAAGGTAAAAGGTATTTGTTGAACAAGGAGGTCTCTTTCACACAGCTACTTTTTGGAACAGAACCGCACTTGAAAGAACGTAAGTGACTGATTATCTTTTGTCTCACATTTGTAGACAAGCGTGAGGCAAATTCTTCCCCACTGAGGTACAGAACTAAAAGAGGTAACGATTATTCACCAGAGCCTTTAAAGGAGAAAGCATCACTCACTTCTCACCCGTTTTCAAACATACTATATGGGCAATTGGTGCAAGGCTCACCTAAGTAACTAAATCCAAATGATCTGGCTGATATTTCTGTTGGTTCATTGGGCTGTATTTTGTGCTCTGTTTTTGAGACCAGTTATACAATTACCATCCAAAAGCTGTGCACAATAGAAGCATTAGTAAGACTGACTTGATCTGTATCAACAGGTGCCAGCAAATAGTCTGCCAATTTCATGCAATTTTACTTCCAAAGCCATTATACTAGTTGGCAGTTTACCAAACTGAAAGATATGTTTTAACCCCATGAAGCCTAAGTATAATTATAGTAAACGTGCAACAAAACTGCACCTCAAATATTTACGATACAACAGTTGAGGGGTGAGTATCTATACTATAGCCAGAGTGCTGTACTTGTGTTCCTCTGTGTCCAGAGTGCCACATTCACGGCTATCCGAAAAATCAGAATGAAGGAATTGAAGCCACAGAAACTCAGTTCCCATGTACTTGGTTTTAAGTCTCCATTAAGCTCTACTATTAAAACTTTGAGGTTACAAGGAGAGTATATCACTGTCAAAGAACAGAAAAACAGGCCCCTGTGAGAGGGAAATTAGCTCTGAAAACAAAGATAACACACTGAAATAGAGATCCTATTTTATTTATTTTTCCTGATTCGACTGGAGAGAGACTGTATTCCTAGGTATCTTTTCCATTTATTTTCATTTTGTCAATGACAAAATAAAAAATTAATAGGTGGTTTGGGCCGATGGCACAGACTCCAAGCACACTCTGCTATTAGCATCACTCTCGTTATCGCCTCATTACTCAGTATAAGAAATAGCTCCAAAGAGCGCTTAGCAACACAGTGCATCCAATCAACTAAAGATCACTAACGGCAGCGTGCGAAAGGCACGCAGGACTGGAGCGCCAGGGTACAACCCAGGAGCCCGAATGCAGCACGTAGGAAACAGCGCTCTATTCTTTCACTATCGAAAGTCGGTGGCCAGGCTCCAAGCTCTTGGGTAATTCTCTTCTCTGCCGCCCTCTCTCGCTGCGACTGCACTTCCTGCAGTGAGCTCTACTTTTCCACAACACACCCACCGAACGCTGCTTCCTTAGGACAGAGCTCCCCATCCATCCAGGCATCGCTTGGCTGCTCTTAACTGCACTTAAGCAGCCCTCTGGTTTCTTTAATACTATATTAAAAGAGGTCAAATCAATTTAAATGCCAAGACTCACTGCAGACATTCCACTTGCCACGTACGAATCTATTAGCCGTAGGAGAACATCACTGCAAAAAGAACTGAAATTGTCCCTACCAAAGAAAATAAAGGTTTTTTTTCTTCTTCTTCTTCAGGTGTTCAAACACAGCCCTTGTATCAAACCTTATTCAGATGTTACATAAGCGTACTAGAAAAGTTTAGAGCTAATCAAAGGAACACTTTTCTCCTACCCATCATCAAGATCATGCCTTTAATTCACAATCATGGTTTTAAAGTGCTTCATGACATCACTGTGGCATTTTCCCTACAGAAAGGGAAGCTCCGCAGAGCCTTTTGTCATCTGAAGGACTTAAGAAACAGTCACACACAGCGGACCAAACAGCTACTGTGCTTGAAATAGCAAAGGCTCCATAAAAACCAGAAAGGATTTGCACATTATTAGACCATTACTCTGTTTCAGGAGCTTATTTTTTACGCCTCAACCACTTCATGCTTCAGCTGCTAAAACTTTTTTTGTATCTGCTAGATCTCCTCAAAATATAAATGGGGAAGATGTCAATGACTAACTGTGTGTTACAAACCGGTACTGCTTCTTCAATTTCTCCAGTAACTTTCAGCCTTTGACTGAACTGGATCCCACTTGTCGTCTCCTCTACACAATCACCTTTTTCGGTGGTGCCCTACACTCGGAACATCCTGCTACATGTCCATTCTCTTCTGTATTTTTGCAAATCTTTCCCTCCCAATGAGTATTTCCTACTGCAGGCCATTACTGATGCATCCCTTATCTAAACCTTTGTCACAGATTTTGTCAATATTACAAAGTCCATCGGTACAGATCATGTTCTTACAGAGTTATCTGGTATCAAGATAATCATGTAAAAACAGTCAAACATCCTTTTGCCTACAACACTCAGGCATGATGGAGTAGAACACAGACTTCACGGAACCTTGAGGTAACTTTTTAAAATCTAATGAAAACGGTAGTGATGAGATGAGAATGAAGATTAATTTTGGCTTCTAGGGGTAGGTTAGCTTGTCACACTATTATGTAATTTTGCAATCAAAGTTGTTAACTGTTGGCAACAGCACCTCATGTCAGAAATAAACCGGATTAACACATAAAAACTCCAGCAAAAAAGCAATCCTACCTTCATCTCCTTCCGGCGCATAGGAAGCTGTAATAATGTCAATGTCAGCACAGTTCATCACAATTTGGTTGGTTGCCTGTTTCACCTGGAAGAGAAATCTGATGAGCATTAAGAAGAAATAGCGTTCCCTACCCCCTTGAGCTCCCTTCCCACCTCCCTTTAATCTAAAGGGCCCTCCATCATCAACTGTTTGCAATAAAATTTAGGCCTCAAGAGTGGTAAAAAGAAAAAGATATTCCACTGACTGCTCTCGTTTGTTCCGGAACATGCGTACTTGAATCACGTTCAAGCCATCTAGGCCTACTTATCAACACTGTAAATTATTTAAGGGAATGAACTGCCTGTTAAAAATTGGTATGAAAGCTTGACAATAGGGCCCTTGTACATGCCTGGGAATCCAAGACCAATAAAAATAGAGAGCCTGTAAGCTTCCTTTTAGAGATGACCTACAGGAGACTATAGCAAAAGCCTTTGAACACAAACTCGCATCTTTCAGAGATGATCAGAAATACAACCTATGGTACTGTGTTCTAAACTGTCGACTCTATAAGAACTTCTTAGGTTAAAAACATCTGCCAAGAAATTCGCCTTTACATTTTCCTGAAAGCTTTCCTTCTGCCAGCTCTTGGCTACACACACTTTGCTTTATTTAACAAGTGGCCAGCTCCCAGTGTAGTAATAAACTGTCTCGCTGTGCCAGCTTTCTATTTGGATGCAAAAGCTTGAATACAGAGGAATTCAAATTAAATATCAATTAATTACAAAGGGGTAAAATATTTGGGAATTAAACTAGGAATTATTTAGAAACTTATGGCTGAAACCACTAGAATCATCATACTGGATTGAGCTGGTAATCCTGGTAGTCCAGGATACAATTTCTGGCAGTAGACAACACCAGTTCCTTAAATAAAGGAGCAAGAATTTCTGTAACAGCCAACTGGAGTTTAACATACGCACAAAGGAACTGCTTCCTACTCCAGACAGTAAGTTCCTTAAAGCATAGAGACTTAGATCCCTTTCTTGGTTTTCCACTATTATAAGCTTAAAATGCTTTATTAATGCCTGTACCCATCACTATCCATGTTTGAACACAGCAGAAACCAACTGGACCTCTGTGTGAGGGAAACTTGCTCCCGCGAATGAAGAGCTCCTTCGCCCTGTAGCAAAACCAGCAAAGCGCTCTGCACGCGCACACCAGCTCACCATTCAAGCATCTGAATGTAAATGCATTTATTACAAGTAAAGCCAAAATAATAAGCTAAAGTGTCATAGTGGAAGCGGACACTTATCACTCCGCCATAAAGGAGCCAGTATCTACGCCAGATGAGCAAACGGAAGCAGATATTCAGTCCTAAGCCGTTCTACCTCGGCTCGCTGAAGGAATGGTTCCTTAGTCATTGTGTACATAAAAGCCAAACTGAAGTCCAGTCAGTGATAAGAGAGGCTTAAGAAATTTAAATGTACAACTTAATAGGCTTACCCACATCATAAGAACAGTCCATCTAGTCTAATAATCTGTTAACCAAAGGGGCTAATACCAGATACTCCAAGGAAAGCCAACCCCCACGGTGGATGGTTAACACAAGACAAACCTAACTCAGAAGTTTCTTTCTAACCTCAGCCACCAACTTCGCTTCTGAAGCAAATCCTGAAACAGAACTGTTTGTATAATAAATATTAGGTAAGGGCTTATACTTTTTGACAAGCATACCTATTAGTGAACCCTTCCAAATCCTGCCTGTCAGTCACCCTGCAGCAGGGTGTCTTACAGACCAGTACAGAAGAGCTGCCTTGTTTTCACCACGTTGCCTCTTTACGGTAATAAAACCAAAACAATGTTAGCTAATAAATTTAACCTGATTCTAAAAACAACATGCTTGCAAAGCATAAAAGAAGCAAGTGTAACAGCTGAAGTGACACAGGTTAGATTTGATGCTTCTAGTAAAGATTCACAATCTGAAAAAAAATTTTTTTCCCCCTCTAATTTGGTGTGCATGAAAATAAAGGATTACAACACTTCCCAAAACCTAAGATCAAAGCCCAGCAGTTTTCATCACAATATTAGGGTTTGGGGTTTTTCAAGGTCTTCTAAAACACAGAAAAATCAGAACAAGAAAGGCTTTTTATAAATGTCTCGTAGAGACCTTTATTCAATCTACAAATCCAAATCTCTCTGGATTAAGAATTCAAGATGCATAAAGAACTGTCCAAATTGCAGACAATACTGGGTTTAACAACAGGCTTGATCTTTAAAAAACAACCTCTTCTGAGGACAGAAGAATTTTCAGCACTGTGCCTGCAAAATAAGAAAGTTTAGGTTTAAGCAGGGACAACTTCAGAGGCTCCTTAGAAAGGCAATTACCTATTTTTAGATTTTTTTCCTTACCTGCTACAAATATCAAGCCAGCTTTACAAAACAGAGCAACATACTAGAAAACATTTAAAGGGACTGTGAGTGAACCAGTAGCCTAAAAACTGTTTACCCTCCAACTCCCAAAAAACAAAGGGCAAAATTCAGTGTGCAAATATGACTATTGACAGTGTACTGCACACCACACTTATGAGGCTCTCAATTTAATTCCGTGTGGAAAAAAAAACAAGGAAAAAAGTGTTTTCATGTTGGCACATTGGCTCTAGCATGAGCCTCCTCCCTCTGATCCACTAAAAGTAATGATGGTGCAGACACACCTGTAAGAACAAAACCAAAACAAAACTATAAACCAGCCAGCACACTTTACAACCATGTTATCTCACAAGAACCTATAGCCTCATGCTTACAGGCACCAAGTACATCATGAAGATGAATGAGTGTGTTTTACTGTAAGTGATACCTTGAAACTGCTTTTACATTGCTGCTAATACTATGTTTTGGAAGACAGACAATTCCGCTCATGCAGCGCTTTTCATGAATGCAATCATATTAAAAGGCAAAAAAGCATCTCACTGCATAAGGTATAACCAATTACATACAAAGTTGTCAATATGCAAACTGTCACCCTGCTTCACCTTGCTCTAAAATATAATAAATTTACTCTTCAACAAGAAGTGGCTAATCAAGGCCAAAGCAAGCTACAAATGACCACAATGAAAGTAGTTTTGCCATAAGGCTGACATGCTTAAAAGCAGCAGATGAACTAAGACCAATATCCGGAATGAAGGAATGTTTCAAAACTTTAAACCTGCCGCTTTTAATGAAACTCTAGTAACATTAATGAGAATTCAAATACCTATTGAGATTAGCCAGACACAGATACTACAAGCAGGTCTGCCCTGTAATAAAACTGCAGACCTTGAAGATGTTTTAACTGTGTCAGTAACCTGCCATTAGACAAGACAACACACACTTCCCCACCCCCTACATATCCACATTCATGCTCTGCACTTGTTTCTGGGAAGGAAAAATCTCACCCAATAGGGGATAACAGCTTAAGTTCCCCCAAGTTTTCCAAGGTAACATCATTTGACAGAAGAGCTAAAAAGGCTAATTATTTGGCTCTGCCAAATAGGACTCGAAGATGCTGTAAAGCTTTTGATTTTCACCAGTTATCACAGCAGGAAAGGACTTGATGGAAAAAGCTTTTTAGGACGTAGAAACAAGAATTTGAATAGCTTCAGTAGAATGCCAGCCTACCCGAAACACAGAATGAGGTGCACCAAAAGACATCTCCTATAGTCAAAACTAATTCTCTAGAGCCATTTATAAGACTAGATATTCAAAATCTTGTCACTCGGCTTCAGAGGCCTTTTCTAAATGTGGCGTTATAACAAGAATGTATGTTTTTAGCATTTTACTCCAGACAACTAAAATTACCTCAGTTGTGTTCTAGGATGTATCTTTTTAAGAATTCAAAACTTCAGTGAGAAAAGGAATCAAGAGTTTTATTAATCCGCACCTTGAGCAAATTATGGTAACCGAGCAGCAAAATTACCAATGCCACGACTAATTGGCCCACTGGAAAAAAAATCACTTCATTCCAAAGAGCATGCAGCTACATTCAGAGGCAGCAGTCACACATACTTCAGAGGTGTCAAATTCACACAGACAAGTAAATCCCTTCATAACTATGATCAATGCAATCATCCCAGCCTTATGAATTACAGAACTGCAAGAAGCCTTTCTGTGGGGGAGAAGAGCAAAGGCATTCCTATTTTTTTCAATCTGGTGGCATAAGGATACACAGAGTGAGCCCTAAGCTCCTGACTTTGAAGTGCCAGGCTTGAACACTCAGCATGGCACCTTTAACACTCAAATTCAGATTTAATTTCATGTGCTGGAAATGTAAGTTGCAATGCTGGATAACACGACCATATAGTTGTACTAGATGACTTCCCCCTCCACGCAGGAGATACTGAGCACAAATACTACACCCATTAAGCTTAATATTTCAAGGTTTACATACAAGAGTGTCACAATTAACCTTTAACTGGCATGCAGCAGGATCAGAAGATTACATATTCTTTAGTCTAGCAGATACTGCATAATTAACCTATAAAAAGCAACAGATACAGGTTAAACATTGCTAAATATAACAGAGTATCCTTCAGACATTAAAGGGACTGCAAAAGACATTTAGAAGAACCATTTACATCAGGTTGTAAATTCTTTAAAGATAGGTTGCTTTGCAACCAAGGAACACCTCACTGTAGTTTTCAATGAAAGAAAAGAATCACCTCACCAACACTCTCCAAAGCAGGTAGTTTACCTAGAGGTAAATTCCTAGAGGAAGTTAGAAGACAACCTTTCTGAAGCTCTGCAGCACTACACCCTGTGCCGGACAGGTGATTGTTTGGAGCTGTGACAGCGCTAAGAACATCCATTTAGAAGCTTAAAACAACCGTTGAACTTTGGGAGCCAAATGTTTGTTTCTGTTGCTAGTTACTCATGCTTGCCCTTCCAGCACGATGCTGAAGAACATGAACGGCCGCACATCCCCTCTTTGTTCCAGCCCTCGGTTAGGCCTCCCAGGAGTCAAAAGCAGAATGGAAAAAAAGTTGACCTAGACACTGAGTAATATGAGTGCACTGCACTGATAACCAGACCCTGAGAATCAGGGTTATAATAATTAAATCTCAAGCTAACAGATGAATAAAGTGGATGAACTATTTCCACAAAAAAAAAAAAAAAAAATTAAAAATCTGAATTGTGCTCATTCAGAAACATCCACACACACCCAACAAATCAACAGTTTTAAATGCTAAAAGATGACATAACTGACAGAACGAACACAGGATTGTGAGCAGGCGACTCTTTCAGCTCCAGATCTGCTACTGACATGTAGTATCCGATTCTCCCACAACCACGTTTTGTCCTAGCCGTGCTAAGGGTTCTTTGTGAAATAGTTCATTTAAGGACTTTTGGGTTTTTTAACCGTGATAAATGGCAGTTATATACTGTCAGTTTATATAACTGTTACACAACTCTACAGACTTCAAAAATATTCATATGACCACAATTTACATCATTTAAAAGTCTTGAGTAACCGGACCAAACTTAATATGTAGGTTAGCAGATACCTAACAAGCACAGTTTCAAAAGACTGCAAAATTGCACTATCAAGACACAGGTTTCAGTATCGTTCCTTTATCAAGGAACAACAAATACTAGACAGAGGGGCCCATTCCCTAACCTGAAAACCAGAAATGCCACAACAAACTACAAACACGTAACATTTCTTTTTAAGGCTTTGAAATGAACCTGGTCACTGCTGACACTGAAGCAACAGCTTTACCTCTTGAATCATAAAAGGTTTTATCCTCTGAAGCTTATTTGAAGAAGCCATATAAGCGTAACATTTATTATCGTGGCATAAAGACAAAATGTTTTGTTATTTATACGTACAAAAGCCAACACAAGTGTACTGCTCCAAAGGCAAGCTTGGAAGGTTACTTCAAATTTCTGCAGGGCTTGGTGCTCAAGTCGAAAGATTTACCAAAAATTCTACACAGAGAGCTGCCAAATTCTATTTAATGGCTGAGAGTGAGAAACACAAACTGACTGATCAAGGGTTTATTTGCAATGCCTTGACTAAATATCACAGCCTTCACTAACTCCAGTTTGCTATTAAGGATGCAAAATAAGAAAGCAAACAAATACTTTCGATGTACGTAATGAAAAGTTTTCCTAATTTTGTGATTAATCATTATTTATTTCGGTGTCAAAGTTCCAGTACTCACCCCACAGGTCAGAAAGCACCACTGGTTTAAGTACTTGGTGCGGATTATTGCTTGTCCAGCCATTATCGTACTAGAATGGAGCAGAGGGACTAATAATTCTTGATTGGTTATAAAAAGCAATACCTGGACCTTCCAGAGGAGGCAGTGCATGCATTTCCCTACCCAAAATCTGGAAAATTCAAACTCTGCGTCTTAACATAAAATCACTTTCACCTCGACAACTGTACAATGCGTGCCAAAGCTCTCAAGTGTGCTGAAAACACACGCCTCTGATGAGCTCCACTCCACCTTATTACAAGGTGCTAGCAGAAATGGCCAACAGGTCCTTAATTAACCAACTGGATCCAAAAGCGTACAAATGATTTATTTTCTGGATTTAATCCCAGCTCAGTAAGAATATGCTAACATTTACTAGTTTTCTGCTAGGTAAGCCATTCCCTTGTCCAAAAAGTATCCTGTCTACCTAGTACTGTAGGTGAGCTGGTTACTCTTCTCTCCATTAAGGTGCAGAATAGCCACCCTCTAATTTTCTGGAACATGCTTTCACCGTGCTTTGGACACTGGCAGCCACAACAAACTTCTCCAGATTTCTAACTCGAGACAAGCATGAGAACACTCACCCCACACACCTCACACCTTCCAGCACCTCTCCTGTACTTGCTTGCATGCAGCTGGGATGTGGCCTGATGATTTTTCAGTCTATGGTTGGTAGAAGTTATTTAAAAACAAAGATAGATACTTTAGATATGTTTTAAAAACCTCGCCCTACTTTTTTTTTTAATTCTCTCTACCCTGGGAACATCAGATCAGCTCACCACGATGTGAACAAGAGTTTTTTACAACCTTGAACCTGACAGATCAGTGTTCTGCCTTAACACATGCCCTCGGCTGGTAGGAAAGTCCAGGATTTCACATAGTCAGGTGGTATCCATTGCTCTAGGAATTCATTGAGCAATCCACTGAACAGCAAACAATATTAAAAATACCTCCACAGGACTAATATCTGCAAACCGAGTACCAGCTCCACAAGAAGCCTCCAAATCCTCGTTGTTACTTGATCTAAGCTAAGTTTCCAAGGCTGTTGTTCAATACTACTCTCTCCTCAGCAGCAATGCTGGCTTAAAAAGCCACCGCTCCCCTCCCCCCAAGTGTTATTTTTAACCTGGATGATTTCAGTGATCCCATTTACAGCACAGCCCCACAGCTGTAACAGGACTGAGGACCAGCAACTTGGGTGCGAAGACAGGAATAGGTGGCTAGGATTAATGGAAGAGATTGGGAATTTCCCAAGCTAGCGTTTTCAGCCAGGCTGATGCACCATCAGGCTGTGACCCCAAAGACAGCAGCGGCCCGAGGACTTGAGCTACAACAAAATCCATAAGGCGATTTATGTTTTCAGTATTTCTTCCACATGACACAAACTTACTCATCTCTGGTCGGTCTTCCTCCAGGTCCCAAAAGTCACAAGATTCACTATCATCCACAGCCTTTTGCCCTCCCCAACTTCCACAGACACCAGACACTTGCCCAGTGAGGGACTCGCTGCTGTCTGCTCCTGTGCTTCAGATTCAGCAGTTTTATCACCCTGATCTTACCTCATTTTCAAAGCAGGTTTTAAGCACCTCTTTAGACCAGGATTTAAATCTGTAAACGTCTCAGTATTTAAAATCTCCCTCAAACATTTTTGAGCTCTCGATACAGCCATCCCATTTTAAGGAAGAAGACCGGTAAGCCCTTATATTCCGTATCTCTTTCAAACCACAGCACAACGAAAGACGTGAAAGCAAATTTAGGAGATCTTGGCAGAGCAGCCTGAGAATGACTATGAGACTTCAGGGCTTTCATCAAACATTCTGGCTTTGAAGCATGAACATGGGGAAGCTTTTGCCTTTCAGAAAAGGCAGAAGACCTGGCGTTTTAAGTTTGTATACCCCTTAACAGTGGGAAGGGGCGTGCAGCACTCAAACAGCCTCTCGCTTCACTGACTTGAAGCTTTTCATGACACCGAGGCCTACCAGCTTACCGTACTACACCGGGGGGAGTCCTCGTTTAATTGCATTTAGGGTAGTTTGCCTTTCCAGCAAAATCCCGAGCCGTCTGAGCAGCTGGGTATAGATAAAAGCAGCACGCTGGAGGCTGGAATCAGGCGCAGGGTGCTCGCTAGGGCTCTGGGGGAAGCCGGGGATGTGCCTCCAGACCGCCCTGTGCTTACCCTACATACGGACTTGGGCTAGCGGGGCCGTTGGGGCCGGGGGCGGGCCGGGCCCCCCCTCGCAGCCCCAGGGGAGCGGCGGGGCGAGGCCCCCG